>JADRCH010000224.1:443971-464620 GCA_019843965.1 Rhynchomys soricoides | reverse complement strand
AGAGAGAGAGAGAGAGAGAGAGAGAGAGAGAGAGAGAGAGAGAAAGACAAAGCATTATTTATGCATGCATCTTGCAGCCGAGCTTTCCTGGGTCTGTCTATCTATGCAGCAGATGGAGTGTGTGTGTGTGTGTGTGTGTGTGTGATAAAGTCATAACTCCAGGCAGGATCTTCTAGGACCTGAGGCTCCCAGGAGCCCTTGCGGCTTCCAGCGGGAGGCTAGGGGACCCTCACACTCTTGCTTGATGCCTTGTTAATTCAGGGACTGCAGTAGCTGCCGCATTGCATACCCTGTACCTGTGGTAGGTCCTGGCTCCTGGCTGTCTGGGAAGTACCTTCCTTAGAGCAGCTCTGGCTCTTCTCTCCCATAGTTGGGGAGGGGATGTCTCGTCATGGTGCCAGGGAGTCTCTAACTGTCTAAACAGAAAGACCAGCTTTCCAAAGCTCTGACAATTCATTCATTCTTCAGCCATTGTGAAATATAACTTTAGAAAGTGAGATGGGAGATACAGAAGCCATATAGACCCTACGGACAACACAGGCCATACAGACAGATGACCCAGGTCCTGCAGAAAGACAAGGACCGCTAGAGAGAGCCTTAAGGAACCAATCAAAATACAGAGTTATAGAGCCCAGTCCTGTTGAATGTATCTGCAAAACCACCCCCATGCCCAAGGCTTAGGAACACTGAGGAAGAGGGGTAGAAAGATCTTAAGGGCCAGAGGAAGAGTTTTCGGTGAGATTGTGCCTCCTAGGAAAGTCAGAAGCTACACAGGTAATGTCTCACAATGTGACCACTCAGACACAAACTGAACAAGAAGGACATCAACAAACATGCAAACCAGAATGGGAAAAATCCCATAAGGCCTCAGCCCCACATGAAGAACTCCTGGACTGAGGGAGTCTGGGAGCGGAACAGGTGCTCTTCCCCAGGGAAGAGCACACCATCTGGTCGTCCAGTGCCAAGTGGTCGGCCCTGAAAACATAAACACAAGTAACATTATGTGGACTCAACAGGTTATATTTGGGAATATATGAAGGAATATACAAATACATACGTGCATGCAATAACAGTTGACGTAAAAGGAGGCCATCAGTTTGAAGAAGAGCAGGGGGGTTTGGAGGGAGGAACGGGAAAGGAGCAATGTAATTAAATTACAATAAAACCCAAAATAACTCACAAAAAACCAAACCCAAACCTGAAATACAGGCCCAATACAAATAAAAATACAGACACACACACGCCACGCACACACACTCACACGTGTACGTACACACATTCACACACACATGCACACACACATACACATACACACACTTACACGTATACATGCACATTCACACGCATACATGTGCACACACATGAACACACACATACACACATGTACATGCACACACATACATACATACACACATATATACATGTACACACACATGCACACACACATACACACTGGAGTTTAATTTACAAGCAGAAATTATAGGCCCTGATTTTATTATTGTTTTCAACAGATTCAACAGCTAAGTAATTATACATATATGTGTGTGCGCGCGCGCACCCCCCCCCCCCAAAAAAAACAAACCACTACATCAGGCCGGAGATGGCCGAGCAGGCAAACTACTGCAGCCAAGCGGGACGATGGCTGTTTCCCAGGACCAACACAGCCAGAGAGATCTGACTCCTGGGTGTTGTCCTTTGACATCCACAAGGACACTGTGGCGTGGGCACTCCCATATACACCTCCTCACACGCACATAAAAAAATTAGGAAATTAGACAGTAAGGCAGACACACGCGGCAGGTGACATGTAAAACTTTACAGTGCTCACTCCTGGTTTCTGCAGTCTGTGGAAGGCTCGTGGTGAATTGTGGCTGCCTGGTACAGACCATGGACCCTGAGAGAGCTTTATGTAAATAGCCTTCTTCCCAGCATGCTCTGCTCCCGGGGGAGGCTACACTGCCATGACCCTCCCTCTACCTTGCCATGGCCTCTTCTCATTTCCGCCTGCGCCTGCGCCCACCTTAGCTGGAGGACCAGCCCGTCTGTCCAGCTGTGGCAGGACCCCTACCCAGGGCTGCAGGAATATGTTTGGCTCTTGGGATTTTTCTAGATTGTCCAGAGTGGCGCTTGGCCCCTTTTAGCCTCTTGTGGGTTTTCCTTTTCAGATGTGGCATACGTCCCTTGATGAACCATTTGGAAGTATAACAAATGAAGATGGTGCATCCGTGGTTTCTTCTTGGGAAGTGCTGCTGGGATGTGGGGGTGGTAATTGGTCCTGCTTCGGAGACTCAGTCCTGCGTTCTGTCCAGAACCATCCCGGTCCTGTGCCAGCCAGCAGGTTCATCCCCTCTGTTCCTGGAGGGCGTTCATGGTCTCGCTGCCTATTCTGCTCAGTTTTGTTTGTTTGTTTGTTTGTTTGTAAAATCAAGGCTCATGTGTGTGCCTTGAGCGCAAGTGTCCATGTGTCTGTGGGTGCAAGTGTACATGGCTGTGGGTCACCTGATGTGGGAGCTGGGAACCAAACTCTGAAAGAGCAGTAAGTGCTCTGCACCAGCGAACCATGTCTGCAGCCCCTGCTGGCTAGTTTTAACTGTCAACTCGATACAGCTTAGAATCACCTTGGAAGAGAATCTTAACGAGGTATTATCTAGATCATTTTGGCCTACGGGCATGTCTATAGGATTGTCTTGATTATTAACTGGTGTAGGAAGATTGTCCTGGTTAGCCTCATCATTGCTGTGGTGAAACACCATGACCAAAGCAACTTGAGAGGAAAGGGTTTATTTCACTCACAGTTCCATATAATAGTTCATCATCAACAGCAGTGAGGGCAGGAACTCAGACAGGGCAGGAGCCTGGAGGCAGGAGCTGATGCAGAGGCCATGGAGGAGTGCTGCTTACTGGCTTGCTCTCCATGGCTTGCTCAGCCTGCTTTCTTATAGTTTCCAGGACCACAGCTCAGAGATGGCACCACTCATAATGGACTGGGCTCTTTCCCATTAATTCATCATTAATTAAGAGAAAGCCTTACAGATTTGCCTATAACCCAATCTTATGGAGGATCTTTCTTTCTTTCTTTGTTTCTTTATTTGTTTGTTTGTTTCTTTCTTTTGGTTTTTCATTGGGACAAGTTTTGTTATGTAGCTTCTATAGACCAGGCTGGCCTTGAACTCACATAGATTCATCTACTTCTACTTCCCAAGTGCTGGGATTAAAGGTATGTACCACTACTGCCTAGCTTTTCTTAATTGAGGTTTCCTCTCAGATGTCTCTAGTTTGCGTTAAATTGACATAAAAATTATCCATCACAAAGACCCAGCCCATGGCAGGCGGGGGTGGGGACATTCCTTAGGAAGGGAATCCTGAACAGGAGAAAGCTAGTTGAAAGCAAGCAAGCCAAGATGAAATTGAAAATGTTCTCTCTGCTCCTGACTATATGACTTGCCGCCTGAGTTCCTGCCTTGACATCCTCAAAGCAATGAACTATAACCTGGAACTGTAAGCCAAATTAACCCTTTCTTCCCACCACAATGCTTTTTTTCCCCCTCCCCAGGATATTTTGTCACAGTAAAAGAAAAGAAACCAGGATTTTTTTTTTTTTTTTCCCGAGACATCATTTCTCTGTGTAGCCCTGACTGTCCTGGAACTCACTCTGTAGACCAGGCAGGCCTCAAACTCAGAAATCTGCCTGCCTCTGCCTCCCGAGTGCTGGGATTAAAGGCATGCACCACCACTGCCTGGCAGATACTGCCTCCTATTCCAGAGATCTTCCAGGTTGTTGGTTTTCCTTCCCTTCTACTTCTATGGCCATCTTCTGCGTGACCAGCCTCCTCAAAAGATAACACACGTATAGACCAGACATGGTGGTGTACACCTTTAATCCCAGCAATTGGGAGGCAGAGGCAGGCAGATCTCTGTGAGTTCAAGGCCAGCCTGGTCTACAAAGTGAGTTCCAGGACAGCTAAGGCTACAGAGATATCTTGTCTCAGAAAAAAAACAAAAACCAAAAACCAACCAACCAACCAAGCAAACAAAGAGAACACACATGTCCTTCTCTGGTCCCGAATGTCATCAAACTCATTTTCCCATAATGCCATGGGCATACATGACATGGATCACAGGAAAAGGGGTGGTGAGGGGGTGGAGTGTGATCCCACCTGAAATGGGAGCTAGCCTGACATCTTTGGGGACACACAGGCTCAGTGAGGACAGCCTCACGAGGAGACACACACAGGACCACGGGGCTTGGGTTTCCAGCTGTCCCTCTAAAGCCATCCTGCCTTCCTGCTCCCTCCTCATTCTTCCTTTCTTTATTTTTTTTCCTTTTAAAAATAATCCTGGCTGCATATTTTCTCTAAACCAAACCATCTGTTTACTGGATTTTATAAGCAGTAATAAAGACAGTGAGGGCCCAAGGGCCACTGGGGTGTAGACACTTTTCCTGCGTGTCTCTCCAGACAGCCCTTGCAAGAGCCTGCATGCTACAAGACAGGCCTGGAGGTGGCACATTGGGTGGACTGTCCTTTAGAGGGGTTGGCAGGACCACCCTGCCTCACTCCTGCTACCTTTCCTGCAGCGGCGTCGAGGGGACCTTTGGGTCACCTGCCTGTGGTAAGCGGCCTGCTACATCAGGAGCTGGCATGGATGAGCTGGGAAATGAGGTGGCCGCAGGCTGGGCTGAGGAGGTGCCAGGAGATCACTCGGAGGGAATGTTCTGAGCCGAGGGGATGGGCGGACCTAGGAAAACAATCTGACAACAATATCGAGTGTCTAGGTGACAGAGGAGAAGTGAGGCATCTGTTTGGGAACAGATCTCTGTGTTCGCTTCCAAGGCCTTAGTAATCCAAGCGGCAGTGAGTGGAACATTTACTTGGTAAACTATGAAAAGTCATATAACAATGTTCTCTTCACTGCTTTCATCATTGGCTTGCTGGGTTCCCAGTGCCGTCTGTCACCTAATCAGAACCAGAGGAGCACAGGGCCATCTGGCAGGCAGGCGCTAGCCACTGCTGTTGACTGGGCTCAGCCCCACTGTGTGTGCAGTGCCTTCCATTCCAGACCCCCGTGTCGAGCCACTGGGCCCTGGGAAGTGGTTGGAGGACCCCGTTGCTCTCACATGGGGAGGAAACTGGCAGAGTGTTTGCCAGCAGTTTCAAAGGCTGCCCACAGGCAGGTCAGCCAGAAGACAAAAATCCCAGTTCAGTCCGACTTGCTTTATATTTTACTTTATATTTTATGGTGTTGTGTGTGTGTGTACATGCACATTTATGTGTGTGTACGTGTGCACATGTGTGAGTGCATGTGTGTGTGTGTTTGACACTCGGTTTCTTCCTCAATTATTAATACATTTTAAGATTTATTATTTGCATGTGTGTGTGCATTCACATGTGTGTGTATGTGTGCACGTTCGTGTGTGCATGTGCGTGTACGTGTTTAGCACTCGGTGACTTCCTCAATTAATAGTACATTTTAAGATTTATTTTATTGTTTGCGTGTGTGTGTTTGTGTGTGTGTACACATGTATGTGTGTGCATGCTGGTGTCCACAGAGGCCAGAAGAGGGCTTTGGAGCTGGAGCTGGGGTTACAGGTGGGTGTGCTCTCTGATTGGGTGAACTCCAGATTGAGATCTCTGGAAACAGCATCCGCTGTCTTAACTGCTGAGCCTTCTCTCTTGACACCCCCCAAACCCCCACCTTAGTTTTTGAGACAGAGACCCTCATTCAGCTAGACTGGCTGACCAGCCAGTTCCAGGGACCTACCTGTCTCCATCCCCAGGGCCTGGGTTGCAGGCTCGTAGCCCTGTGTCCAGATTTTATATGATTGTTGGAGATCAGAACTCAGGACCTTCTTTTGTAGCAAACACTGAGCATCTCCTCTGTCCTGATGTGGTATTATTATATATTCATGTGTGTGTGTGTGTGTGTGCCTGCATGTATATTAGCATGTGTGCATATGTGTGTGTGAGTGTGTGTGTGTGTGTTTCAGGCGAAGGAGAAGAACATGAATTGAGAAGCCACGTGCCCAAACGTCCTGATTTGCCTGCTACTAAGCAGAGTCTCAGGTGTAGGGCTAAAACCCCCACAGTTCCAAGCAAAGAGGAATGAGTTGGCCGCTGTCGTGGGAAGGGTGTCCCTAGAGAGGGATGAACCCCAGGATTCATGGTTGGTATTCACTGTCTGCCCCCAGAATCATCAGGAAATCTTTGGGATTCATCTACATGAAATAGAATGGGTGAGTAGTCAGCCAGCCAGCTGAAGGGGTCAGGAACTAGAGCTCCTGTGTGGGGAGCAGCCATTAAGAATCCCAGAGAATAAGCTTCTCTGGTCTGCTCAGCCCAGGGGCATCAGGTAGGAGATGGGCGAGGTTAGTCGCCTGATTTGTAAAGGAATTTTTGGTAAAAGCTCTTGAATGCTTGAAACTGCTGCCTTAGTCAACAGTCAGTAGAGGCCACACCTGATGGCCAGGCTGGCCTTGGGCAACCAGGGCGTAACCTCTCAGCAGCAGCACCAATTCTGTGGTGGCTGTCAGTCCCAAACTCCAGCCCGCTCTAGCCACAGGTGTCTGGTCTTTAATGTCACAGTTTATTTGGAAGAAGATTAAAGTGGGTCTGATGAAAGGGGACTTCTGAGCTTTCAGTCGGAAAGCAGCTTCTGCAGGCAGGCAGCCCCGCCTGGTTTTGTCTGTCCATATTTGAAGGCACTGTAGACTCAATACTGTCAGGATGTCTGTTCTGACCTGGAGCGTTACTCTAAATACTGTGCCCAGGGAAACAAGCCAGACACAAAGGCTGCAGGTTGGGTGGCTCCATTTATATGAAGCGTCTGAAACAGGCAAAGTTAGATACACACCGGAGATTAGCAGCTGCTGGGGAGACTGGGGTGTGTGTGAGTGGTGACCACCAATGAGGGGATGTGTGTGTGTGTGTGTGTGTGTGTGTGTGTGTGTGTGTGAGAGAGAGAGAGAGAGAGAGAGAGAGAGAGAGAGAGAGAGAGAGAGATTATGGGTTTTGGTGTGGTAATGGCTACAGGCTGTGACTATAATGAAACCTACTGAGTTGTACACTTGAAAGTGGCAACTTAGCTGGGCAGTGGTGCACGCCTTTAATCCCAGCACTCGGGAGGCAGAGGCAGGCGGATTTCTGAGTTCAAGGCCAGCCTGGTCTACAGAGTGAGTTCCAGGACAGCCAGGGCTATACAGAGAAACCCTGTCTTGAAAAACCAAAAAAAAAAAAAGAAAAAAAAAAAAAGAAAAGAAAAAGAAAATGGCAACTTGACAGAATTTAAATGACGTGTGTGTGTGTGTGTGTGTGTGTGTGTGTGTGTGTGTACCTGTGAGCCTGTGGAAGACAGGGGACAACTTGAGAGAGTCCGTTCTCTCCTTCTTCCGTATGGGTTCCAGGAATGGACTGCGGGTCATCAGGCTTGGTGGCCTTTACTGGCTGAGCCATCTCTCTGGCTCTCCTTGTTATTTATCACGTATACAAGCAATACTGTCATGGATATCTTAGCATATATAGCGTTTTGGATGCTTTTCAAAAAAGTTTTTGTGTTTTTTTGAGACAGGGTTGAGCCATCACCCCAATCCTAAAGTGGATTTTATGGAATATAAATTATAGCTTAGTTACAATGCTCCTTCACCATTAGGATGTCAGTTCTTAAATTGGTCTAAAATTATGCAAATTCCCTCCCTCCCTCCCTCCCTCCCTCTCTCCCTCCCTCCCTTTTCTTTCTCCCTTTCTCCTTCCCTCCCTCTCTCCATGGCTGGGCATCATCAACCATAAAGTCATAAGTAGAAACAACGGATGTATTTTGGCATTTTGGAGTGCCAAACTAGGGTGTTTGGTTTTTTTAGAAGTATATTCGATACATTTTGATTTATAATAATATTTTCTACTTATGTTTAAAGAGACATAACTCCCCTGAAGGCAAGGAACAATTGTACCCATATGCAGAACAAACACTTTGATCTACACATACCCTGCGCTATGCAGAAACATCAATCAAAATAGATTTAGGGGCTGAAGGGAGAAGAACATTGGTTGCTTTTTCAGAGGACCCAGGTTTGGCTCCCAGCACCCACGTGGCAGCTCACAACTGTCTCTATCTCCAGGTCCAGGGGATCTGATGTCCTCTTCTGACCTCTGTGGGTGCTAGGTATACACGTAGCACACAGACATTCATGCAGGCACTCACACATACACATAAGTTAAAAAGTAAACATGTCTTTAAACGAAGACTACCTATCCCATTGACTCAGGCCACACTGTAATGATTACATTTTAACTTCAAAGAATGTCTTCAAATACAGTTACCTTCTGAGATCCCGGGGTTGGGATTCAGCAGAGGAACTGGCCAATCCACAGCAGTGTACAGCTAAGTTTGTAAAAACTTCTAGAAAGCTCAAAACATCTTTATAGGAATGGAAAGCAGATAATCGTTGGAACTGAGGGAGCAGATGGGATGGGAGAAGGATGTGAACAATATGTGTCTTATTGTGATAACGGGGCTTATTACTGGAGTGTGTGTATGTGTCAAGAATTATTTACATTATGTCTTAAGTATGTGCTGTTCCCTGCTTCTCAATCATACATTTGTTATCTCCTCCTCCTCCTCCTCCTCCTCCTCCTCCTCCTCCTCCTCCTCCTTCTTCTTCTTTTTTGGTTTTTCCAGACAAGATTTCTCTGTGTAGTCCTGGCTGCCCCGGAACTCACTCTGTAGACCAGGCTGGCCTCGAACTTAGAAATCTGCCTGTCTCTGCCTCCCAAGTGCTGGGACTAAAGGTGTGTGCCACCACTGCCCGGCATCCATTATATTCTTATCAAGTTCTTCAGAAACATGATTTTGGAGTTTTAGACGGCCATCTCCTCAAAGAGTTCTGGACTCGGGTAGATGCAGCTCTGCTCTGTCCACATCTGGGGCATCTCCTGTGCTTGATGGAAATCTGGAGAAGCCCCCTCTCCTCACTGTCTGTCTAATCTGTGAAGAGAAGGGTGCTGTGGTGTAGGACAGGAAAACTGACAACATCCTATAGGTTTGAACCTGTCAGAGCAGAGAGATGTTACTGGTGAAATGTAGAAGAGGAAGCCAGGGAGGTTTGAGTTGAGAGTAGTCCAGGGCGTCCTTCCTGCTTTGAAGATAGGGGGACTGAGGATGAAGGAATGAGAGGTCTGTCAGTTGCTAAGGGTCGCTTTTGTGAACAACTAGCTGGGAAAGGGAGACCCCACTCCTGTCCTACAACCGCAAGAAGCTGGGGTTTCTGTATTTTAGAACGGAGGTGCGTTCTTACATAACTTGGAAACAAGAGCTTCTCCCAGCAGATTTGTCTGTTTGGCTGAGACCCTGCACAGAGCCCACTCATCCTACTGTCTTGTCACACTGTGGTGACACATGAAGCTGATACATGATACATGGTGTTAGAAGCAGGTTCTAACACCAGTGAAAGGGTCCTTAGCAGCAGAGCAGATGAGCTCGCCAGCAAGGGCGAAGAAAACAGCAAGATGCAAAAGCTTCCTCCTTCTTTTGTGTCCTCTTCTGTGGGGGCACCAGAAGGCATGCCTCAGATTTAGGGTAGGTCTTCTCATCTCAGACAATCCAATCAAGAGGAATCCCTCAAAGGCATGCCCAGCCTCTTGGGTTTTAGCCCATCCCAGATGCGGTCAAGTTGACAACCATGATTAGTCATCACAGTGTTGTTGAGTTTAACTGGAGGCAAGTCTCAATATATAGTTCAGGTTGGCCTCAGGTCCTTCATCCCCCTGCCTCGGTGTCCTGAGTGCTGGGTGTTTTAAAAATTATTTTTAAATTTTCATTCTTGGGGGTCAAACTTTGAGCCTTGTGCATGTTAGGCCAGGGCTCTACTGAGATATTGCTTGGGTCTCAGCTGGCTTTCTAGTAGTCAGAATTGATACCCTTGCTCGGAGCAGGACTTAGTGACCATCCCATCTGAAGCGATGGGTACATCAGTTTTTCTCCAGCACCTCTTTGGTGCCTTCAAAGCAAGGCCTGTGTGTGGCTGGCTTGCTGACTCCTATCTGGAACTGACACTTTACGACTGCTGCTGAGATCCTTCCTGGAAAGATCTGGTGATACTGTTATTTGTTCAATGTGACTGAGCAACTTTTAGGGATCTGGAAAAGTAAAGAGTGCTGACAACCTGGCCATCCCTCCAAAAGTTAAACATAGAGTTACCATCCCAGACTTTGCACTCCTAGGCATGCATTTGAGGCGGATGACAACAGATACCCGAAGGAAACCGTGTACACAAGTGGAGACATTATTCATATGATAGTCAGAAAGTGGTGACAACCTCAGTGTCCATCAGCCAATAAAGTAATAAGCTACTGAGTCCTAGCTACACAGTAGACTATATTCAACTATAATGAGGAAGAGTGGATACAGGCTACAGTAGGAATGACCTTTGATGACCTTATAGCAGTGGAGAGAAGCCAGACACAGAAGATACTGTTCTAGTTTCTTTTGTGATGCTGTCTGTGATAAAGCACTGTGGCCGCCAGGCATGGTGGCAGTTAAAGCTGACCAGGACACATATGGTATGGCAAGATTGCGTCATGTCATGTGAGGTGGGAGGTGTGGCCAGATCCAAGAAGGTATGAATTAATGGTTGCCAGGGGCAGTGGGAGGAGACCCGAGGCTGAGAGAAGATGCAGGGTCCCTGTCTGCACGGATGGAGGTGTTCCAATTTGAGCTGCTGTGAGCTTGCTTAACTCTGTGACAAGGCACTCCTTGAGGTTGTATCTATCTAAGTGGAAGAGATTTGAAGTAAAATGGTTCAACAAACTGGTCACAGCTCAGCAACATGGCACACTGTGAGTGTCAGTGAGTTCTCTGGAGCAGCTACAGTCAGCCTGAAAGCCCAGCAGCCTGCTAAGAGACAGTCACCTGCCAATCATATCCTGGGGAAAGATGAGGATCCAAAGGTCAGAGTGTAGTTTCTACCAAACACAGATCTCTCGATTTCTCTAACACCATCGTAAACTGGAAAAGATTCTTACTTGGACCACGGATGGAGACTGTGTGGATGGCTCATAGGTAAAGGTGCTTGCTGCCAAGCCTGGTGGCCTGAGTCTGAACCCGGGACCCACAGGCTGTCCTTTGGCTTGAGTGACTGCACGAAAGCATGCGCTCGCGCATGCACACACACACAATAAATAAATAAATAAATAAACAAACAAATAAACGTATGTTAACTTATTTTAAAAAGTGGGTGTGGAAGAACTTCATACCTCAGGATGAAGGACAGAGGTGCAGTGAGGGAAAGGAGCTAATCCAGAATCTCCTCATGGTCTCCATACCTGACCTCATCTGTGTCCATACTTGGAAGGCTGACACCCTCAGTGTTGTGAGGTGCTGTGTCTCCTGATCATAACAGCCATTCCCATCATAATCAGAGTAGCTGGGTGACCTGCAAGAGACCCTCAACAAGGTAGATCCCGTTGGCTTTCCCTTCTAAAGGGAGGGAAGGGTCATTAGACTGTCACCTGAAATGCCAGCCATTCCCAGCTGTGTGTCATTCTGCCCCGGCTTCAGTGTATCCTCTGAGACGCTGGCCTAGATGGAAGGTGGAAGGCTGCTGAGGGGGGCACCAGCTACGCAGCTGTGGGAAGTCGTCATCCATGACCTATGAGAGTTTCTGTTGTGATCATTCGTGGGTCATCTACAGTCCCGTATGTAACCCGTCACTCACCTCCTTTGAATAAGCTCGGTAAACTCAGTGTTTTGTTGCTGTGAACAGACACCATGACCACAGCAACTCTTATAAAGAACAACATTTCACTGGGGCTGGCTTACAGTTTAGAGGTTTAGTCCATTATCGTCATGGCAGGCAGCATGGTGGCACACAAGCAGACATGGTGCCGGAGAAGGAGCTGAGGGTTCTCCATCTCGAGCTGCAGACAATAGGAAGAGAACTGACTTGAACTTCCAAGACTTCAAAGCCCACCCCCCAGTGACACACTTCCTCCAGCAAGGTCACACATTCCTAACAGTGCCACTCCCTCTGGGCCAAGCATTCAAACACACAAGCCTATGGAGGACATCCTATTCAGACCAACACAGTGCTCTAGGTTTGAGTGGGTAGACGTTTGTTCATGTCTCCCCGGGAATAGTTCATGAAGACTCCAAGGCTCTTCCCCCCCCCATGTTTACTGTCCTCAGTAAACATAGAAAGATTTTACATTAGTTCTTTCTCTCATCGATGTGACAAGATGCTCGACATGAAGCCATGTAAGGAGGAAAGGGCCATCTTGGCTCGCAGTTTGAGGGTTACAGTCATCATGTCAGGGAAGGCCAATGTTGAACACAGACTCCCTTACAGTCCTGACCAGAGGTTCATTTCCAAGGCAACTTTAAATCCCAGCAGAGGAATGCTCCTGTTTAACTACCGCAGACATTTTCAAGTTTGATTGCCAGTATTTTTAAACTTCGAGAAAAATCATGTCCAAAATTTAATGTGTGAACACTCAAAGTCAATGCACCCTGTGGGTTTTCTCTATTGAGCTAACGATGCCAGGGCAGAATCTCTGCTGAGAAGAGAGTGCTGGCCTCCTCTGGGTATGAGCGTCAGGGCATATCAAGGTCTGCCTAGCCTAACCCCAGGGATGACCCATCTTGAAATCTCAGGATGCACATCAGGGAGGTTTGCCATGGAACCTATCACCTGCACAGTGTGTATAGCAGATCTTCAATGGCTGCCAGTTCCCACCATGAGCACTCCATACCAAGGTTCTGTACTAACAGATGTCATCAGTGGAAGTCAACTTGGAAAGGCATGCAAACCCGAGTCTGGAGAGATTCATCTCTCCAGAGAGATTCCATCTGTGTATACAGATGTCTACAGAACTCCTAGGAACTTCCTCTAGACATCGCACTGGGTCATGAAAGGACCAAATCTCTCTTTTAGGCCTTTCATGCACATTTCCTCTGAGGCCTGAGAAAGCCCTGTGTTCACGTGTAGAAGCCATGTTCTTTCTCAGGTATTCTGAACTTCGCAATCTTTTACCTGTATGATCTTATTATGGATGTACAGAGATATGGGTTCAACTCAGATGCTCCATGAGGTCTGTGCAGATGCAGCCTGGTGAGAAACCCATGGCCCCTGTGGTGATGTCTCAGTAGGACAGAGAAGGGACTCTTTTCCTGCGACGGTAGGCAGCTTCTAGGAACAAGAAGCCTTTAGTCTCTCTCCTGACTTTCCTTTGGCCTTAGCCCTTGTAGGGTGTGTTCATCTCTCTCTGGGATGGACACCTCCCTCCGTTCTTGGATGGAATCTATATCACATCTAAGTGGCTCCATCAGGTCCACGAGGCTGGAGGGCGTGAGCTCTGAGGGGCCACGGGAGAAACCATGGATCTTGTACTTTCCATGGTGGGGCTACGGTCCCCTCAGTGGGATGCCCTCTGGGTGCCTTTGGCCCTACTCTCACCAGAGGGCTCCACGACCCTCCTTTATCGCTGTCCTGGCCTCTGTCCAGGCACACCTTCACTGGTGAGCCACAAGGTTCCACTATCTGAATGCCTACCTCTAGCCCTCAGCATTCCTACCAGAGAGCCAAACACTCTCCTTAGGGGAAAACAGCTTTTCTTTGAGAAAATGATCAATTTTTGAGTTTATTAACATCCTCAATACCAGTATAGCATGAACTGACATCTCTCTGTGTTTCCATTTCAACCTAGGTATAAAAACCAGCCCCTCCCGTCTTCCAGGACAGCATAGGACTCTGCGTGGTTAAGAGACTCCCTGGGAGTGAGGCATGATGGTGCATGCTTGTAATCCTGACAGACATACTCAGGAGGCTCAGGAGTTCAAGGTTACCCTCAGCTACATAGCAAGTTTGAGGCCAGCCTGGGCTACATAAGACTGTCATAAAACAAACCCCCGAGCCCACTGAAGATTAAAACAAGATCAAAAGAATCCCCCCAAAACCTTCCAAGACATGGCCCTGGCAGAAAGCTGCTGGGTACCACTCTCAATCAGACTGATGCAAGCTGCCCTCCTGACAGTGGAGCGGCTTCTCTCAGGAAACAACAGGAGATATTTTTCTTTCTTGGTCACTGTTAGTTGTTAGGTAGGAGACAGCAATCAAGGTCTTCAACCCAACACAAGTACCATACAGAGGTCTGCACTGGTACCATACAGAGGAGGGTGGCCCAGTGAGAGAATTCCTCCAATCACAGACCGTGCTGCCTACAGGACCCCATGAGTGAAGGATGCCCAGAACAGCATGTGGGAGAACTAAATACATATAACATATAACATATATGTGTGTGTGTGTTTGAGTGTGTGGGAGGTGTCGGTGTGTGTGCTGCAGAGTGGAAGGTTCCGGATCAGATGTTGCCTGCAGTGCAGAGTTGACATCCCCCCCACAGAAACTCTACCTTGGGAGACTCTACATGCTTGGCCTTTGACCTTTGACCTTTGACCTCAACCCTGACCCTTATTCTGGCTCTCATCCTCATTGTAGTCCTGTGTGTGTGTGTGTGCTTGTGCACATGTGTATATTAGTCAGGGTTGTCTAGAGTCATAGAACTTATAGGTAGTCTCTATATAGTAAGGGAATTTGTTAATGACTTACAGTCTGTAGTCAAACTCCCCAACAATGATCAGCAGTAGCTGTGAATGAAAACCCGAGGATCTAGCAGTCACTCAGTCCCACGAGGCTCGCAGGCCAAGAAGATTGGATCTTCCTCCTTCCAATGTCCTTATGTAGATCTCCAGCAGCAGCAGGTGTGGCCCAGATCAGAGGTGTGCGAACCACCACACCTGAAACTTGTGTCTTCCAGACTCAAGATCTAGATCACAGGGGAGCCTTCTAATTCTGGATTGTAACTCACTCCAGATATAGTCAAGTTGACAAGCAGAAATAGCCACTACAATGTGTGCACATGTGTGTGTGCCTGTGCTGTTTCCAACTCTCTGGGAGGCCTGGCTTGGCTGCACCATCTCTGTATGTAGATGATGCTGCCAGGAAGAGGTATCGAACCTCTACGATCTCCAGGAGGTGATGGGTAGGTTTATTGGTGGTCTCTCAATCTCCATTCCATCTGCCCTTCTTACATGGACCCTCCTGTCCACCCAGAAAAGCCAAGTAAGCTTTGGCTAGCCTTGAGGTTGCCCCCATATCTCCTTCCCTCCTGATAGCCTGACGACATCACTCTGCAGGAACAGCTGGCTCCCTCATGTTGACTCTTGGGTTCCTGCTCCCTAGGACTGGATGGTCACTCACTCAGGGTTTCCATGACACTGTTCCTCCTGGCCACTGTAAGGAATGAGGCCTTATCCTCCTGGCCCCGGGGCTCACTCAGCACCTGGCACTCAGGGCCACCAGCTGAACAAACTGTCTGGGCAGTGAAGGTGGGAAATGCTGTCGCTGCAGGATTTGAAGCCCTCTCCTCAACGAGGGCAGCGTTGAGTGGCAGACATCTTTGGGCTCATTTTCCTACAGTTCCCAGTAGAAATCGCTCGCTTCTTTTTCCCATATCAGAAAACAGCTGTTCTGCTGGCTCCCCCAGCATGTGCCAGCACTATAAATACCCCCCCCCCCGGCACCCACCCCCCCCCCCTCCCCGCTTGGCACAGGGACCTGGGAAACTTGGGAAGTCAGAGTCCTGGGCTGTGCAGGCAGTGGGGAGGGAGAAGCATTGCCTAACTTCCCTCCTCTGAGCCTCCAGGCACAGGCTGGCTCTGCTTCCCACGGGCTAGGAAACCCCCGCAGTATTCCTAGGAATCTGGCAGAGACAGCCGATCAGCAGCCCTGGTTTAACACACTGTCTAGTGCTGGTTTAACACACTGTCTAGTGCGGACCACTCAGCTCCCAGAGCTGGAGACAGGGAGGCTCAGTGGGAGCCAAGGCTCTGGTTCCTGCTGGATTCTTACAGGATGGGGGATGACCAGGAAGGAGTGGCTTTCGTTCACGTTTAAAAAGGAATCCTAGCCAAATGTGGTGGGTACTGTGATCCCAACACTTGGGAGACCGAGGCAGGAGGATTGCCCGGAGATGGGTGTTGGGTTATGTAGACAGTTCTGACCAGTCAAGGCTATACAGGGAGACCTTGTCTCAAAAACCAAAGCCAAAAACAAACATGAAGGTACAAAACACTTCAGTACAAGGCCAGGAAGGCTTTGTTAGGGTGACCCTAACCTGTCATCCCAGCACTGGAGACGTCGAGGCAGGTGGACCTTGATCTTGAGTTTAAAGCCAAACTTAGATATTAAGTTCAAGGGCTAGCCTGGGTTATATAAGACCCCATCTCAAAAAAAAAAAAAAAAAAGAAAAAAAGAAAAAGAAAAACCCTTATCAAACCTAAACAAACCCAATTCTGTGATTTGCTCTATGGCCCCTTAGTGCATTCTTTAGCTCCGAATGCCACACAGGGCTTTCCTGTGAATCCGAACAGTTCTCCCAAGGGAGTGATTGAGAAAGAGGGACCCGGGAGGAAATCGGTTCCATCTAAAACACAAATGCAATATGAGATAGATATATGCACAGCACAGTGCTACTTGGAAAGTGGGTAGCCCACGCTCAGAGAAAGGTCTGATTCCTTTCCTTTAACATTTCTTTAAAAAGGATATTCCTTTTCTTAAAAAAAAAAAAAAAAAAAAAAAGGTATTTATTTGTTTAAGTGCTTTGCTCGCACATATGTCTGCACAATGTGTGCAGGGCCACAGAAGACAGAGGATGGTATGGGATCTCCTGAGGTAGGAGCAGGCAGGCAGGCAGGCAGGCAGGCACAAAAGCAGGCAGGCAGGCACACACGCAGGCAGGCAGGCACAAAAGCAGGCAGGCAGGCAGGCACACGCGCAGTAATGCAGGCAGGAACACACGCAGGCACACACGCAGGCAGGCAGGCAGGCACACACGCAGGCACACACGCAGGCAGGCACACAGGCAGGCAGGCAGGCAGGCACACACGCAGGCACACATGCAGGCAGGCACACACGCAGGCATGCAGGCAGGCACACACGCAGGCAGGCAGGCAGGCAGGCACACACGCAGGCAGGCAGGCACTCTTCACTGCTGAACATCCAGCCCCAGGAGCTGACTCTTTCCTCCCAGTTTCTGCGCACCTCCTCCTCCCACCCCGCAGGCTCCTATGCTTCTTTGCTTAGCCCTTCATCCTGGTGGCTCCTTGGGTTGGAGATTTCTTAAGGCCCACAGAAAACACGCCCACATCCTTTGACTCCTCCCAAAGGGGCCTAGCGCAGCTGTCCATCTTCCCTGCTCCGGACTTCAGGATTTCCTGAGCACGTGACTGACATCAGTTGTCTGGCCCTTGTGCTCCTGGTGTGCCTGGACTATCCTTCCTTGGTCTCTTCCTGCCATCTCCAGCAGGACCAGGGTAGAAAGGGATGTGCCACGGCACCCCAGGATAGAGCACCCATCATCTCTCTCTTAGCCTTGCCACCCTCCACCCTGTGGGCAGCCACCAGGACTCAGATGCGTCTTTGCCAGCTCTCCTCCTGAGCCACTCTGGAGCTTTGTACTGGCACATGGCAGCACTGGCACCTGCTGGCTTATTGTCAGTCTCAGGACGGGGTGGGGGTGGGGAGGATTAAAGGGGAGCTGTTACTTTTTTTTTTTTTTTTTTCCTGTTTTTTCGAGACAGGGTTTCTCTGTGTAGCCCTAGCTGTCCTGGAACTCACTCTGTAGACCAGGCTGGCCTCGAACTCAGAAATCCGCCTGCCTCTGTCTCCCGAGTGCTGGGATTAAAGGCGTGAGCCACCACTGCCCGGCTAGGAGCTGTTACTTTTAACATCTCGGTTCCTTTATGTTTGCTGAAGGCAGGAGGCCAGGGGTCAGTTTTAACGGCATAGCTTGCCCCCCCCCCCTTGGCTTGCTGGCGTTCTAGGCACTACCCACACTCTACAGTGACAAGAGTTACACCTGGGGAGAGAAGGGTGACAGGTGGCCATCTCTGCACTAGACTATCAGTGGCTTTAGGTTCACCTCATAGTCAGGTATGGTTGCTGTTGGTTCCGAATATCATGCCCATAGTCAAGACAGAAACAGGAAAACCTCCTCTAGCCCATTCATTCATTCATTCATTCACTCTAAGTGAGCATGTGTGTGGAGGGCAGAGGTTAACATCTGTGTCTTCCTCAATTCTATTTTGTGAGTAGTTGTGTGTGCACATCTGAATGCGGGCATGTTTACCTGTGTGCACGGGAGTGTGGAAGCCAGAGTCAGTGTCAGGCTTTTCTCTATCACTTGCTGCCACAGAATCTTTCTCTGAACCTGGAGCTCACAGCTCACCTAGACTGCTGGCCCGTAGTTCTATGCATCCTCCCTGGTGCTGTGACCACAGAGACACTGTGCTCTGATTTTCTACATGGGTTCTGGGAGATAGAACTCAGGTCTCCTGCTTGTGTGGAAAATGCTTTAGCCATTGAGCTTAGACCATCTTTTATGGAAGAAAAACAAAACCCTTTCTATAACCTTTGGTAGGACCTTTTCAGGTGGTCTTGGCTTCCCCAGCCTCTCAGTGGAGATGGGCAAGGGAGGAGGAAGAGGAGGAGGAGGAGGAGAAGGAGGAGGAGGAGGAGGAGGAGGAAAAGGAGGCAGAGAAATGATATATTTGTTAGTTGAGTATCAAGTTCATCTCACTAGGCAACCCACAGGAGCCGGGTGGGGGATGCTTTGTGGGTACCCTTTCCTGTCATCATTACTACTTACCTACCTTGTTCTTATCAATAGTAGTTAGGAGTTCTCATGAACAATGAGATGCCCTGAACACAGACAGACAAGGCTCTGTTCTGAAGAGGGCAACCCTGTCTTGTCCAGACTCTGTGCAGACGTGTTCATAAGCTTCACTGTTGTGTTGGGTGTTGCTGTGGAGGGATTTCAGCCTTGGCCCTGGAAATCCAGATACACTGAGCAATCACAGGGGTAGGATGGAGCTTGCAAGATGAGGCATGTCATCAGGACAGTCTTTGAAATGCCATGCTGACCACTCAAGGTGTCTTTGATTCCAATTCCCATTTCATGGAAGCTGAACTCTAGTTCCAGTCGTTCTTCGCAGAACTTTCTAGACAGATTTTTTTTTTTTTTGTAGTTATTTCTTTGAGTTCAAGAATGAATCTCATTCTGTCACCCAGGCGGGCCTCAGACTTGCAGACATCCTCCTGTCTCAGCCTAAGTGCTGGAATTACATGTGTGAGCTCCTGCATTCAATGCTTAGCTCTTCTGGCTCTGCACTGAAGTTGTAATTTATTGATTAATAAATTAACTGGAGACATTGTCTTGCTATGTGGCCCATTGTGATGGTTTGTATACACTTGGCCCAGGGAGTGACACTAGTTAGAGGTGTGGCCCTGTTGGAGTAGGTGTGTCACTGTGGCTTTAAGACCCTCATCCTAGCTGCCTGGAAGAGAATCTTCCACTAGCATCCTTCAGATGAAGATGTAGAACTCTCAGCTCCTCCTGCACCATGCCTGCCTGGATGCTGCCATGCTCCTGCCTTGATGATAATGGACTGAACCTCTGACCCTGTAAGCCAGTCCCAGTTAAATGTTGTCCTTATGGGAGTTGCCTTGGTCACGGTGTCTGCTCACAGCAGTAAACCCTGACCAAGACACCCATGGATCTGGAACTTACTGTGTAGCCCCGGCGGGTCCCAAACTTGTACCACTCTTTCCTGTGTCAGCTTCTTCCCCAGGAGCAAAAGGAGAGAGGAGAGATGGCTAAGTGGGTAGCCCCTCTTGTCTTGCAAGCCTGACCACCTGAGCTTGATCTGTGTAAAGATGAACTAATGACGTCAAGCTGTTCTCTGACCTCCATGTCATTGCATCCTTAATAATAACAAAGAAAGAAAGAAAGAAGGAAAGAATACAAATGACTTACAGAGAGGAGGAAGGAGGGAGGAGGAGGGAGGGAGGTCTCCTCCAAGGCAACCTTTGCAGTGGGGAAGAAGCTTAGCTTTCCAGGGTAAAGCCGAGCTTCACCTGCAAGTCAGCCACCACTAAGATGCTCTGCTCTGCTCTGCTCTGCTGTCCTTACGGTGAACACAGTGCTTGGACTTGCCTTCCCACGGAAGTCAGGCTCTCTCTGGTGCCCCTTTTTTTACTTACTGCAGCCAGAGAGGGTAATAACAGCCTTCAGCAGTGAGCTAGCTCAGCAGATGAAGGTCAAGCCTGACAACCCTAGCTCAGTTTCCAGGACTCAAGTGCTGAAAGGAGAAAACTGAGCCCTGCAAGCTGTCTTCTGACCTCCACATGTGCACTGTGGCTTGTGTGTCCCCATACCGGCATGCAAACACACATATAATAAATTAAATTTTTCATTTAGAAGTTATTCTATTTAAGCCAAATTCGCTTTTGTTCTATTGCAGCCTTTATTATAATACCATTTATTTATAAATTATGAAACTCATTAAAAATCTAATTTCTTGGTTTTTTCTTACCTTAAGATCATAAGCCCACTGCTACTCTTAGCATGCTTTCCCTTGTTAATGAACTTTAAAAAAAGAAAGAAAAGAAAACCACTATGCCTGACAATGGAATTATTATTAGTCATTGCTGTAGCAAAATCAGAGGTTTAGCCATAGATATAGGAAGAGAAAGCCAGGTGTGATGGGAAAACCAGGTGTTATGGGGCAGCCAGGTGTGATGGGGCAGCCAGGTGTGATGGGGCAGCC
>JADRCH010000224.1:350569-441318 GCA_019843965.1 Rhynchomys soricoides | reverse complement strand
CAGACACATATACAGAGACACACACACAGTCAGACACATATACAGAGGCACACACACAGTCAGACTCATACACAGAGGCACACACACAGTCAGACTCATACACAGAGGCACACATACAAACCACTGTTTTTTTCAAAATGAACTCTTACTTGTGAATGTTATGACATCAAGCCCTTAAAAATGCAGACAGTTGGTTTCAAAAGACTTGATGGGGCAAATCTCAAATCTCAGACCTCTTGCTTTTGGTTTTTGTTTTTTTCCAATGTCTGTCTTTGCTTCAAGTTCGTTTTTGCAATCAGGCAGGGCAGTGGCTTAGTGGATGGGGCTAAGGTCACAAAACTAAGATGTCTAGTGTTGGCCCTGCAGCCACTTGGATCTGGAAATATTTTCCCTTCAAAACAGAAATCAAGAGGTTACTTTGGGGTCACTCGAATCTCTTAAAAGACATTTTCAAACGAAAATTAGTTTAGATTTGCTGGAAGAACCCTGTGCACGTTCATGGGCTAAAGTTTTGGAGGACCTGCACTGCTTGAATCTGTGGGGTTGCAGCATGAGGCAAATGTTTAGGGATGCTGTGGTTAGGGGGTTCAGGTGGCTAGAGAAGGAGACAGAAGAGACTCCCGGAGCAGGCTGCTGGCTGCAGGGTGACTGCTGGCTGCAGGGTGGCTGCCTCTTGCCCAGTGGGTTGTGTGGGGGCCAACTTGCTAGTCCTCAGTGAAAGGCCAGGCAGTGGTGCCTAGGGGACCTCAGACATCTTGGCCAGCTTAGCAGCCCTATTGAGGAGCAGGGGAGAGGGCCCAGCATCACAGATGTGTTTCCTTCCTGGGACTGGTCAAAAGGCAGGTCAAGGGGCTGGAGAGATGGCTCAGCAGGTAAGGGCACTGACTGTTCTTCCAGAGGTCCTGAGTTCAAATTCCAGCAATCACATGGTGGCTCACAACCATCTGTAATGGGATCCGATGCCCTCTTCTGGTGTCTGAAGACAGTTACAGTGTACTCATATACATAAATTAAGTAAATGATTCTTCTTCTTCTTTTTTTTCTTCTTCTTCTTCTTCTTCTTCAAAAAAGGCAGGTTGTGATGGTTTGTATATGCTCTGCCAAGGGAGTGGCACTATTAGAAGGTATGGCCCTATTGGAGTAGGTGTGTCACTGTGGGTGTGGGCTTTAAGACCCTCATCCTAGCTGCCTGGAAGTCAGTATTCTGCTAGCAGCCTTCAGATGAAGATGTAGAACTCTCAGCTCCTCCTGCACCATGCCTGCCTGGATGCTGCCATGCTCCTGCTTTGGTGATAATGGACTGAACCTTTGAACCTGTAAGCCAGCCCCAATTAAATGTTGTCCTTTATAAAAGTTGCCTTGGTCATGGTGTACTGGTTAGTTTTGTGTGTCAACTTGACACAACCTGAAGTTATCACAGAGAAAGGAGTTTCAGTTGAGAAAATGCCTCCATGAGATCCAGGTGTAAGGCATTTTCTCAATTAGTGATCCAGGGGGGAAGGCCCCTTGTGAGTGGTACCATCTGTGGGCTGGTAGTCTTGGGTTATATAAGCAAGCTGAGCAAGCCAGGAGAAGCAAGAAAGCCAGTAAGCAGCATTCCTCCATGGCTTCTGCATCAGCTCCTGCTTCCTGCCCTGCTTGAGTTCCAGTTCTGACTTCCTTTCATGATAAACAGCAGCATGGAAGTGTAAGCTGAATAAACCCTTTCCTCCCCATCTTGGTCATGATGTTTGTGCAGGGATAGAAACCCTGACTAAGACACATGGTGTCTGTTTATAGCAGTCAATCCCTAACTAAGACACAGGGCAAAAGGCCATAGTGGGGTAGGATACCATGTTTCCCCAGGGGCCCCACTTTTCTGTCTGGAAAACACTTCTACACACAGACTCAGAGGAGCAGTGAGGTGGAGGGAGGGAGGGAGGGAGGGAGGTAAGAGGCACACTGACATAGTCCTTGCCTCCTCTGCAAATCTCCAAGAAATCCGAAGACACAAGGCTGCCCCTAAACATAACAATGTAGTTCTGTAAAGTAGGACAAATTCTTCAAGTGTTGGACAAACTCTCACAGAAGCTCCCAGAGTCTAGGCCAGTACCTGGAGTATGGAGTTGTTGGGCCAGACAATGCAGGCATTGGAATGTACAGGCAGATTGGAGGGTAGAAACGCTCTGCCCTTGCAGAGCTGGTATGCGGTGGACAGCAGGGGTGCAGTCGAGGAACGGAAAAAGCGACCCGTGCTATTCAAAACACAAAATACAGTCAAAGCTAAGAGGACGCCCCCCTGGGCATAGGAGAGGGTGGCAGAGAAGGCCTCTGTGGTAAGGGATCATTTGAGTGCAGGCTGAAGGGAAGATGAGAGATGGTTAGATAACACAGTAGTGCAGCGGGAGCACATCCACCATGGCCCAGGAGGAGGGGCATATGTGTGTGTGTCTGGTGTGTTGGAGCTTCAGCAGGGCCATGTGCACTGCCACAGGCAAGAAGGCAGAGGGCACTAGCCATGAGGTTGAAGAGGGCAAAGAAATGCACAAGCTTTGTCCGGGGCTTGCTATAGTTTGATCCCCCCAAATCATGCATTGGGAATTTGATCTTCAACGTAGAAGTGTCTTAGGGTGGGCTACTCCCAAGTTTTGTTTTATGAGACAGGTTTTTCCTATGTAGCACAGGATGACTTAAACACACAGTCCTCCTGCCTCAACCTCCTGAGTTCTGGGTTTACAGGAGTGTTTAAGCCACACCCAGGTAGAATTGGGCCTTTAAGAGTGTTTAGGTGGTGAGTGCTCCACCCTCATGGAGGGATTTCAGTCCTCACTGGAAGAATGGGATCTTTTAAAAAGGAATGGAAAAGAATCTGGGGAAAGGCATGGTGGCACACACCATTAATTATCCTGGCACTCAGAAAGTAGATATCTGCCAGCCAGGACTACAAAGTGGGAACCTCCCCCCACCCTGAAAAAAAAGACGAATCTGTCCCCTATTTCTGTCTGTCCATGACTATTTATTTAGATAAGGTCTTATGTATCCCTGGCTGCCCCCAACTTATTCTGTAGCTAATTAAATTTCTGATCTTCTTGCCTCTTCACTCCAAGACTGGGGTTCTATCACTGGTATAGACTATGCTAGGCAAGTGACAGTACCAACCGAGCCTCACCCCCAGCCCAACGTGTGCCCTTACAAGGCATGTTTTGAACCTTTTGGGGTTTTGTGTTTGTTCTTGTCTTTGTGGGGGACAGGCAGAGAGGGCACTCTGGCCCGTGAGATGTCTTCACCTTTGAAAGTGGCTTCCAAGACACTGAGTCACTCGCATTTCACCCATGTAGAGCGCTATCCTGGGGCAAGGGGGGAAAACTAAAATAAACCTACCCTGTTTCCTGGCAGTTCTACAGCTCCTGAGAGGGTGGCCAGGAGTACAGTGTGGCAATACCAAAGAGGCAGGTTGCAGAAGAACGCATGGCGTGTGGGAAACTTGGCTGTGGTTTTTTCATGTGGAGGCTGCGTCTGGCTGGGCTCTGTTTCTCCAGGGATCAGACAGAGGAGCCAGACCCCAGAGAACACCCAGGGACATGGTTAAGCCAGCTGAGCCACAGGCTGGGTGCCCTAAGACTAACTCCAGAGGGTGGATTGCTGACCAGCGTCCCTGCTCCTGAGCCCCAGCTGTGCTGGGAACTGACCTCATTCATGAAGTAAACACTGAATCAGATACCAGTGGGCCTAACCCTGGTGGAGTGGAAACAGCTCAGATCTTTTCATAAGTACGAAGCGGCCAATTGCTCTTGGCAAGAGCCCCTTGAAAGATGTCAACCAGAATGAGTTCATGAGCATCTCTTGCCAGCTTCATCAGAAGCCAACTGCCTTGCCGTTCTTGAAGCGATTTGTATTGAAATGTTTTACTTACATTCTAGTTCAGAGATTCTAAATAGCGTCCTGGGAGGCAGCACAGTCTAGCAACTGGAAGATGGTACTGGGAAACCACCGGCTGGCACCAAATCCTGGCAGCATCTGTAGCTGGTCTCAGGAGTCAGATGTTCCCGGGGGCAGGGGCTGTGTGGTGTGGACCTGTCTCATGATGATGCAGTTCGGGCTGGAACTGGGTCCTGGTGTTGGCGTGTCCTGTTTGCAGCCACAGACACCTGCTGTAAGTGTACACGCTCCCCTTGGGTGTTAGTCAGAGGCTGTGGGCTATTCGGACTCTCCATTTCCCTTGCTCATTCTGTGTGGTTTGTACAGGAGATGACAGGGAACTTGCACTCCAGTGTATGAGGTCACTTCGCAGTACGCCTTCATACTTTGGGAGAGAATAATTTCTCTTGTTTTAAAGAGTTATTTTTTAAAAATTGTGTGTGTGTGCAAGAAACCCCAGAGGCCAGAAGAAGTCGCCGACTGACTTCCTTTGGCATTAGAGTTATGGGAGGCTGGGAGCTGCCTAACATGGCTGCTGGGAACTAAACTTGGGTTCTCTGCAAGACCAGTCATGCACTTAACCACTGAGCTATCTTTCCAGCTCTGAGAAATAATATCTAATCATTCCCCCCTTAGCCTCATTTACAGATAGAACAGTGGGACGCTGTCATTCAGTAATGCCTACAACTTGGAACCAGACTTCCCTAGCTCTACCGCTCATTAGAAGGACAGGTCATTCTCCCCTGCTCTGTGCCTTGAGACTAAAGGGTTAATCTATATGCATCATATGGAGTTTTTCCAGGGGCGGCAGAAAAACTGACAAGCCTTGGCCACAGTCTGCTTGTCCTGCTATGACAAAATAGCGATGACTGAGTAATTTATAAATACCAGGAACCTATTTCTCCTAGTTCTGGAGGCAGGGAATTAGAGGTCAAGGTGTAGCGTTCGGCGTCTGGGGAGAGCCTTCCGTCTGCTTCCTAATGAGACAGGAGGCAGGAGAGAAAGCACACCTGACTCACACCGTCTGGGCCTTCTCTAAGAGCATCTAATTCCCAATGGTGGTACTCTGGTCACCTCCCAAAGGCTTTCCCACGCTGCTAGGATTAAATTCCATGTGAGTTTTACACGGGACACCATCCCTCAGGGCAGGGCAACCTCATTACCACCTGTGAGCTAGAGCAGACACAGTGATAAGGAATTTTGGACATCTTGTACAGCTAAGTACACAAGGTGATTGTCAGCTCCAGGTGTGTCCAGTCTTGGAACATTGCAACATGATGTTGCCACCTGCAACTGAGTCACAAAAACAAATAAGCAAGCAAGCAAGCAAATATATATATATATATTTTTTCACAAACTAGCACAATGTTTTGAACAAGTTTACAATTTTGCTTTAGACAGCACTTAAAACTATCCTGGGCCATTTGTGGCCTTAGATAGATCCTTCACTGTAAACCGATAACTGTTTTCCAGGTGTGATGATAATAATCTGAAAAATGGGGCTGGAAAGATGACTCAGTGGTTAAGAGCACTGGCTGTTCTTTAGAGGACGTGGGTTCAGTTCCCAGCGTCCCCATGGCAGCTCACAACTGTCTGGAACTCAAGCTCCAGGCGATCTGACACCCTCTTTTGGCTTCCGTGGGCACCAAGCACTCACATAATGCACATACACTCATTCAGGCAAAACACTCATATATATAAAATAGAAATCAATAATTCCTTTAAAAAAACGAAGCCAAGAGGCTAGGGTGATAGGTCATTATATCAGTTAGATCAGAGCTCAATATTCCCTATAGTTCTTGTCTGTTACATGGAGTGAACGTCTCCTGTTCTTTCCTCAGAATAATTGTGTCTGGCCTCGATACTGAAGTGACTCAGGGTGCAATGCACTTGGGTAATATACTTAGGTAGACAGACACCTTCTCTTGCAGGGCTTTGGAAGCCGTTTTGTCATGGCTTCTCACAGTTTCAGTGGGTGCTGTTTGTTGGCCTTGAAAACACAGTTCTCAGATGAGATCATTTGACAGGGCTTGACTTTGTAGCCCAGGCTGGTCTTGAACTTGAACTTTCAGCCTCCAAATCATGAACCACCACTCCCCCATTTCCTTCTGAACCTTTCTCCCATCACACTGACCCATCTGAGCCTGGGAGATAGGCCGTCTTCCCAGAGGCTTTCTCATCCATGATTTGAAAGGGAGCTTAGGATGGACAAGCCTTGGCAGGGGTTACTGAGCACCTTTGATATGTCAGGCATGAGGCAACAAGCTGGGTTTATGTGAAATTTTTTTTTGAGGCAGGATTTCATATATCTCAGGTTGTTCTTGGACTCTATCTACTGTCTTTGTCAGGGTTGCTATTGCTGTGTTGACCAAAGTAGCTTCAGGAGGAAAGGGTTTCTTGGGCTTACACTTCCACATTGTAGTCCGTCATTGAAGGAAGTCAGGGCAGGGACTCAAACAGAGCAGGAACCTGGAGGCAGGAGCTGGTGCAGAAGCCATGGAGAGGTGCTGCTTACTTGCTTGCTCAATCTGCTTTCTTATTGCATTCAGGACCACAGGCCTAGGGATAGCACCACCCACAGTGGGCTGGACTCTCCCCATCAGTCACTAAGAAAATGCTCCATAGGTTTGTCTATAGCGTGATCTTATGGAGGCATCTTTTCAATTGAGGGTCCCTCCTCTTAGATGACTATCACTTGGGCTATAATTGAGCCAGCACCTCTACATATCTGAAGACAGCCTTGCCTTCACCTCCCCAGTCCTGGGAATGTGTACCCTGGGAATTATGTAGTGCTGGGAATCAAACCCAGGGCCTCCAGCATGCTAGGTGAGCACTCTATCAGCTGAGCCACATCCTCACAAACTAAGATTTTAAAATCACAAACGAGTCAGACCAGTGACAGGCCAATGAGTATAGGATTGATTTTATGCAGAATTCTGAAGTGGGTGGCCAAGCACATGATTGGCTGGTACATAGAAAGGTGATCCTGGTTCCCTAAAGATGCCTTTGATAGTTTTAATAAACGAAATGAGTGCAGTGAGCATCCAAGCTGCTCAAAGTGTTTTTTCTACTCTTTGTGAAGTTCCAACGGGCCAAAAAACAGTGACTGAAGCCTACTGATGCTCAAAGCGTATCTCTCAGGAAGGTAACACCATTTCACATAGCCGCAAAGGGCCTGAGTTAGAATTTGTGCCCATGTCCCAGGTCCCATGTCCCTTTATACCACCAGAACTCTAGAGCGTGGTGATACGGGGTCATATCAACAGATAGGATAGCATCATTCCAAAGAATCCTCTTGTGGCGTGCAGAGAAATTCTGTCCTTGGCTTTAATCTCTCTAGGATCCTATCAACAACTTGGATGAGGCCAAAGATAGCTTCTTATCGACTGTGCAAATAGCCCTAGTTGGCCAATCTGCTGGAATTGCAACATCGAGATCCAAAATTATCTCAACAGGAAAGAATGCTCGGTTAATCCCAACGAGATAAAATTGAACGGGAATACAAGTAAGGTCCCGCATTTAGCTCCAAAACTTGACTGGAGACACATAGGAAGAGTCTGGAAAGGAGTCCAATCTCACTTGTAATCAAAGAAATGCAAATTAAAGCCACACTGAGATAATCATTTTCCCTTATCAGATTGGCAATGATTGAAAGGAAGACGATTCCTGGAGCTGTTGGGGCGGGGAAGACAACAGGCAATCTTGTAAATTGCTCATGGGCTTGAGCCCCAGAACGCACTCTTTGGAGGCTAATTAGGAAACTCTTTTTTTTTTTTTTTTTTTCCCAGAGGTTTCATTTCTAGAAATACATCTACAGACAAGTTAGGAAAGATTCACGTACAGGGGTATTCCTAAAAGGCACCACGAAGGAAAGAAAACTGTTTTGGAAGAGAAAGAGGCACTCAGTTTGGGAACAGAAGACCAGGAGGCCACAGAAGGGTACCACCAGATGCTCCATGCCTTAAAGAGACAGACTCAGCATTCCTGTAGAGCACCCATGCTGGAAGCCAAGCAAGCCTGCTGGGATTTAGGAGACATCTCTTTGGATGAACAACATTAAGCACATTCCACCACTTAATTCTGAGTCAGCACGGTTGCCTTGGATACTCTTTTGTCAAGTGGACAGAGGGGTTTGTAAAAAAACATTAAACATGAGGTGTTTTTTTTTTTTCTGTGTTTTTGTCTCTCTCCCACCTGTGTGCAAATATTTCTACCCCACCCCCACCCAGGAAATCCTTTGTATACCCCAAGTCCTGCTACATTCTCCAAACTTAAGGGGGAACTTCCTGCTTTCCTTGTGTGCCAATTTTAAAAACCAGCCAGTTATGAAAACCTGTGAGGTCGGATCCCAGTCAATGGGGAACAGGCCGTCAGCGTCACTACCTCCAGGGCCAGTGCCTTGCTTTCTGGTGCTTCTAACAGAGACCGTTAGAGTTTTGGGTTGTTTTTTTCCTGCGTATCTGAGGATGGTGTTGATGTTCTGATGTTTCTGCCTCAGTCTCCCTAGTCCTGAATTACAGATATGCATCGCCTTCTAGATTTATGGTGTGCTGAGGATCACACTTAGGACTCTGCATGGTACGTAAACACTCTGCCATCTGCGCTACATATCCAGTTCAAGAATGTCTTAGCCACTGGGCTGAAACGCTTGTATGTTCTTTCTAACGAGAATAGGCAGGGAGAGATTTCTGTGTGAAGCTGCTGTCAATCAAGGTGTGGGGTTTCAGGGAGAGGCTAGATGGGGGCTCACAGGGAGGCCACACGTCTAGACACTGAATTCTATGGATGAAATGTGACCACTTCTACTGCCTCGAAGCACTATTACTAAGAGCCTTCAGGAGGTGATCTCCATTGCTTATTCCTGCCACTAATCTTTAGTTCTTCTGTGTGTCAGTACCACGATAGTAAACTTAGTTATCCATGTCTGTGGTTTTGTGATGGAACCTGGGCATCAGGAGTTAGGTCATCAGTTGTGTCTCTTGGTTTGGAAATCTGGTCTCTCGTTTGTTGAGTGTACGTATGTTTAGATCTGTTATCCCAGCTTGTCAGGTCGTAGACCAGCTGGGTGGGGCCTAGGGTTGAGTCTTGGGGCAATGCAGAGTTGATTTTCAAATGGGATATCAGAAGCAGTTCCGGCTTAGCGGGCTAGGTGTAGATTCTGACCCTAGGAGATATATATTGATTGAGAAGATTCTCATAAACAATCATCAGAAGTCCAAAGGAGGTGCTAAGGACTTGTCAATCAATAGAGGAAGGTGGAGTTGGCAGTGTGAGTCTAGGGTACCTACCTGGGGAGGAAGGACCCAGAGGGCAGGTGGTAGGATGGCTGGATGGTAACGCAAATCTGGGTCACTACCTGGAGTGCGGGGGCCTGAGGAGTTTCCAGAGGATGTCCAGAGAACACGTAGGCTTTGGTGGTGGGTGGAATTGCTGATGAGAATCTAGGGTCCTTACTTGGGGAGGGCAGGCCATGTGGATGGGTGGAGCTGCCATGATAGATTGCCTAAGGGAACTGTGTAACTGAATCTAAAGCAAATAAATAAAATAGAAGGCTGGACACAGGGCTCAGCCGTTGGTAGAGCTTGCTTAGTGTCTTAGTCAGGGTCTGTATCCCTGCACAAACATCACGACCAGGATGCAAGTTGGGGAGGAAAGGGTTTTAGTCAGCTTACTCTTCCACATTGCTGGTCATCACCAAAGGAAGCCAGGATTGGAACTCAAGCAGGGCAGGAAGCAGGAGCTGATGGAGGGATGTTCCTTACTGGCTTGCTTCCCCTGGCTTGCTCAGCTGGCTTTCTTATAGAACCCAAGACTACCAGCCCAGGGATGGCTCCACCCACAAGGGGCCTTCTGCCCTTGATCACTAATTGAGAAAATGCCTTACAGCTGGATCTCATGGAGGCATTTTCTCAACTGAAACTCCTTTCTCTGTGATAGCTCAAACTTGTGTCAAGTTGACACAAAACCAGCCAGTACAATTGACCCCTTGTCAACTTGACACACAAACACATTAAGCCTTGACCCTTACTTTCTTATTCATCCCCAAGATCTAAATAACTTTAAAAGCCCCACAGTCTTTGCAAATTCTTACTATTAAATTTTCAATCCCTTTTAAAGATATCCCATCTCTTAGAATTCAAAGTCTTTCAAAAGTATCTTAACTGTGGGCTCCACTAAAATACCTTCTTCCTTCAGGAGGGAAAATATATCAGGGCACAGTCACGATCAAAAGCAAAATCAAACTATAACCGTCCAATGTCTGGGATCCACTCACGATCTTCTGGATTCCTCCAAGAGCTTGAGTCACTTTTCCAGCTCCGCCCTTTGTAGCACACACCTTGTCTTCTAGGCTCCAGATGCCTGTACTCCACTGCTGCTGCTGTTCTTGGTGGTCATGGTACTGGCATCTCCAAAACACTGCTGTCTTTTGCTACAACTAGGTTTACCAACAGCTTCTCATAGGCTCTCTTCATGGTGTCAAGCCTCCCCTCCTTTGCCTGGGCCATCAACTGCAACTGAGGTTGCACCTTCACCAATGACCTTTCACAGCCTCTCACAGTGCCCAGGCCTCAGCTGTTCTTCATGACTCCTTCATTCCTTCAGAACCAGTACCACCTGGGTGACTCTTACACATTACCAAGTCCTGCCACAGTGCTATCTCTGGAGCGCAGACTCTGTGCTCTCAGAAAATACTTCTCAGAAGATTTCACCCCAATGATGCCGGTCTCTTCCCAATCACAGCCAATTTCTCAGCTCCATCTAACCAGCATCAATAGTCCCAGTAATGCAATGGTTTTGCTTTAGTAGTTCTGGTATCTTGTTAATCACAGCTGATTTCTTCAGCTCCAGCTAACCAAAACTACAGAATCTTAAATCAAACTAGCAATGGCCCTGATAAGAGTCTTTAATCTTCCCTCTATAATTTCAAAAGCCAGGCCTCCATCTTCTGCACTGTTCTCAACATTATCTTCCAAGCTCCTACACAACATCCCACAGAGCTCTTAACACCGAATGGATCTTTTAGCCCAAAGTTCCAAAGTCTGTCCACAGTCCTCTCCAAAACATGGTCAGGTTGTCACAGGAATATCCCACTCCTGGTACTAATTTGTCTTAGTCAGGGTTTCTATTCCTGCACAAACATCATGACCAAGAAGCAAGCCGGGGAGGGAAGGGTTTATTTGGCTTACACTTCCAAATCTGTTCATCACCAAAGGAAGCCAGGACTGGAACTCAAGCAGGGCAGGAAGCAGGAGCTGATGCAGAAGCCATGGAGGGATGTTTCTTACTGGCTTGCTTCTCCTAGCTTGCTTAGCCTGCTTTCTTATAGAACCCAAGATTACCAGCCCACAGATGGTACCACTCGCAAGGGGCCCTCAGCCCTTGATCACTAATTGAGAAAATGCCTTACACCTGGATCTCATAGAGGCATTTTCTCAAATGAAGCTCCTTTCTCTGTGATAACTCTAGCTTGGGTCAAGTTGACACACAAAACTAACCAGTACACTTAGGAAGTACAAGGCCCTGGGTTCCCATCCCCAGCAGCACACAGAGTGCTCCCCTCAAATCCAGTCATCCCACAGTATTTGGTCTTTCAGAAGACAGATATGGACTGTCGCATTAGTTCATCTGAATATTACCACTCCAGTCAGAAATCACATCTGCCTAAATGACTGTGAAAGGTTGGGGAGGGTAGGGGGTTTCAGGATGAACACTGAAGCAGATTACTGGGAAGTGACTTTACTAGAAAAGTTATTGGCATCGTGGGTAAAGAGAGGGTGGAAGTTAAAGGAGCCTCTGGTCCACAGGAAGAGTCTGCAGCTGCACGATCTGATTCCCAGGCAGGACAAGGAGTGGGGTGTTCCGCCAACACCCCTAAATGTCAACTCACTTCTCAGGTAAGAGATCCTGGCCTGTTAGCTAGGACTCAGTGTCTCAGCAGGTGCCTGTTGGTGTCAGTGTCTGCAAGAGGAGGCTGCTGCAGGTATGGTGGCCTATGCAGAAGCTGGATTCGAGTGCTACCATTTTACACAAGGTAGGGCCAGCCCCACAGAGGGAGCAGTCCGAGCTTTCAGAGACCTGTCCTTGGCATTCTCATAATTTGTTGGGTGCTTTGGCTTTTTACATTTCCTTCTGGCCTCTTTTGCGTGCAGTTCTCCTATCAACCAGGTTTGGTATCCTTAAGAAAATGATCTGTCCAGAGTTTGTTAAGGACCCTTTACTGTGAGGAAGACAGCATGCTCTATATTCCATGGTCCTTATGGTTGAGTGTGTGTGTGTGTGTCTCAGGGAACATTAATCCATCTGTGACCAGAGCAGTCATTTCCTAAGATACCATTTACCATGTTATTCACAACTACAGTCCTAAGTGACTACCCAATGTCTGACCCCCACTGAACCCCAGTCATGTCTGCTGTCAGGCATCTCACATGAGCTCAATCCACAGTGGTCTCCCATGTCTGCTCCCTTGTCGGCGCTCCTGGCTACAGGGCTTCATGATCTCTCTCTCTCTCTCTCTCTCTCTCTCTCTCTCTCTCTCTCTCTCTGCCTGGAAGGTTCATTTTGTCTCATTTCTCCTTCCTACGCATCCCTTGGATCTAAATTAATGTTATGAGTAGGTCGTTTCCTCTAGCCCCTCAAAGTCAGTATGCCAGAAAGGGACTGTACGTGGAGGGAGCCTTACCTGTCGTCCCAGCAACTCTTAGGGGCTAAGTGGGAAGATCTGTCAAGCCTAGCAGTTGGAGGTGAGCCCGGACAACACAGCAAGACCTTGTCCCTGAGTAAGCAAGGAAAGAACGAAAGATGGACAGACAGACTGTCAGTCATTAGAGTCCAAGCTAACTGGTATCCAAAGAGGCACCATTGGTATACACACACAGGATCATATGAGGACAAAGGGAGAAAGAGGCTGTCTTCCAGTCAAGGAGAGAAGCCAAGAGGGCAATCAGACCTGTTAGGGGCTTGCTTCTCCTTGGACTTCAGCCTCCAGAACGGGCAAAACTGACAGCATTTTATTAAAACAGCCTGAGCCAGCTGGCTCTGTGAGAATGCCCCTGGGAGGTTGTCCCTCTCCGTCCCTTGTCTACCTGTATTTCCTTTGTTGTACATGTCATGCTTTATGAGTAAGTCTTAAAGATGTGTACTACCATGCCTGGATCTAAACTTAGCTGGGTAGGAGCTTTCCCCAAAGTCCCACTCCCTTAATCAGCTGTCTCCTAGAACACAGGACTCAGCTCCATTTCACTCCCTGGTGCCCCTTTAATACTTGAACCATATATTTTATATTTTTCCTTTCTCAGCTTGCTATCCTTGTTTACAATGCTCTTCATGAGACTTAACCAGAGAACAAAGTCTATGATGGGCGTTTCTGAGCCTTCCTTGTCAATGCAGTTAGCATAAGTCTCTTTACCTTAGCTTCAGGCAGACTCTTCAGACAAGGGCAGAAAGCAGCCACACTCTTCACCAGAATACCACAGAAACAGTCTCTACACCACACACTGTAATTCTTCTCCTCTGAAACCTCTTGGGCCAGGTCTGCATAGTTCAAATTAGTCTCAGCAACAAAGCCTTCCATATTCCTACCAGGATAACCCATTAAGGCCCATTTAAAGCATTCCACTGCTTTCCAAATCCAAAGTCCCAAAATCCACACCCCAGTCCCTGGTACCAACTTCTGTCTTAGTTAGGGTTTTACTCCTGTGAACAGACACCATGACCAAGACAACTCTTATAAGGACAACATTTAATTGTTGCTGGCCTATAGGTTCAGAGGTTCAGTCCATTATCATCAAGGCAGGAGCATGGCAGCATCCAGGCAGGCATGGTACAGGAAGAGCTGAGAGTTCTACATCTTTATCTGAAGGCTGCTAGCAGAATACTGACTTCCAGGCAGCTAGGATGAGGGTCTTAAAGCCCACACCCACAGTGACACACCTAATCCAACAGGACTACACCTTCTAATAGTGCCACTCCCTGGGCCAAGCATATACAAACCATCATAGCATCTGTGTGCATGACTATGCTGCACCATCTGACCCTGGGGATTGAGGATGTATCTGCATTCAGAGTTACCACTGAGCGGCTGGCAGTGTTTGCTGCCCATTCAGGGAGGTCTCCATATTGTAGAAGGAAAGGCTGAAATAGTCACTGCTTATATTCAAGAAGATTAAATAAATGTTTCAAAGGTCACTGGCTTAGTCACTGTTCTGTTGCCATGAGGAGACACCATGACCAAGATAACTTTTATAAAAGAAAGTGTTAAGTTGGGGGCTGGCTTACAGTTTTAGAGAGTACATCCATGATCATCATGGGGAGAAGCAGACAGGCATGGCACCAGAGCAGTAGTTGAGAGTTTTATATCCTGATTTGCAGGCAGCAGGCAGAGAGAGGCACTGGGTCTAGACACACCTCAATCACACAACTCCAACAGGCCACACCTCCTAATCGTTCCCAAACAGTTTCATCCCCTGATGAATATATATGAGCCCATGGAGGCCATCCTCATTCAAACCACCACAGCCACCATGAAGCAGCTAAGTGGAAAAAAGAGGATGGGAGCCCCTAAAGCCCCAGCATATAGAGCTGGATGAGCAAGGGGAATCAGAAGCCAAGGCCTTAGAGACTGGCTATACAGGACATTGCTGGCCATGATGAAATGTTGACTTTTATTCCAAGCCAGATGAGCACCTCTGGAAGGATTTACACAGGGATGCCACACAAATTTGCTTTTGATCAGAAGTCCTGAGGTTATATGAACATTCATGGGGGAAGGGACTAGGAGTAAATGTCAAGCAGAAGAGGTGGCAGGGGCAATGATTATTGTCTGAGTGAGAGGTGAGAAAAGATTCATTAAGCCTGTGTCAGAGAAGCCTGGAGTCTGAACCTTGACATCTTTGTCTATCCTGAAGATCAGTCCCATAGACTCATGCATGCCAGGGAAGTGCTCTTCCCCGAATTACACTCAGGCCTCTACTTCTGTATTTATTTCGAAGAAAAAAGTCAATAGGATCTGCCAACAATGGGGTGTGGGATGAAGGTGCAGTCAGGGTTGGTAGCCTGGAAAGTTGGAAGAATGGATGTGCCATTCTCTGAGATGAAGCAGCATTCTAGGCTAGAGATACACAGATAATTCATCGTATAAAAATCATCTACACACCCAACAAAGTGGATGACGCCATCATGCGAATGAACGGAGAAGCAAGTGTCGCGTGCCTATCTGATATGTGCCACACCAGCTCCAGTCAGAGGTCATAAGTCAGGGATGGAGCCAACAAGTGAGGGAGAAGGAGGGACTAGGAATGGAGGAACAAAGTCAAGTGTGTGTGATGCCAGAATCCAGGTGCAGACAGTTCCACAGAGACTGTCCTTGTAGAGAAGAGAAGGACTGAGAGGAGACAGAGAGGGCTCAGTCAGGAAGAAGAACGCTGGAAGATGAATGTAGGGATTTTCAAGGAGTCACAATAACCAGAAAAATGAAAATGGGGAGAGAGTCATGAAATAACGCTTTTGGGAAGGCAGAAACAACAGACATCCATGCTGAGGGTGGGAAAGCCTGTCACAAAATACAAAACAAAACAAAACAAAACACCTGAGGCTCCGTGTTTTGTATGATTTGGAGAATGGTCCTGGTGAGGATGCTCTCCATTCTGAGTGAGCTCAGTAAGTAGATAACAAGCCAAAATGAAATAAATCTCAAGAGATAAAGAGCAAACCAACATCATATCTGGTGCTCACACACCTAGCGGAGACCAACTGGGGAAGTTGAGGCTGAACTTCCTATGGCTGAACTTCTGGCTTCTCTCTTCCTCTGCAGGCGATTTCAATAGTGGGGTCGTTTGGCCGTGTTTACCTCCCGGTGTTTTCAAGGACATGATGTCTTTACTGTTTTACTGTTTCTGTTGTTCTCTTTCCTCCTAGTCACAGAGTTAGGGGTCAGCCGGTCCCTGGACACTTGACATGGATGTGTTTGCATCTGAAGTGTGTATGTGTGAGATACCGTATCTTCCAGAGCCACCTGCTCCGTGAGTTTAAACAGAATTTCACAATCTACCAATACAGTGTAACTTTACACTTCGGATTCCTGGCACTTGTCTTCCTGGTTCTTTCCACTCTTGTTTCTTCGGTGTGCATGTTGTGTGTGTGTGCACATGTCATGTGTATATGTACATGTGTGTGCAGCTTCCTGGTGATGAACTTAAGCCTCACTGGAGCCTCCTGCCTTAAGCAGAATCTCATCTACAGTAGTTTGCATTTTGTTTGGGACAGGGTCTCTCTGTGTGTAGCTCTGGTTATTCTGGAATTCTCTATGTAGACCAGGCTGGCTTGGAAGTCACAGAAATCCTCCTGCCTCTGCCTCCCAAGTGCTGGGATTAAAGGTGTGCAACTACACATGCCTAGCTAAAAAGACTTACTAATTTTTACTTTATGAGTGTTTACTTGCATGTAGGTACATGTATGATGTGTGTGTGTCTGTCTGTCTGTCTGCAGGTGGAGGCTGGAAGAGGTCATGGGATGTCCTGGAGTTACAGATAGTTGGGAGCCTCCGTGTAGCGCTTAGTAACTGTGGATGAGAATGGACCCCACGGGCTCACAGATCTGAATGCTTAGTGTCTTAGTATTCTCTTGCTGTGAAGAGACACCTTTCCAACTCTTAAAAAGGAAAGCATTTAACCAAGGCTTGGCTTTACAAGTTCAGAGGTTTAAGTTCATTATGTTATTTTAGGAAGCATGGTCCCACAAGGCACACATAGTGTTGGAGAAGGAGCCAAGAGCTCTACATCCAGATCAGCAGGCAACAGGAAGAAAAAGAGACACTGGGCCTGGTTTGAGTTTCTGAAACCTTAAAGCCCACACTCAATGACACACTCCTTCCAAGAAGGCCACACCCACTCCAACAGAGACACAAGTCCTAGTCCTATGGGGGACATTCTCATTCAAACCACCACACGTAAGTCACCAAGGAGTGGAAGGAACTCTGATAGGATTAGACAAATCAGGAGGTATGGCCTTGTTGGAGGAAGTATGTATTCCGGGTTGGCTTTGAGGCCCAGTCTCCCTCCCTGCTTCCTAGTGTCACCTACCTCTCCAGCACCATGTCTGCCAGTGTGCTGTCAAGATCACTGCCATGATGACAATGGACTAAACCTCTGAAACTGTAAGCAAGCCCCCAGTTGAATGAGTTCTTGGATAAGAGCTGCCTTGGTCATGGTGTCTCCTCACAGCAATAGAATAGTAACTAAGCCAGTGCCCTAACCTATGTCCTTGGCATGTGTAGCAAGTGCTCTTAACCATTGAGCCATCTCTCCAGCACCCAAAATTACCTTGTTGTTTTAAAGAGAGGGTTTTATTGTCTACACCAGACTGGCCTTGAACTTGCAGAGATCAGCCTGCCTCTGTTTCCTGAGGGCTGGGATTAGAAGCATGTACCACCATACCCCCATATAGATTTTGGGATTCTTACCCTGTGTCTGTAAGTTGCTAGAACCATCCTTACACTCCACAAGAAACAAATCACTGTGGAATTTCAGCCAAAAGTGCCCTAGAACAGTGGTTCTCAACCGTCCTAACACTGCGACCTTTTAATACAGTTCCTCACGTTGTGGTGACCCCCCAACTATACATTATTTTCATTGCTATTTCACAACTGTAATTTTACTACTGTTAGAAATTGTGATGTAAATATCGGATATCCAGGATATCTGATATGTAACCCTGATGAAAGGGGTTGTGACCTACAGATGGAGAACCCCAAGATACTCTTGCCCTTGTGAGCTTTTTAATACTTGCCAGAGTCAGCCAATCCCGTCACGGGGGCGGGGCTACCACGTTTCTCATCTCCACGGCAACAACTCTGCCCCTTGCGCTTCCCCATGACGTCACCAGCACGCGCCGCCTGCGTGACAAGCCCAGCGGTAGGAGTGGTACCCAGCAGGTGTAAGGGGGGGGGGGGGAGCACAGCCTGGGACACTGCGCATGTGCCAGCTCAGGTCAGCGCTCGCTCGGCTTCAGTTCGCAGTCTAGGGTTTGCTGGGAGTTGCTCCTGTAATCTTAGCCGCAGAAATGAGCCGAGATGCGGCAGCCTCTCTCTGCCTTGATTTGAGCCGCCGGCGGGCGATCCCAGATTAGTGTTCTCTCTGTTCATCTTGTCGTTTCCATCCATTGGCGAGCCTCCACCATGCCTAGCCCGTCTGACTGCTAGATGAACTTGCAAATCGCTGTTGCCAGCAAGCTGGCCATCTTCCTAACGTCCCCCTGAACTCTGTTGGCCGAGGAGAGCCTCACCCATGCTTTCTAGAGTCACAGGTAACACGGAACGGCCGGTGAGGACTTGAGAACCTTGGCTGTGTAACGGGCCTGGCAGGAATGAAGATATTCTAAAGAGACTTTGGCGCCAGACAGAGGAGGACACTGTCTCCTAGAGAGATTTACACAGTCCTAACACCTTGCAGATGGCTCTGCAGAACAGACTGGAGCGGATCACGGGTGGGACCACACCTTTCTGGGGACTGCTGAGTTATGCATAGCTCTTGCCTTCTCTTTAAACAGAAACCTCATGTTTGAACCCTGAAGATGGACTTATAGGGTCACAGGACCTCTTTGTCCCTTTTCCATATGTGGCCATGTCGAATGACTCTTTTCTGCTTTTTACTATTATTTGTTTCTGTAGCTGACTCACTGAGGACAGGATGCCGAGTCTAGATCATAAGGGCTGCTAGGACCCAGGCTCTGACCCTGGCAATGCCAGTAACAATAGAGCATCCATTCTGCGCTGTGCATTGTGCAGATATTCCCAGTGGGTTGGGTTTCCTATGCTGATCGAGCTGTCTTTGCCACAAATGATAGCGCAGTTGGTTGATTAAGTCAAGAAGTATATATTGAGCACCAGCTGTGCTAGGAAGTTATGACTACTCGTTGAGAGAATAAGCTAGGGCCCAGCAGGGAACTAGGAACCGACTTGAAATGGAAACTTAGCTCCGTTTTTTTTATTGAAAATAGATATTTTTCATACAATATATGCTTACTTTCCTCTCCCCCAGCTTCTTCCAGATTCTACCCACCCACCCAAATCCATACCTTTCTTTCTCTCATTAGAAAAAACAAACAGGCACATAAAAAGAAAATAGAATTCAAAGAAACAAACCGGGAAGAAAAAGAGAGAGCCAAAAAATGCAAACGAAACACATACAGATGCAGAGACACACATCCACACGCAAAAATCCTGTAAAAACACAGGATCAGAAATCATAATACCTAAGCAAAAGACCTCCTACTTCTTATTCGCTGTGTGATCTTAGGTGAGCTAAGACCCTCTCTGTAGGTCAATTTCATGATCCTTAAACATTTTCACAAGTCCACCTCCTGACGTCTTGAGAGCTTTTCCATTTTCTTTTGCCTTCCCTTCAATAAAATGGAAAAGTGTTGAGCATCCAAGGCCAGCCTGCTCTACATAGCAAGTTGCAGGACAGGCAGAGCTACATAAGATCCTGTGTCAAAGAAAGTAAAAAAAAAAAAAAAAAGAAGCGTGTGGGCCTCAGCAAACTCAGTCCTTAAAGGGAGGCCAGCTTTGCTAATGGGAAATCAGTTCCCTGTTCAGCACATGGCTTCAATGGTCACCCACAGATTCCCAAATTATCACAAAAGCAGCTTTTGTGTGTGTGTGTGTGTGTGTGTGAGAGAGAGAGAGAGAGAGAGAGTCTGCACGTGGAGGCCAACATATTTAAGAACTTCCCCTCCTCTCCAGACAGTGGCTTGAAAAAAAAACCACCTATGTCCAGAAGCAAAAGAATGCCTTTCCTCTGCTTGCACAGTGACTTGCAGCTGACTATGGCTGGGAGTTGGAGGGTGGCCTGGAGCCTGGGTTGGATCCTGCCTGGGATACTGTCTGAGGAGCAGCCATGTGCTGTCAGGTCTTGGAGCTGGTGTCTGACTTCCTTGTTACCACAAGGCCTGTGGTTTCCAACTCTGTCTGCATCTGAGTCCCGCTAACCAACAGCAGGAGAGAAAACAGACATGAACACAGGCAGCCACACACAGGCACCCAGACGCGCAGCCTTCAGAGGAAGTGGAGCGCCAGATGTTCTGGGTTTCCTGTTCGATGCTTCCACAGCTGGTTGAGTCTGTGGCTGTGGTTTGTCTGTCTCGGGCCCATGTGAAAGACAGAAGCCTGGCTGACAGGAAACCTTCCCCCATCTCTGACTGATCAGTTACACAGAAATCTGGCGGATCAGAGGTTTCCTGAAACACTCAGACCTGGATTCTCCCAGAAAGACCCCCAAACTCCCCTGTTCCAGAGCAGCGGCCATAGGCTGTTGTTTGTCTCTCTTAGGAAATGAGAACAATAGAAAATACTCCAAATATGCCAGTATTTTGAACTACCCTCCCTGGTGAGCAGAAGGAAACTGAGGCTAGGCTGCTTTAGACCCTAGTCCTGAGCCTGGCATGGAGTAGACACTCAGAAAACACCCAACAAGGGCAGGCATGGTAGTAAATGCCTGTGGCCCCAGTACTCAGAAGGCTGAGGCAGGAGGATGGATAGAGCCCAAGAATTTGAGACCAGGTTTTTAACATCAAGATCTTGTTTCAGTGGTAAAATGGGCTGGGAAGTGACTCAGTGAGGGAAATGCTTGTTGCACACGAATGGGAACCTAAGGTTTTGTCCCCAGAATTCACATAAAGGCTGGGCATGGTGGCGTGCCATCTAACTCCAGCACTGGGCTGGCAGTGTGTGTGTGGAGAGAGGATCCTGGTAGCTCACTGGCCACCCAATCTGGCTGAAACAGTGAGTTTCCAGTTCAGAAGCAATTGAGTAATGACATCAATATAAACCTCCATGTGCATCCATTTGGGCAAACACATATGCATACCACACACATCTACACATGTGCATATACCTCACACACATACATACAATCACACTCGCACGCACGCATGCACACACACACACACACACACAGAGTAAAAGTTGTACAACAAAACCACTCAACATCTGGAGGAATAGCTGAAGGGCCCACCATGTCTCTTGGGGTTGGGTCTAAAAGCACTGGCTTAGCATCATGTTTCATATGCAGCTTTGGATTTTAACAGACAAGGGTTTGAGGCAGTGCTGTGTTGCTGATTTCCTGATTGCACGTCATTTAAAGCCAAGGGCCTGGTTTTCTTATCTGTACAACAGATACTGCTTCCTAGGGGCGTCAAGGTCTCTTGAGTCGAGGTGCACGGATTTGCTCGACAGAGTCACGCCCATAGCAACTGCTCAGTAATGCTGGCTCCCTCTCTCTCCTTGCAAGGATGCAATTTATCTAGGGAGAGGCTACTAAGCAAACAGGGTAGAACAGGTAACAGCCAAAAGGATAGTCCTGGGACACCTACTTGTGAAGCAGGATATACAGCAAGGGTACTAATGTTTGTGGGGGTGTCATTGGACCATTCGAGGCCTCTAGGCTCTCTAAGGAAGCTCCTACTGTCCTCCCCTGGCTGTGGAGTGAGGTTAGGATTGGGGGTGAGTGGGGCTTAATCTCCTTAATGATCACCAGCGATCACCCTCCTTGATTACTACTGTTACTGGTCAGTATGCATTGGAGCCTGGTGGTGGAGCTCCTTACCAAGGGTCCCTTCATGCAGCAGGTCCTACAGGTCTCTCCTTCACCTGTATCTCTGTCTATGACATACAGCATCCACAACTGACTGTGCACATCAGTTTTGTCTCTGGAGTGGACCCACGAGGCTCAAGCGTCATCTCTGACATCTATCTGTGCAATGTTGGACAAGTTCACTTCATCTCTCTGTGCCTCTGTAAAGATGGCCCATGTGCCTTTAGGCAAAATGACAACTGGATGGTAGGGAGCTGAGGCAATCACATGTGTATGCCTAAGTCACCAGACCAGTAGCATGGGGACACGTGAGCTCATGGTAAAGGATAAGTGACACTTAATCCCCTCAGTTGGCTACATGGTAGATTTGGAGCCAGCCAGTGGTACATGAAACCCTGTCTCAAAAAGACAAAATAGATACTAAGTCCCTCCTGCCCATCTCTCGTTAGTGTGTGCCCCACATTTAATGTTCGCTCGCTGTAGAGAAACGCAAAGGAAGGCACAGATTCAGGGCTCAAGCTACAGAGGTGTCCCAGAAATCATGGGGCTCCTGGATGGAAGCTGGAGACTATTCTTGGGGTAAAGGCTGCTGGCCAGACAAGAAGGAAGTGGTTTGCTTATTTTTCTTATGCAAGTCGGTCTCTGTCCCAGTGAATGATGCGGCAGACATCCCAGAGTGTGTCACAAGCAGAATCAGCCAGAGAATGTTAGGTAATGCTGCAGTAACAAACAGTCCCTGGGGCTGGGTGTTGAGACACAATAACAGCTTATTTTTTCCTCAGGCTATAGGTTCCAGTGGGCTAGCAGGCACTTCTCCTCCGTAGCTTCACTCGGGAAGCCAGTGCGTGTGTATGCAGGCTAGAGAACAACTCATATGTCATTCTTCCTCAGATACTGTCCATCTTTTAAAAATATATAATTTTTCATTTCTGTGTATTTGATAGGTGCCAGTGTGTGGCTGAAGAGGTCTGAGCAGAGTGGTGGATCCCTTGGGGCTGGAGTTATAGGAAGTTGTAAGCCACCATTTGTGTGCTGGAACAGCAAGTGCTTTTAACCACAGAGCCATCTCTCCAGCCTCTGCCCCCTCCCTCTTGAGCTAGTTTCTCTAACTACCAAGGACTCACTTATTACACAAGGCTGACTGACAAGAAAGCCCCAGGGATCTTCCTGTTCTCATCTCTTCAGTCTTTACTTTACAAGCATATGCTTGACTTTTCCTGTGGGCTCTGGGGATTGAACTCGGGTCCTCAAGCTTGCATGACAAGCACATTACTGACCTGGCTATCTCCCTAGCCCTGGATGCTATCCTCTCTGGAACATGCACCTCTGTGGGTGCATTGCCTAAGACACTGACAGGAATGTGGGGCTTCTGAGAACACATATGTTCCTTGGTTAGTGTCACTGACAACTGATAGCAGGCGTGTACAGCTTCACTTCCTTGACCATCATCTTTTCTACTCTCAGGCTACCTCTGGGAGCGAGGGGGACAGTTTTGCTGTGGCCCAGGCTGATCTGGAACTCTCTGTGTAGTGTGGTCTGCCCTCCACTTTGCAGTCCTCTTGGCTCTGTCTCCCAAATGTTGGAATTACAGGTACGTGCCACTACGCTTAGCTGAAAACTCTTGGTCTAAATGATCAGCTTGAGCACAAGAAAAGGAAAGCTCTCTCCAAATGAGGAGAAAAACATTCTATTTCAAGCAGACCCCGAAGCCAGTCAAATTGCTGATCATCTTGCCTAGGCATTCCAAGGTGGATGAACATTTCCTAGCATGCCAAGAAGTACACCAGACACAGTGAGGTCTTGTGGGTCTGGGCTAGGAGGCTGCCTGCCAAGAAAGCCCAGTTTGGGGATACACAGACCTCAAAGTGTGCCTGGCCGCCCACACTGCCATTGGTTCTGGTACTCTGTACAGAGCTCAGCCAAAACCAATCCAGATATCTTTGGAAATAGAGAAGGCTGGACTGGAACCCTGCAATTTGGGGCAGTTTTTTTTTTTTTCTCTTTTCTTTCTTTCTTTTTTCTTTTTTTAAATGGAGCACATAGCTTGGGAATTTGCCTTAAGAAATCTTTCATTCCTAGATTGTCAGTGGAGAAATGATTCTTATTTATTTAACCTCGAATCAAGCCTCAGCCCCCACTCCTGGGCTGTTTGGGGAGGGTTGTTTTAAAATAGCTGAGCAAGCTAAAAAGTCTGGGTTGGCTTGCTGGAAGGCTCTGAAGCAAGCAGCCTGGCACAGGAAGTTCTTGATTTTTCCATAGAATAAGACTGGTAGTGGCTGAGGCTGGGCAGTAAGGTGTGGGAGGGGATGTGGGCTGTCAGGGAGATGCAAAGCCTGGGTCAGTCTTAGATTCCAGACCAGCTGGATTGTCTTTGCAGTTGACCTGTCTTGTTGGGATCTGGGAATATGAGGAAACATTGGAAGATTCCTGTGTGCATGTGTGTGCATGTGTGTGTGCATGTGTGTGCACGTGTGTGCACGTGTGTGTGTACATATATGTATGTGTGCATGTGTGTGTGCATGTGTGTGCACGTGTGTGCACGTGTGTGTGTACATATATGTATGTGTGCATGTGTGTGTGCATGTGTGTGCATGTGTATGTGAATGTGTGGGGGACAGTCACATTGTATAACTCTGGATGGATTGGATCTCATTCTGTAGACCAGGCTGGCCTTGAACTCACAGAGGTCAGCCAGCCTCTGCCTTCCAAGTGTAGCACCACACTTGGCCTGAGTTACAGATTTTGTAAGCCACGTGGGTGCTCAAACTGAATTCCAGGTCCTCTGCAAAAACAAGTGAGCCATCTTCCCTTTTCCCCCACCAAGCTGCTGCTGCTGTTGTTTTAGGGTCAGGATATTTTATGACAGCAAAAGAGATGAAACTGTGACACCCTCTCCCGTTTCCACCTCTACAGCTTTGGGATCAGAGGCACACAGTGCTGCGTCCCATGTTGACATGGGTGCCGAGATCTAAACTCAGGCCTGTAAGTTTGCAAGGGAGACATTTTTACTGACGGAGCCGTCTCCCCAGCCTGTGGAGGGTTCAGTTTGAGAGCCTTTGTAAGCAGCTTCACATTCAACAGACCTGAGCTCCTCTCTTCTTGTCTAGCCTCTGGTTTTTTTTGTTTTTTTGTTTTGTTTTTGTTTTTTTGGTTTTTGTGTGTGTGTGTGTGTGTGAGAGAGAGAGAGAGAGAGAGAGAGAAAGAGAGAGAGAGAGAATATGCATCCCACATACATGCAGGTACTAGATGAGGCTAGAAGATGATATCGGATCCCACAGAACTGAAGCTACAGGCAGTTGTGAGGTGCCTGATGCCGGTGCTGGGTCCTGAACTCAGGTCCTCTGCAAAAGCAGCATGTGCCTTGACCCTGAGCCGTCTCCAGCCCTGGCAGAAACATTTTCACAGCAAATTTTGTGCTTTGTCTTTGAGGGCAGGTCAGCTTTTCCCGTCTCCAAGCAAAGCAGCCTCGATTCCCTCAGCCGTTCATCATGCGACTTTGTTTCTCAAGTTTCCACCAGCCAGCCTGGTTTCTTTCTGAGAGAGAGAGGTCAGACAATTCTCACTCTGTTGGTTTAGGTTGAGCTGACTTAAAGTCTGTGTGTCCTACCGATGGTTCTGCCAGGTTCCAAACCTCCTGCTACTGCAAGCCTCTGTCACTGCTGAGCATGGAGTTGGGGGGATAGGAACACATTTGACTCTCTCAAGCACATTATTGTGGGGAATTCTCCCTCATCCAAGGTGGATCTGTAACCAAAGGCGCCCCATCAGAAAAACACTGTATCTTTTAGTCTCCCCATCAGAAAAAACACTGTTTCTTTTAGTCTTACTATCTAGACAGGATGGTGGCGAAGGGCTGCTGGCAGCCATCTTGCTGATTTTAGAGGGAAGTCGTTTGATGTGTGTGTGTGTGTGTGTATGTGTGTGTGTGTTTATAGGGGGTCGGTCATTCATGGTGTTACTTGAATTCTTGGACCCAGCCATCGCTGAGGCAACCATCTCTGGGATTTACAGTTGTACAAACCAGTATTGCCTTCCTTGCTTAGATGTGAATTCCTGCCACATACCAATTAAAAAGCCATGGCTAAATTAAACAGGTTGCCCACAAAGAATACTAACAAATAGATTTGATGTTGGCCTTGTGCTGGCTTCATGAATGTCCACATCTTTTAAAAGTGTAAAATCTGGGCCTGGAGAGATGGATTAGTGCTTAAGAATACTTACTGCTCTTAAAAGAACTTACCTAGGTTTAGTTCCTAACACTCAATCGGGCAGCATACAACTGGCTGTTAACTGCAGTTCCAGGGGATCCGACGCCCTCTTCTGGTCTCCTTGGGCAGCTGCATGCACAGGATATACAGACATGCAATCAGACACACACGCACGCACACATACAAATGAAATAATAAACCTCTAAATATGGATATAAAAACAATCTAAATGTGGTAGTGCTTGGAAGGCCAAGGTCAAAGGATCGATTGAGTCTGGAAGTTCATGTCCAGCCTGAGTGACCCAGCAAGACCCTGTAGCAATAACAAAGATAATGATAAAAGAAAAAACATATTTTTGTTTATTATGAGCACAAGTTCTGAGACAAAGTTGTTGTTTTTTTTTTAATATTCAAGAGCCTGCAGATTTTTTGACCTTGGCTGAATAGAACATCAAGATTCTAAGAGATGGAAGGTTGCAGATAAACAGCCAAAGTAGGTCAGGCCAGCTTCAGCTCCTAATAATAGCTGTATTGGTTAGGGTTAGTTTTGCTGTGATGAAACACCATGACCAAAGGCAACTCGGGGAGGAAAGGGTTTATTTAATTCATAGTTCCATATAACAGTTCATCATCAAAGCAGTGAGATTTAAAAAAAAATAAGCAGTGAGGGGCAGGAACTCACACAGGGCAGGAACCTAGAGGCAGGAGCTGCTGCGGAGGCCATGGAGGGTTGCTCTTTACTGACTTGCTCCTCATGGCTGGCTCAGCCTGCTTTCTTACAGAACCGAGGACCACCATTCCTGAGGTGGCATCACCCAACATGCACTGAGCCCTCCCAGATCAATCACTGTACTGGCTGGTTTTGTGTGTCAACTTGACACAAGCTAGAGTTATCACAGAGAAAGGCGCCTCCCTCAATTGAGGAAATGCCTCCATGAGATCCAGGTGTAAGGCATTTTCTCCATTAGTGATCAAGGGGGGAGGGCCCCTTGTGGGTGGTGCTATCCCTGGGCTGGTAGTCCTGGGTTCTATAAGAAAGCAAGCTGAGCAAGCTAGCAAGTAACATCCCTCCATGGCCTCTGCATCAGCTCCTGCTTCCTGACCTGCTTGAGTTCCACTCCTGACTTCCTTTGGTGATGAACAGCAATGTGGAAGTGTAAGCTGAATAAACCCTTTCCTCCCCAACTTGCTTCTTGCTCATGTTGTTTTGTACAGGAATAGAAACCCCAACTAAGACAATTGCTGATTAAGAAAATGCTCTACAAGGTTGCCTACAACCCAGTCTTATGGAAGCATTTTGTCAATTGAGAGTCTATCCTATCTGATGACTCTAGCTGTTCCTGTGCTGACATCTCCCAGTGACCTGGAAGTGTAAGGTGAAATAAACCCTTTCCTTCCCAGGTTGCTTTTGGTCAATGTTTTGTCACAGTAGCAGAGGCAGATTCGAACAGACGTGTAATTCTGCCAGGCATAGGTACAGACAGGAAACACTGCAGAAACAAGACTGTTCTGTCAACACTCCCAGACAGTCCTGTGAGGTGTGGCCACTCGCATGCTTGTTACCTGAAGGTCTTGGAGGACACATGGATAACAGAAGGATGAAAACACCTCCTTTGGATGTGGGAGGAGCAGAGTCCTCCTTGCTGTAGCTGGATGTGACCTCCCCTCCTGCCAGCCCTGGAAATCAGCCAGTCACCATGGTCCTTCACCCAGGGCTAACAGCCCAGTACTTTGGTGAACCTGACCTGACTAGTTATGTAAACAGAATTCTGTCTCAAAAACCCAGCCAACTAAGTAACCAAACAAATGGGAGTGTCCTCAACTCTACACTCAGACCCCCACCCCCGTTTAACAATCTTGACTTAATTTCTCCCCTTCCCCGAGTTGCTTGGGGGAAGGCAGGCCTGAATGTCTACGTTGCCTCATACTGTCAACTGTCAGCTTGCAGATGCCAAAAGCCCCTGATCCTTCTCCTATAATACTTGTATAGTTCCATCCCATAATTAGCTTTTCAAACTTGGGCTTAATTTTCTCACTCCTAGAAGTTAGCTGTCTGCTTGATAATCCACACGATACACATAAGGAAAGCTAGGCTCAGAGGGGTTAAGCCAATTGTCAAGAGGCATGGCTGGGCCTCAAATTCAGCCCCCAAACCCAGATTTCCTGCCTATACAAAGCTGAGAGTGTTGTGTTGATATTTCTCATGTCATGGCGCTGAATTTATAATATCTAGCTCTCATCGATGAACAGCTTGAGCAAAATGTTCTTGTATGAGGGATCAAAGGCAGGGCTTTGCAGTGTACCACTTAGCACCATCAGCCCAGCAGAGTGAGTTTAAACATTGCTGGCACTGCAGGGGGCTCTAGGCATCATGGCTGCTGGGATAGTTTCCATCTCTGCACAGAGGGCCCAGGGAGGATGGAGGTGAGGCCTGGGAGCTCAGTGAGGACCCTGTGATGCATAAGGGGAGTTGTGTACAGGTTGCTTGCCAGCTTCTGGAGCTATGACCTGCCTGGCACCCTGTGGCTGTTTACCTCCTGGGCTCCTCTGGCTATCAGTTGCTTGTCTGCTTGCTGTGGTGAAATACCAGGGCAAAGCAACAGAAGGCTTGAGAGATGCTGGTAAAGCGCTTGCCATGCAGGTGTGAAGACATTCATTTGATCCTCAGTGCCTTTATTTTTAAATAGCAGCAATAAAGAAAGGCAAGGTGCTGCGTGCTTGTAATCCCAGCACTGGGGAGGCAGAGGCCAAGGTCACTGAGGTCCTCCGGTTAGTCCGATCAGCTTAATACGTGAGCTCCGGGCCAAGCAAGGAGTCTGTCTCCAAACAAGACAAAACAGAAACCAAGGTGACTGTGCCTGAGGAGTCACACAGGAGGTTAACTTCTACACACATAAGAATACGTGCAACTCCACACACACCTCTGACACAACAACGACTTAAGGAAGGGTTTGTGTGCTTCATAGTTTGAGGCAACAGGTCATCTTGACACAGAAGAGTTGGCTTTGGGAGGAGAGGGAGCATTCACACTGCATGGGCAGTCAGGAAGGAGAGAGAGGCACACTGGTGGCTAGCTCTCTTTCATTTTCAGTCAGTCCAGGTCTCCAGCCCATGGGAAGATGCTGTCCTCTCTCAGGATGAGTCTTTAGCTAACATCTTTAGATATGTTCTCATAGACACACCAGTGTGTGTCTCCTGGGAGACCCTAACTCCAGTCAAGTAGGCAATGCAACTTGGCTGTCATGCTCATGGTAGGCCTTAGATGCCTGCCCTGGATGAAGGCCTCTGTCTCCGGATGGTGCTTTCCATCGTCCTGCCAGCAGAAAGCCTTCCCATTCCATGGGGACTTTTGTTTTTGTTTTAGACAGGTTCTCAACATATAGCCCAGCTAGCCTGGAGTACAGGACCTTCCTGTCTCAGCCTTCCAAGCACTGGGATTATGGATGTGCACCACTATGCCCAGTCACAACAGGGACTTTGGATTTAGACTAACTCTGTGTCTTAGTACAGTTCTGCCACTGTCACAGGATCCCATTGGTGTTGTAGATTCTAAACAGTGGGCATTCATTTGGCTCTAGAGTCCAGGAAGTCAAGGACACAGCAAGTTGCTTGCTTTTGGCCAGGGCCTTTGCACTGCACTGTCCCAGGGCTGCAGCAGAAGAAAGGGTGGGGCTGAAGGTGGCCTTTCATCAAGCTGGCTTGCCAGTCCCCCTCTTACGATTTTAGTCACACATTTTTCTTTTAAGAAATATTTTAGACTTATTTATTTTATGTGCATGAGTGTTTTGCTTGCATGTTTGTGTGTGTACTGTGTATATGTGCCTGGTGCCCACAGATGCCAGAATCGGGTATCAGATCCCATGGAACTAGAATTACAGATGGTTGTAAGCCATCATGTGGGTTCTGGGAATTAAACCTGGGTCCTTTACAAGAGCGATGTATGCTGTAAATCATCGAACCATCGCTCCAGCCCCTCCCCACCTTTTTGAGACAGGGTCACTCACCAATTCAATGAGACCAGCAGCCATCCAGCCCAGGGATCCTGGCCTCCACCCCTCCCCCATCACTAGGATGCAGGTATGCACCACCACGCAGGCTTCTCATGGGGGTGCTAAGGATCCAAACTCAGGTCCTCATTGTTGCAAAGCAAACATTTCACCCATTGGGCTTCTCCCTACACAGACATTTTAGGAACAATGATTTTTCGGTAACAACAACAACAACAAAAAATTGCAAGAACAACATAGCAGTGTTGAAAACCGCCGCTCTACATCCAAGAATCTGTATAGGAGAAATGGGGGGGGGAGAGAAAAGAAAACATAACAAAACCAAAAAACAAGATAGCAAAACCTTCCTGGCTAACAGACCCTGGGAGCTGATAATTTCACTTCCCCACTTTTAAAAATCTCAGGCATGAATAACCTCGGTCAAGATTAATTACACTTTAAAAATATTTTTTTTTATCTCGAAAGTTCTATTTTTGGCAAAAAACGAGACAAACAAGGAAAAGAAGAAAACAAACAAGTTAACATTCCGTGTGCTTCCCTCCAGCCCTTTCTGCATTCCTCTTTCCACGACTAAAAATAGACATTCTTTGGACTAGAGAAGAAAAATCCCAAGGAATTTGGAGGCTCTCTGCCTGGCTCTGAGGTTCTGGTTCCCCGGAAGTTCCCTGCGGCCTGGGAAGGGTGGCTGCTGGTCCAGGCTTCTGGGATTAGAGCTACTGTTAGCTCAGGCCAGCATGGGCCCAACACCTACAATCCTGGGACACGGGATGCTGCCCCCATCCTCAGCTTCCCCAGCCCAGCCTCCACAACCTCCTCTGCTCTGTGCAATCAATTCACTAGTTACTCCAGGGTCAGCAGACTCTGGAGGCTTTTCTACCCAGTGGTTTGGGCACCTGTTGGCTCCCACGAAAGCTTTATTATCTGGATTTATTGGGTCGAGCAATCGATAGAAGACTTGGCTGGCTTTGGTGGCTCATACCATCTCAAGGTAGGCACGAGAATAAGGCTAGCCTGGGCTACAAAGTGAGATTTAATTAAAAAAAAAAATCAGGTTTGGGCCTTAGGGTGTACGATGGGTCTGCTGGAGCCTGTCATGTCTTGCTCTGACCAGGTCGGGACAATACCACAGGGACTGGGTCTCTGAAAATCTGCTGGTACCAGGTGCTCTACAGGGCTATTGACTCATTCATATCTTCAGGCCAAGGCAGCCCCTGCTTCAAGGCCCTGGGATATCTCCCTTCGATTCCTAGGAAATACCACTCATTCTGAGGTTGGTGAAGTAGGGATGGGGACTCCCCGTGTCTGCTTCTGCTGGCCTGTCCTCAGTCTACAACAGTGACTTCCTCTCTCAGGTTTCATCCCTTTGCCACCTCCCATGACTGCCTCTGCCCATGTCCCTGCCTGCACCCTGCCTCCTGCCCACCCACCCCACCCCCAGCCGTTCACTGTGACCACAGCTGGCTTTCCTTTTGAGCTCTCCTCAAGGATCACCAGGGTCTGTTCAGAGTTGGCTGTTTTACTCTGAAGGCAAAGCAGGTCAGGTTGGCCAGGCCCTCCTTGCTGGGTCAGGGTGAGGACATGGGTAGGGGAAGCTGCTCTGGGGACCAGGCCAGGAGTGGATGGGTGAGGCAGGGAGATCACAATGGCCATGTGAAGAATCATTCTGTAGCATCCACAGGCTAGTCCCTCTCTGCCCTAAGTCCCCAGGGGATGGCATAGGGATATGCTCACTTTTTGTCATTCAGTGATAGGAGGGAGAGCTTATGCTCTCTTCTTTATAAGTCTAAATCCATTAAAAAAAAAAAAAAAAAGAATCTCCCAGGAAACTTTGTGTGTACAATATGCTTTTATTGCTGTTTTAAATTTGAAAATTTTGCCTTTATTTTACTTATTTTTATTCTATGTATACATGTATGAGGGAGAAAGAAAGAGAGGGAGAGAGTACAGGAGGGAGGAAGAGAGAGAGAGAGGGAGGGAGGGAGGAAGAGAGGGAGAGAGAGAGAGAACAAATGAGAGCGAGCATTTGAGTGAGCACACTAGCCTGGGGAAGTTAAGTGGGCCTTCCTTGGCTACACTCGCTCTCCCCAAGACTTTGTTGTAAGTAGACATGTACTTCTTAAAAGTCACTGGTAAGACCATGAAGAGCCTTCAGATACCAAGGTACCTACAAAGCTGACTTAAAGCTGAAGTCACACAATAGCTGCTTCTCAAGGAAAAGCCAGTTGGGAAAACATGGGCCAGGTCACTTGTTACCATTAGATTCCTGTGACGTCAGAAGGACCTACTCAAGCCTCCTCGGAGTAGGGGACGGAGGTGTGCTAGAAGGACCAGTGTGGGGACAGAGTTTGTGTGGGTGGGATCAGCCAATGGGCATCAGTGCTTTCATGAGAGACCCAAGACCCATTTCCCCTCTTCTCCAGCCCACTCAAAAATAGCTAACTGCGGATGCAGCCTCAGCTCTGATCACAAGGACTGGCTCGATTATTAGTACATGGTGCAGGCTGGCCTATCAGAATACCCTCAGGATCTCTTTCTACCCAATTGCTGATCGTCTAGAAAGGATGGCAGTTGTAGAGCTGAGAGATGGGAAACTGGATTTTAGATGGCCCTCTCTGGCTTCGGAGGAAGATGGAGGCCTACAGACATCATGTGAACTCTGGGGACCTTAGGCCTCTGAAACGGAAGCTGGCCCACTTGTGAGCTTTCCTGAGACAAGCTGGTAGACTCCCTCTACCCCCTGCAGCCTTGTACTGCAGAGGTCAGAAGAGGGCGTTAGCTCCCCCAGAACTGGGGTTACGTGTGGTTGTGAGCCACCATGTGGGTGCTGGGAACTAAAGCCAGGCCCTCTGCAAGAGCAACAAAGGCTCTTGACCCCTGAGCCTCTCTCCAGCGCCCCCAGCTGAGTTTCTGTATCTAGACATGATACATAAGGAGTTGTAGTTTGATCTTAAATTCTGTCAGCATCTTTGTACACCCAACTCTCATAGACCAGCTGAACTCAGCGTGGTAGATGGTGTGATGGCCTCCCTGGCCTAGCCCTCTTAAGTTGTAACTATTCTGCAATCTTCACAGCAATAGGGACTTTCAAATGTAGAATTAAAGACTGAGAAACCAGGCTGGGGAAGCAAAAGTCAAGCTAAAAATGTTTGCCTTGCAAATGTGAGGACCCGAGTTTTATCCTAGAACCATACTAATGACAGACAGACAGACAGACAGACAATAAGTGTGATGGCACACTGGGAGGTGGAGAAGGGTGGACCCCTAGAGTTTGCTGGATAACCAGGATAAGCTACTTGGAAAATTTCAGACCAGTAAGAGGCACTGTCCAGGAAAGTCAGCTCAGCAGTTAAGAGCACTAGCTGCTCTTCCAGAGGACCCAGGTTCAGTTCTGAGCACCCACATGACAGCCCACAGCCATCTGTAACTCCCGTGCCCTCAGACATGATGCCCTCTCTTCTGACTTCCACAGGTACTGCATGTATATGGCGCACAGTCATAAAAGCAGACAATGCACTCATACACCTAAAAACCAAAATGAAATACCTGAAGCGATCTTTAAAAATAAAAAGGTAGATAACATCTGAAGCGTCTGAAATGGTGAGCTGACAATTGCCTCCAACTCCAGCTCCAGGTGATCCCATGCTCTCTTGAGGTACAAGCCATGTATGTGGTTTATGTACATACAGGCAAACAAAACACTTATGCATATAAAATAAAACAAGTCTTAAAAAAACAAACAAAAAACCTTTCAAATAAACAAACAGCTGAGAAAACTCAAACCAATGTTCTTACCTCTTGGAGAGTTTTGTTCTAGGTGAGAGGAACATCAAATAGGATCTGGACCTGACTCCCCTGGTGGTCTCAGGCACATGGCACACTCAACACCTGCTAAACACATACCAGACTATGGAGGAGGAAATGGATATCTTTGAAACAGGCCCATGGCACCAGGCCTTGCCATTCCAGGAAAAGCCCAGAGTTCAGGAGTCAAGGCTGGTAAGTGAGTGAGCATGTCACAGCCTGCTCTGGCTGCTCCCTGAGCCCTTCCACTCTCGCCAAGCCTTGTGGTTCACACAGCATCCAGAGCCAGCTGTGGCTATAGCTTCACAGAGCCCCTTCCTCAGCCTGCATCCTCAATGCATCCGCTCCAGACTGTGTTGTCCCCTGACCTTCCTTTCCTGAACAGGATGATGGTTCTCAGCTGGGGTGACTTTGCCCCCCTCCTGCTCCCAGCTGCAGGGAATTTTTTTGGTCCTAAATCAGAATGGGAGGGCTGGAGATATAGTTCAGTGGTCAGCGTGCTTCCCCAGTGGGCTTGAAACCCTGGGTAATCCCAGTATTCGGAAGGTGAGAACAAAAGGTTCAGAAGTTCAAGACTATCCTCTGCTACATAGTGAGCTCAAGGCCAGCCTGAGATACACGAGAGAGTCTCAGAAAAAAATCAATCAATCAATCAACCAATCAACCAATCAATCAGCCAGGGTAGGCTCTGACCTTGTGTATGGGTTAATAGAGATGAATTCATAATCCAGTGGGCTGATAGGAGGCAACAGAGATTTAGAAGGGTGAATTTAGTACAGGAAGTAGGTCCTCGGACATGTGTCTGTGGGAGCTAGATATTATCTATCCCCTTGCATCTGCCGCCTGTCCTCCCTGCTCCAGTCTGTCTGTCTGTCTCTGTCCTAGGCCACCAAGAAGTGAACAGCCTACTCCATCCCTCCGACATCTGGTGCTCACCTCTCTGTGTGTGTGTGTGTTCAAAATGCACTGTATGCATGTTTTAAGTCCTCAAGAATCAGTACAAATATTATATTTTAAAAGGAAGCACAAGGTGTGATGGGGAGTGTTGAGGTGTGGGGGAGGGTTGGGGTGTGGGGGGGTTGGGTGTGGGGGAGGGTTGTGGTGTGGGGGAGGGTTGGGTGTGGGGGAGGGTTGGGTGTGGGGAAGGTTGGGTGTGTGGGAGGGTTGGTCGTGGGGGAGGGTTGGGGTGTGTGTGAGGGTTGTGTGTGGGGGAGGGTCTGGGTTTGGGGGATTGGCTTCTGGGAGAAAGACAGAGTGGAGGGAAAGAGTGTTCTAGACAGAAGGATCGGGTCCTGGAAATTTCAGAATATGCTGGCATTGGTGATGGGGCTGGAGACTGACAAGCAGCAAGACAGGTCTCTCGACACTGGAACTAGGTCTAAGGCCCGCCAACTAGGACTTCGGGAGTGAGAAGAATCAGGAGAGAGGGAGCTTACACCTGATATGTCAGGTCTCAGACCCTGGCTCTGAGATAAACTGAGAGAAGACACTTCAGAACCTTTGCCAGGGTGACTTGGGGCATGTCTCAGTCAGCAAAGTGACATTCCAAGCATAAGGACCCGAGCTCAAGCCCCAGCATCTACATAGAAAGCCTGGCGCTAGTATCCAGCAGCCTTAAATGTGAATGTCATGTGAACTGGCAAAGGCCTTTTTAATGCATGTGTGCGCATCCCATGCACCGTGGGTTAATTCTCTTCCTTAGCCGGCCTGAACTGGCTTCAAGCTGTGGCTCTGCTCCCCTGTACCCTCTGAATGGATTGACTGCTGGGCAGCACTGGCTGATCCCAGCATGAAAGGAGAGGTCCAGGGTTAGAACCAATGAAAAATGTGAGTCCGAGATCCAAGTTCCTGAGGACGGAACTGTGTGTGTGTGTGTGTGTGTGTGTGTGTATGTATTTTATGTATATGAGTACTCTATCTGCATGTATGCCTGCATACCAGAAGAGTGCATCACATCCCATTACAGATGGTTGTGAGCCACCGTGTGGTCGCTGAGAATTGAACTCAGGACCTCTCGAAGAGCAGCCAGTGCTCCTAACTGCTGAGCCATCTCTCCAGCCCCCTTGAACAAGATTCTTAACTGCCACCCTCCAAAGGTAAGTTGAAGCCCTGGGAGGTGAGAGACTAATGAAGGAGCAAAGGCTCCAGGTCCAAGTTCATGTCCTGACCCTGATACCCATAGGCAGGCACATGGATCCCTTCTCTGAGTCCCTATTGTCCTAACTCAACTGAGGATAATGATATTGCATGTAGCTGCTCTTCAGGTTACAGGGACCCAGAGCCTCCGGTATAGTGCTGGGTGTGTTTCCAAATGCTTCAAGGATCAAGTTTATATTTATGCATTCATGCATAATTATTTACATTATTACTATGCCACTTGTGTTGCCTGCACTTATCTCTCTGGCATCTACGATGGTGCCTGGAACACAGTAGCTTAATAATTATGTGCTGAGTGAATTAGGGACCTCTGAATAGGCTTAGCCTGCAGGTAAGCCAGTAAAGGATCAGATCCCCAGAATCCCTGAGGTTGGCTCATCTCTCGCCTACGTGTCCAAGCCACTATGATGACCCTTGAGATAAATAGACAAGAAACATGGGAATGTACAAAGCTCAGGTTATGACTTCCCTCCAGCTAAACTCTAGACATCTGTTCCTATCCTACCTGGGACAGGAGGTAGAGGGCCTCTTGGGCTGTCTGTGGATTCTGACTCACGTCAAGGGTCCGTGAGAATGAACAGCGTCTTGTCTATCTCGTGGGGGCAGAGAGGATCAGGATGAGGAAGGACATTATCTGCCTTCACTGAACTTCTGTTCTGGGACATGGAGCATGCCTGGTTGGCATTGCCAAAGGACACGGTGCCCCCACAGTCATGCTAGAGGACAGAATTCAGACTCCGCGGGTTCTCTGGGCCAATGTACCTCTGAATTCCTGGGGTTCTGAGACGTCCCGTTGCCACAGATATTTTGAAACTGAAATTTTAGAAACAATTTTATTTACATTTTATTATGTGTTGAGGTGGCACATCCATGCTGTGGCATGGGGTGGAGATCAGAGGACAACTTGTGGAGTCAGCTCTCCCTTTCTACCGTGTGGGCGTCAGGCTTGGCGGCACGCACCCTTAACCACTTAGCAATCTCACTGGCCCCGAGTCTTCTGTCCATGCCAGGCCCATTTCTGTTCCCCTGGTCTCCACCAGAAGCCACAAGTCCTCTTCCCTTCATGCCATCTCTCACAACCACAGATTCTACCTCCTAGACTTCACAACCGCACTCTGGAGAAGTGAGCTATTGTTGCCTATTCTGCCCTTCTCCTAGTTCAGCTCTGGCAGCCGACTGAACCCCTCACATTTTTGTATAGTGACTTGAGGCTCAGCCATAGGCACCTGGCCAGCCATATACTCCTAAGCCTTCCGAAGACAGCTAAAGACCTCTCCCTCCTTAACACATAAGCAGCGACCTTGGACGATCCGGGGTAGTCTCTCCTATGTCCCAACGTCCATTTTCTTTCTTTGTTTCTTTCTTTGTTTCTTTCTTTGTTTGTTTGTTTGTTTGTTTGTTTCTTTCTTTTGGTTTTTCCAGACAGGGTTTCTCTGTGTAGCCCTGGCTGTCCTGAAACTCACTCTATAGGCCAGGCTGGCCTCGAACTCAGAAATCTGCCTGCCTCTGCCTCCTGAGTGCTGGGATGAAAGGCACGCCCCACCACTGCCGGGCCCCAAAGTCCATTTTCATAGCCAGAAATGTGACCTTGCTTCAGGAGTACCAGTTGACACGCTCTTCACAATTAATTTCTCCAACAACCCCAAACACTAGTCACTGGCCCTATTTTTGCTTTTAACACAGGTTCCAGCCAAAAGCACTCCCCAGTCCCCAGGCCTCCCTTGTTTGTCCCTCTAGTCTTTGCTAGCTGCTCTGGCAGCTCCCCAGAGCCTTGGCCACCAGAGCCTGCTCTATTAAGTCTTTCTCTCTTGCCACGGAGCTCTTGTTAGGAGAGAGGACATGGGCTTGTCCCATCCCCACAGCGCCTAGCCCACAGAAAGCTGAAATCACGATGTTTTTGGAGTGAAGTGGAAGAGGTGACACAAATCCTGTGTGCTCACAGTTGTCTTTTCTTCTCATGCTTAAACATCCGTCATCCTGAAAAGGGGGTGCTCTCAGTGTCCACCGTGGAAAATGTGAAACAGGGAGAGAGACAGCTTGTCCTGGCTTGGTGTTTGTGTTGGTCTACAACATGCGTCTGCCTCTCCACGAACATGGAGGAACAGGGGACATTAGGTGGGCTTTGGGGACAGGGCGGGGTCAACATCTTTCTGAGTCAGGACCTCTTGGTGTCTGTCACTCACCTTCATGTACCCAGAGATGTGAACTCTCAGAGGGTTGGAGTTTCTACTTTAAAAATGGGACCCCAATCTAGGCCACGGTTACAGCTTTCTGGGTTATCAGCCTGCAGGGGTTATTCTGTCCCCCAGGACCTCTCATGGCTCAGAAACTTACACGCTGACTAGGATAACAATGGCCGGGACGGGGTTTGGAGGAGCAGGAAGGCCCAAGCAACCCTGCGAGACAGAGAGGTCACTTGGTGTCACTAATATTTATTGACATAGCAATGACTGTTCCTGGGACAGCTGTGAATCAGAGGAACTGCGGGGGGAAAGCATTCAAAGGTCAGACACACACTGTCTGACCCAGGCCTGCCGCCCCACCCGCACCCCTTCGCCTTCTACCAACCAGGGTGGGAACCTGGAAGCCCTGGGGCCTGAGATAGCACAGCACATGTGCAGGTGAGCACAGGACACTGCCTGTGTCTGTCTAGCTGTCACTTAGTCTGGTGTTGAAGACAGATGGCAGTCTTTTCATTTTACCAGTTAAGCACACTGAGAGCCCACTGAATGACTAAGGTCTACTCGCTGACTAAGTTCTACTCGCTGACTCGTTACTTTTACTTTGGGCCCTGAGTATGGACAGGGCATTGCCTAATCTAGATTTCTGGGTTCCGTTCTCTGCTTTAGTTTGATTTCAGAATGCTCAGGGGAGGTGCACAGCCAGGCTCTGGCCTCAGGACCTTTGGATCCAAGCAGTATCACCCTGGGCTGGGAGACTCAGGTTCCAGGCAAGAATACAGGTTCTGTTTGCTACCCTGTGAGCTCAGGTTGGTGGTGGGATAAGAGCTAGCCAGTTTCAGCCCAGGACAGGTACCCCAGCCAGGCTAGTCACAGGCCTTGCAGTAAAACTAGTTCCCCAGCTTCTAGGGTACCCCCTCTCCATTACAATGGCCCCTGTTGCTAGGAGACACTGTACAAAACACTGCCATCTGCTCTGCAAACCTGGCATAGCCCCTAGCCCCTTTGGCCATTTGAGGAGCCCAGTCCTTTAATTAGAACCAGCAGGCTTGGCTCACACCCTCCCCAAACCTAGCCTGACTTCAGTGGCCATAAACCTTGCAAGCTCTTTCCTGTGTGCCTTCTGGGAGATGCTGCCTGTGGGGACCTCACAACCAAGTCACTTCCTGTGGCTCAAGGCCAGGCAGGTGCAGCTGAGTCTTCCAGGGCACAGAGCCCGAGGCTTCCCAAGCAAGTCTGGTACTCCTGGGCCTGGCACACCAAATACTAGGAGGGCACTGTGGGATGAAAAAGACTAATGACTGGGCACTGGCTGCTGACTCCAAGCTCTTCAGCATCCTGGCCTATTACCTGCACAGTCAGTCTGACCTGGACAGCCCCAGGGACCCTACTGCAGGTAGCCGACCACCAGCCGTTTTCCCTGACTTCGGATACATTGACTCAGACGTGCTGCTTTGGCTTGATTTTACCTGTCTGCCTCAGGATCCTACAGGGCAGGGCCACGGTTTGGTCTCTTTCAACACCTCAGAACCTACCACATGCTCAGCACAAAGCTTGGTTCAGAGATCTTTGCCAGGTAGCTGGATCAGAGCTACCCAAATCCCTCTGGCGGGACGGAGTAACCTCTCCTTTACTATGGGAGCCTGAGAGTGAAGCCAACTCTTCCCCCGTCGTCAGATTCCCTGAGGCTGGTGTGGTCTGGACCTATGGTGTTTCTGGCCAGGTGGACCAGGATCTTTCCAGTACACACCAACTTCTGGCCCAGTGCAGACCAAGCTTTCCGTTTGGAGAACATCCCCATGGCTGAGCTGACTGAGGACTCACTTGGAATCTCTGACGAATCCCAGCTGTTGGGTCTGCAAGCCCTGGTGTGAGGGGAGCAGCTGGCATACTGCTTCCTGTCCCGGCTCCTGCTCACCCAGAGACGGAGGTGGCTGGATCTGGGCTTCAGGCTGGGCACCCCGATGTCTTGGACACTGCCTTCCTACCACTAGAAGGCCACACCAGCAAGCAGGAGCCACACTCCCAGCACCAAGAATGGTGTGCAGTATTCTCCCACAGGTCAGCCTGGTGGGTTAGCCTCAACGGAGCAGACTTTTCCTTACAGAGTTTGGGGGATGAATGTCCACATGTGAGAAGCACGGAGAAGTGCTATGAGCAGGAACAAGAGACAGATGGGGGTGGGGTGAGGGGGCGCTCCACCCGCAGGCTGGACTGAGCTGCTGGTGGGCAGCTGTCCGAACAGAGCTCTGCTTATGTGAAGCACCAGAGGGGAGAGGCTAGGAGGTGATAGCCAGCATCCTTCTCAGAAGTGGGGTTGGATTTGGCTGGCATCAGTGACAGCAGAGTTTTCATCAGCATCTCCCTGGGGTGGAGCAGGGCAGGGTCCCAGGAAGAAGTGGTCCTACTGTGCTCAGCTGCTTCAGCCAGGTCCATGAACTAGCTCCTATTCTGCAGTGTGCTGCATAGTCTGCTGGGCAAAGTAGTTGCGGCAGTCTTCAGTGTGGGGATGCTGAGGAGAGATGGTGGGTGTTTGCTAAGCCCCAGTGTATGCTGGGCTTGATGTTAGACATGGGGGTTGGAAGGAGGGAAGAGCTGTGCGCAGAAGCTGCAGGTGGGGAGGGACAGTGGGCGTGGGAGGGGTAGGGAGTGAAGGGAGCCTGTGAGTCAAGGCCCTGGATCAGACGGAGCAGGAACCTCAGATCCTTCCCCTACGCTCCTGGATGGGATCAGCCAGTGTTTCCAGAACATGAGATCTTTGGTGGGCTGCATCTCTGGAAAGGAGGGCGGGCTCGAGGGGAGGAAGTGGCGTCTGGCCTGAGGCTGCAGCTGTATCCTCCGCTTGCCTCTCTATGACCATCCCTCACAGGTCTGGTCTGCTCTCCCTCTGCAGTGCCCTGACTGTGACCCTGGAAGGGGCTGTGAGAAGGCCCCTCCACCCACCCACCTGCCTTCTAGTCTCAAACATTCCCGTGTGACTCAGGAGGGCGGGATGAAGCCTGGCAGCTTCTCAGAATCCTCTGTTGTCCCCTCCCCGGCTGGTGGCCAAGATCCCCCACCTTTTCTGTGGGACCCGGATGGCCTGCCCAATTGCTCAGGCCTGCAGGGCACATGGATCTGAACCTAACTTCCACTCAGGAAAAACCTGGCTTATCCAAGGGTGTTCCTGGCAGGCTCAGCCAGGGGTCTGGTGCCAACAGAGTAGCTATCAGAGGGCCCTGGCTTGTGCACTGTGTTCAAGGCTGCTTTGAACACCCCCCAGGCTTAATTGAGAAGAATATAAAGTCTCTCCTGGGGCTAAGTCATCAAGGTCGGGAGAGAGTATGAGGCTCTGGATTCCACCCCAGGGTGAAACTTGCAGTGCCAACAGCCAGTTTACAGGTCCACAAGACTCCCACTCTTCCCAGAGGCAAGTATGGTCAAGCCTTGTGGCCAAGCTTAGGGGAAGCCTCCATCTACTGGGGCCCAGTACAACAGGGCTCAGTGAACACCCCCCCCCCCCCCCCCCCCCCCCCCCCCCGCTTTTGTGAGCAAACCAGTAGAAGGTAACATGGCGGTTAGCCTTGGGGACAGCCAGCACTGCCAGGCATACTGTTTGTACAGCCTCTTCCCTCTTCTCTTCCGGGCAGTTTGTGAGAACATTCCAGGACCTGTTGGCAAACCTGGGCCCTGTCCACTAATGCCTCTTCCATACTGTCCAGGAAGGCAATTAGGACTGTGCTAACCCTCAAAGCTAGGTTCCCCGGGTGTGTGTCACCCCCTCGGATGCTAGCTCTATGCAGGGACCACTGTCTTGCTGCCACAAATTCTTTGCTTGCTTCCCCCTGCCTTCCTCTCTCCCTTCTTTGGAATTTCAACACAGTCTCATGTAGCTCAAAAATCCTATATAGTCAAAAATCCTTCCTACTGTTAAGGACAGTGATAGCCTTTTCTCTCTTTGGCAGACAGTGACTGAAGCAGCTGTCAACAGGGTTGACACCTTCTGGGGCCTTAGAAGAGACAAGTTTTCTAGCTTGTAGGGGTGCTTGCATTCCTGGCCCCCCTAGCTGTCCCTTCTGGAGCTCTCCCAGGATACTAGGACAGTGAGTGATCTACAATGACAAGGTCTCTCTTTGTGTCTGGCTAATGGGCCTCTGCCCCACCACCCTTGTTGACTTTTGGGGAGGGTTCTCTGTTTGCCACTGGACTGGGCACAGCGCCCTGTGTGCACAGGTCAAAGGTCAGCTGGAGCATCCTCAACTGCAAGAGACCTGATTCCCCAATGGCCCGGGGAAGCGACCTGAAAATTGGCCCTGAGTGAGGTAGAGAGCTGCAGTTTAAGCATGTGTGGCTGGTAGTGACATTAGTTACAGGGGACACTGTGGCAGAATGACATCTCTGTGAAAACATGTACATCATCTTCATGATTCTATAGGGCAAAGGGACTTTGAAGATGGGATTAAGGGCCTCTTTAATCCCAGGCAGGTTTGGCCTCACTAAAAGGATCCCTACAAGAAGCAGACAGGAGCATCCCAGTCAGAGACAGAGCAATAGAGACACAGAGACATAAAATGAGAGAGACAGGAAATGTCAAAGAGACATAAACAGGAAGAGGAGATAACACACAGAGAGAGCCAAAGAGAGGAAGAGACAAAGATGCTTCAAAGCTGATAGCTTTGAAGACAGAGCAGGAGGCTGTGAGCCCAGGGACATAGGCATTGCTTGAAGCTAGAAAATTAAAATAGTCTTCCCTGAGGCTTCAGAGTGAGTCAACCCTGCTCACACCTGCCTCTGTCACGTCTGGCCTTCGGAGCTGTGAAGTCACACATTATATGTCTGTGGTCGGTTGTCACACAGCCACAGGAAACTCAAAAGGATTGCCTGGTGTCCCCTCCTCCTGTCAGAAGCACCTATGTTCTTTCAGGACCCCTCTGTGGCTTTCAGGCTGTGCCTTGCCCTGGGTGCCCCTGTTTTACAAAAAGCACTTGGCTGCATTTTCAGTGCAAATGCAGATAACTCTGCATCTTGTGCACGTAGAAGTGACTTGGGACTCAGACTGATAGCTAGCACCCAAAAGTAGAAAGGAACAGTTGAAAACTTGTCGCACAAGACTAGGAACATATGGGCACACGGATGTATTAAATTCATACCAGGAAAATCAGGCTAAGGACTTAAAGAACACAAACTGAAAGGAATGCCTGTACCTGGACCCCATTAAGTGGAGAGCACTTAACACTGTGAAGGAAACAGTGCCCACCTGTCATCCAACCACCCAGGATGTGTGTCAAGAGACTGGTGGGCAGGGTCCCTATAGACTCTGGGACTTTAGTTGGCCTTTATCCCCAGGGCTTGACCTACCCGGCCTTCAGTGCATCTGTTTGCCCTTCTCTTCAGTCCAAATGAATCCCTAGACCTGGCTGTGTGCTTGACTCCACATTCCTTGTGTAGAAATCCAACTTACCTTACCTTACCTAGGGCCGGGAGATGGCTCAGGTGTAACCATGGGAACCTGAGTTCAACCTTCAGGAACCAAGAAGAGGGCGAGGGTGCTGTACATGCTTCACACTTCTATTCCAGTGCGCGCGCGCGGGGGGGGGGGTGTCTATGGAGACATGTGACCCCCCCCCAGGGGATGGCTGACCAGCCAACCTAGCTGAATTGTTGAGTTCCAGGCTGGTGAAAGACCATGGGCCAAGAAATCAAAGTGACTGGTGTCCTGAGGAACAACTGCCTAGCTTTACCTATGGCTTCCTCTGGTGCATTCAGACTGGTGAACACACACAGACACACACATACATATACACACAGAGATGCATACACACACACATACACACAGAGACACATACACAGATACAGACACAGACACACACATACATATACACACAAAGATGCATACATACACACATACACACAGAGACACATACACAGATACACACACAGACACACACATACACACACACATATATATACACAGACACACACAGACACATACATACACACACACACATACAGACACACACATATATATACAGACACACACAGATACACACACAGACATAAACACAGACAGACACACACAGACACACACACATATGCACACACAGACTCTCACATACTGACACAGACACACGGACACATATACACAGACACACATGTACACACAGACATACACGTAGACAGATAGACACATACAGAGTCACACATACACACACATGAACTTGTACACACACACATAGACACACATATATACACACAGACACACACATATAGACACACAGACACATATACACAGACACATACATATACAGACACACACATACAGACAGAGACACACAGAGACACATCCACACATATACCTACACAGACATACAGGCACATACACACACAGACACAGACACACACAGACACACACAGACACACACAGATACACACAGACACACAGACACACAGACAGACAGACAGACACACACACACACACACACACTCACTCGTGCAGAGTGAGAGAGAGAAAGCACATGCATTGGTAAACCCAAATGTCCCTGGGTTGTTTCCCTGGCGAATGGCTATAGGGACTTTGCTCTTTCTTAACTTTCTCTGAAGCAGAGCAGGCAGGTGGGTTTTTGAGATCTAGTAGATGTCCATGTGACATGAAAAATGAACCGAGGTGCCAACATGGCCACCAGGAGCACACTGAGTGACAGCTTACCCAGAGAGCAGGTCTCCTTTGGACCTCTGGGTAGGCTGCCCTTTGTGACAACAGCTGTCCTCTCTAGCCTTCCTCTCCTCCCTCAAGACCTGGCGCCCTCTCTCCCTGACTTCCTGTCTAGAGGCTGTGTTGTGTAGATCACCCCAAGAGATTTTCATGCCCTCTGCCTTAGGGCTAGACTCAAGGCGAGCCAGAGGGAAGGAGACGTGGGGCGAGCTCCTGGCGCTAACAACACAGTACTTTCTCACAGTTCATGGTAAAGTCTCCACAAGCCCAGAGCCCTCCCCAGGTTCTGGGAGGACCTGTCCAGGCGTCTCCCCACTTGGTGAGGCTCTAGCCTTCCTTGGCTCAGAGAAGCGTCTCTCACATCTTTGCATCCTTTGGCCCATGGCCTTTAGCTCTGTATCTGTCTGTGTTGTCCTCTCATGGGGACACAGGTCACTGGATGTGACTTATCTGCTATACCTTCCTCAACTTACACGTAGAGAGAAAGAAAGAGAGCCAGTTTCTAAGTGAGTTCACATTCCAAGGCTCTGGGTGGACATGACATTTGGGGTTCCATCTAGAACGCTTCTGGCCCCTGTTAGCTGGCAAGGTCTGTGAGTGAGTTACTGCTGCCAGCTGACTGGCTTGCTTTTCTGGGTGTCAGCTATCAGTCACCGCCATTGTCCTGTGGGGGTTGGGGAGAAGGTGGCTTTGCTGTCACCAGTTCCAGCTGCTTTCTCTCTGAGGCTCTCCTACACACACCATGTGAGAAAACCTTCCTTGACTTCCTTGACTGTCCTGGAGGTGTTATCTGTCTCTTGTTGGACAAGACATAGCACCAATACTGAGCATAATCTCAGTCTCTGTCTATTCTTCTTACCCACTGAGCAGGGAGAGCCAGAGGCCTAGAAAGGGTTGGGGGCTATCTCCATAACCCAAACTGCCTTGGTTGAGACTGGCCAAGGTCTGCCTCAGGGCTGTGCTCCTGAAGAGCCTCACTGACTCAGACAATAACCTTCGGGTCTTCAGGGAAAGCCTTTTTGCTTATGGTATGGAGACATGGGGACTGATCCTGGCCATCCCAAGTTCTTGCAGTTGTGGGTGCCAGAGGCCCAACTCCCATTGACCTCAGCAGAAATAGGTTGAAGAGTTCTGTAGAAGCCTGTCTGGGGCTCCTGTGGATACAGGTATGCAAACGATCGATTGATTGATTGATTGATCAATCAATCGCTTTAAGTTGGCCCAGCCCCCTCTCTCTCCTCATCTCTGATGCTTTTCGAGCCAGTGTGGCTCACTCTTAGCAGCTCTACCGGGTGAGACTGAGATAGCTCTTGGAGGGAGACTGAGATAGCTCCTAGAGGGTTGGGCTACAGGATCCATCCAGCTACAGGCTTCCCTTGCAAACCAGGATTCATTCTGAATGGTGTTGACAGTGGTCAGAGGGGAGACACTGGTGGAGAGTCACAGGCTGGGCAGGTAGTTCCCCAAATTGAAACTTGGGAACTTATGGCACTTTAGGAGAGAGTGAGCATAGGTCTCACCAGGGAAGGAGAGCTTACTGGGGTCAACTGCAAAGGCTCGAACACACTGCCGGGGCTCCAAAGATGGTCAGGAAGGGCCATGTCTCCATTTTACACCCCCTGGCTCTTGTTCTGCTCCTGACTAGACCAGGCCTCTGATTTTGGATGTCTCCCTTTGTCCAGCCAGGCCAGAGGCCCTGAAGGCAGAGTGGCTGGTCCAATGCTTCCTTGTTTGCTCCACATCCCCAATAGACTCTTGTTTGGTAAGCTACCCTGTGAGACTCGAGAGTGAAGCTCCACTCGGAGCAAGGCGGGGAGGGCTCGGATCTCTCCCGGCCATGAGCTGAATAAACATGACTGGTGCCAACTCAGTGCCAGGCACTGCCGGACACAGAGAGGCCGAGACGACAGGGAATCAGAGCCATCTGTGTTTGGAATCCTGACTCCACCCTTGCCAGCTGCGAGGCACACTTGAGTCAAGCCTCCCTTCCCCCTGTGCCTCAGTTTCCTTCTCTGTAAAATGAAGGTGGTGGTGGTGGTGGTGGTGGTGGTGGTGGTGGTGGTGGTGGTCCAACCTTTCAGAATTTCAGTAGCACTGAGATAGAACATCCTGGTGCTTTACCAGAGGCTAGGGGCACAGACACATCCTTAAATCCTCACTGGCTTTTTTGCTGCTTGTCACACGGATGCTTGCTCAAGTTCAGTTATAAAAATCATAAACACGTAGAATATAAGTCCTTGGGCTAGAGATGCAGCTCAGTTGGTACAGTGCTTGCCTCATGCACCAGGTCACTCCTTAGCACTGCATAAACCGGGCATGGTGGTGTGTGTTTATATTTCCAATGTTTTGGAGAAGGAAGATCAGGGGGCACAGTCATTCTCTGTTCAGAGATCCTGAACAAGCAAACAAGCGGCTGAGGTACCTATTTAACATACCAAAGCCGACCTGGCTTTCCCAGGATCCCTCAGTCCCCACCTGTTAAAGGGCATGGCTGGCATACCCCGCCCTCTACCCTGAACTTTCCACCCAGGGGCTGGGCTCTTCACTATATTACCCGGATATATTCTCCCCCAACCCCCTCAGCATTTCTCGCTCCCTGAATGCTACTTTCCTGACCTCCTCCTGGGAGATCAGTGAACCCTCCCAAGAGCTGCTTCCAATAAACTTGTCTTTATATATATTTTAATTCGGCTTGAATTGATGTATTTGGTCGGCAGAAGTTACCTATCAGAGACTAGCCTGGGCTACATGAGACCCTATCTCCAAACAAAAGACCAGGGAGGCAACTCTCATGGGGTAGGTGTCATCTAGGGATCCACGGAAGATCCTGCTCTTTCCCCTTAGAACAGTTTATCCCAGCACAGCGAAATCTCTCCTGATTTTGGACCCTCTGTGGGTGTGCGTAGGTGGGGTCTTGGGAGGGAGGAAACGTGACCTCTGCTGAGTGTGAGGGATCTGCTTGGTTTGGGAATTCCTTACTGGGCCCTTCAGCTCTATGATGCCATTTAGATTAAATAGGTTGCCAAAGGTTTCAAACAAAAGGGTCCCCAGGTCTGTGCCGGCTGTTGCTGGGGACCGGGGAAGGACCAGTGTGTGCATTGTTGGTGTGCCTCACCTGGGTGCTGTCCCTTCTCCTGTCCCAAGGCCCCATTCTCTGAGGACCCATGCTTTATGGAGACCTATGTGCTCAGGAGTGAGAGGTCAGCATAGGGTTGCCAAACCCCTGGGGGAAGCTGTGCTCCTTTCAAAGAAGGGGGTTTGGCACTGAGATCCAGTCCACAAGTCTCTAGTAATGAAAATAAGGTCCACCCACGCGCAGGGCACTGTGGTACATGCGTGTCACACTGACATGTCTTTGTGGAATTTAACCCATGGTTGTCTCCTCATCTCCAGCCATACCCGAGAGCCAGATTGCATTCAAGAACCATCTTTGTTCTCTGTAAATCTCCCACTGTGCTCCACTGCTTCTCTGTCCCCTGTGAGAAGCCAAATGAACACGCCACAGACCCAGAGAAGAACCAGAAGCTTAATTCCCCTGTGGGCTTCTTCCCCCATTGACCTGAATGTGCCCCTGGATGCTTCTGCGCACTCTTGGCGCACCTGATGGACGTGTTAGCCATGCCCAGCTCTCTGAATTCATGGACCATCATCCCTAGGTCCCTCTACCTGCCAGCTCCTCTCAGACCTGGGTCCAGCCTTGCCTGGCTCTGTGGAAACGGGGTTCAGTCGGCACTGAAAGAGGGAGTAGAAAAATGCACCAGGGAATGAACGCCACGTGGAGGGAGCACCGGCTTCATGGAGCAAGGGAGATATAAAGGGAGAGAGCTGGAAGCTGAAACTTCTGGCTGTGCCTGGAGGCCTGGTCCCCCGGAGCAGCAGGTAGAGCACTGACTGTGGAGTCTAAAGTTAAATCAGCACATGACTGCCTTGTGTTCTCTGTCTAAGCAGCCCCGTCAGATCACGTGGATGGACAGAATAGAGAAAGGGCACCTCATTCCTCCGAGGGCATCCTAGGGCCAGCAGGCTGCTTTCGGCTCTCATGTAGGTCTTAGGCACTCTATCAGGCTCCCAGGGTGTGGGGCAGGGGCAGACAGCAGCTGGGTGAGCCCTGTGGCAACCCGCCCGCCGGGGGCCTGCTTGCCCCTCCCTGGGCTCCGGCGAGAGCCTGGAGCACAAAGCTACTTTTATTTATGATGATGTTGGGGCCAGCCTCTGTCTAGACAGCTGCCGTTATCATTCGAGGCCATCCTGGAATGCGTGTCCACATCTACTGGGAACAGAGGACAGTGAGCAGATTAAACAGCTCGTAAAAATAAGCTGGCAGCTGACACGGAGCTCAGGAGACCAGGGTAACCTCAGCCGGGTCAGGTGTCCTTGTTGGTCTTGGACAGAGCAATGTTTACGAAGAAAACAGGAGTCATGTGGCCCTGGGGAGGCCAGCCCGCTTGTTGTAGTGCACCTCTGGAGAGTGGTCCTGGCGAGGCCACAGAGCACGTCTCACCATAAGTGGTGCAGGTGCGGGTGCAGGAGGGAGAGACTACGTTGCCCAGGACAGGCTTTCTAGAACAACCAGGCATCAGTCTGTAAAAAACTTGGCCTCCCAGACCTGGGAGCCATCATGAGTAGAAATTAGGATTGTGTCTGTGTGCGTTCTCTGTGTGTTTACGCATTGGAATGTGTGTACATGTACAAACAGGAACATGTACACTTGTGTGCAGGTGGAGGCCAGCGGCTGATGTCAGGAGTCTTCCTCAACTGATATCTACCTTATTTTTTTGAGACAGGGTCTCTCATTGAACCCGAAGCTCACAGATTCAGCTAGCTCAGCAGTTCTCAACCTGTGGGTCGAGACTTCTTTAGGGTCCCGTTTCAGATATTTATGTTATCATTCGTAACAGTAACAAAATTACAGTCATGAAGTAGCAATGAAATCATGTTATGGTTGGGTCACCACAGCGTGAGGAACTGGATTAAAGAGTCGCAGTGTTAGGAAGACTGAGAACCACTGTGCTAAGTCCCCCCTTTTTGTGTAAGCCCCATGGCTGGTGTTACAGACACATGGTCATGCTTGGCTTTTCACCTGACTGCTGAGGATTGGCCAGGTCCCCATGTGTCCTTTATCCATGGAGCCATCTTTCTAGCCCCGTGGGGGTCACTTCAGGGAAGAGATTACACAGGCTCTTGGCCATGCAAGAGCCAGTGGGGTGCTACGATCCTGAGCCAACACCTGATTGTGTGACAGCAGTCTTGCTGGCCTGGTTCATGACTGCCCCAGGATCCCCTATGGGAAAAGGACCAGATGCAGAATAGGGTAGGGATCTAGTGCTTTCTTCAGGATAGTTGCTCTGAAGGGGTTCATCTCAGAAAGCCAGTAACTGAATGGACTTGACCTCAGAGACTGAGGTTAATACTCTTCAAAGAGCTTTCTGTGGGCTGCAGAGGCATGTGCTTGGATGACATCACCACCATCATCACCATCACCATCTCTATCACCATCATCACCATCATCTTCACCACCATCTCCATCACCACCACCATCACTAACAACTTCTACTACTGAACCAACTGAGCCCTGGGCTCTATTGTTTTACAAAGAGCTCCTCAGCAACAACCAATTGTATTCAGAAAGGTACAGAAGAACCTTTCTTGCTTGCTTTCCTTTCTGGAACCTTCCAATTCATCTTTCCAAATGCCCCTAGGGTATCCCTGTCCGGAATGACTAGGAGGGTCCACCACATTCTCCTCTGCAGCCCCTGTCCCATATCCGCCGGTCTATGTCCTCCCAATGCGTCCCTGCCTCAGGTTTTCTGGGTCTTTATTCAATGTCCACATGTGTCTGGCGCAGACAGTAAGGCTGAGACCTGTTTGGGTTTAATGGAGTCTGAGGTCTTTGGCAACATTTTTATAGGCTATCCTGACAAGGACCCCTGGCCTCTGAGCCTTCATAGGAGGCCGGCATGTTCTCAGGGTGAGTCTGGGCTGGGCTGCATGGTTTCCTTCGAAGGAAGTGACACCTGCAGGCAAATCCATTATTTCAGGAAGTGGGGGTTGGGGGGGGGGAGATGCTCAAAGAGGCTATCAGCTTCCTGGAGGGCTGCTACGGCCCCAGGAGGAAGTGTTGAGCCAGAGGGAGGGGCTGTCTGGCAGCAGTAGGGATTCCTAGGAGGTGTCTCTTTCCCACTGTCTTGTAAATAAATGGGTAATAATCTAGGGGCGGGTGGGCGTGGGCTTCTTGGGCTTTCAGGTCATATCTCTGTGCTCACTGCCTTTGATCTTGGTAACACCATGAACTTGGTTGAAAGTTATAATTATTCCTGTGTCACAGAAGGCACAGTCAGGCTACCTGGGAAGCTGACAGGGCCACAGTCACAGATGTTCTGAGTCCAAACCCCAGACTTACGATCTTGGGCCAGAGTCCCTATACTTCTGCAGGGTCTCAGTGCCTGATGTGGGCCAGCCTGGGAATGTCTGGACTGGCAACACAGGGTTTTGGGAGAAATGAACTGTTAGGGAATTTTCTTTCCTTTTTTTATTTCTGAAGAAAAAAAAAAATGGGAGCTGGGCAAGAGCACAGGGGGAGTTCCTGAGGGTTGTAGGCTAGAGGGCACCCCTGGCATCTCAGAGAAGCCTGGCTCTCAGAACCCTCCAGTCCTCTCAGAAGGAGTCCTCTCAGGCGGCTCCCAGAGGCAGAGCCAAGTTCTAGCTTAGGCAAAGGGTGTTTTCCTTCCCGGCGGACAAAACATCGCTGGCGCTTTCAGGAGGGGACTGAACACTCTGTCCACTTTGGCGGCCTTCGGCCAGGATTCCTGGACGGACACAGGCATGCTTTCACAGGCAACAAGATTAATCATGCGTCTCCTTCTTCCTCCCCGCCCCTTTCCCTGTCACCCGCTCAGCTCGATTCACTGCCCCAGGAAGTGATCATGAGCCTGGAGTCCTGAGTCTCTTGCCACTGGGAGGGCTGAGAAATATGTTCTAACTTCCAGTGAACCCCAGTAATCTCATGCTGGGGAAAATCCTGACCACCCTTTAGGGCTGTCCTGGCTTGACACAGTGGCCTCCACGGACAGGCTGTACTCACTAGTACCTCCCTCTCTCATGCACAAAGTTAAGAACCTTCTAGAAGCTCTTGGCTGAGCTGTGGTCCCAGCCCTGGTCTCCCATGCCTTTGGGGTCAAGAGTTGGAGAGACCAGGACCCAGAACAAGAAAGACAAGAGTCAGACTCAGTACACACATCTCTCAGGCCACACCCCAAGTGCTTGAGCTCAGACTGACATTCCAGAGCATCTTTAAGAGCTCCTAAGAGAAATCCTGAAGTCAGACCCTCAGGACCTCCTCAGGAAGGTGGGATGCTTTGGAAACTGGGCTCCCAGCCTGAATCCCCTCAAGGTCCCAACAAGATTTCTGCTAAACCAGAGGGAGCCTCCAGGCTGAGCAAAGGCCTATGGGGTTGGCGCCAGGACCCGAACCCACTGGGGCAAGCTGAACTCCAGCAGGAGGTGGCTGTTCACCAGTAAGCAAGTTGTAAAACCCGGCTCAGACACAACATCTGGCAGCTGCTTCAAATAGTTTTCTGTCTGCAGTTGGAGCTGCTCTCCGCCTCCTGTAAATCAAACCATGTGCACAGAGGACTGTGCCGGCTGACCACGGCACCCCAGTTTGGCATGGCACCAGCTGTGCCTTCTGTCTCCCAGTAGCTCTGGATTCACATTCCATGTCCTTGTAGGACTAACTCAAGCAGCCCTCCAGGAAGAGCTACAGGGGTCTGTGCCATCAGATGGAGGGAGATGACCTCTCGAGGTTTCCATAGGGAACTTGACCCTTAAGATGTGATGTGTTGCTCAGGGTCAACCTCTGTTTCCAGGGACCTCTGAGCTTTGATCATCCTTTCTAGACCCTGATAGTGTGGTAGGTCAGAGGGGATACAGAGTCTAAGTTAGCATGCACTGAAGTGTACACTAAAACGTTTGTAACTGGATCCTGGCCCTCTGGCCTCTGGGTCTGTCCTGGGTTCCTCCCAGGGAATATGGATCAAGCACACAGAAACATGTCATAGGACTAGCCTTAGGTAAGCGACCAGGGAGAGAGGACAATGTTACCATTGATGACAGAGAACGCTGATTGTTTGGCAGCAGCCCCCGTGGGCTAGCCTGGGCTGCATCTCTCATGGGCTTCTGTTGGATAATTCCTCTCAGTCACCCCAGGAACTCTGTCCTTAAGATGCAAGTGGAGGGCTGCATGGTGGCCCCAAATGATGTGTCTGTGTTTTGAGAGCTGAACCCAAGGATGTGACTTTCTCTGGGGAAAGGGTCTTAGCAGATGCCATTGAGTCCAGGCCTTGAGATCAGCTTACTTGTGCCCCCGATGACAAAGGTTCTAAGAAGACAGGTATAAAAACAGAGGGAAGGGCTGGGGCCTGGAACTGCTTGCATTCTCAGAGATGCTGAGCAAGGCCACGAAGCTCTTATCACCTGGCTTTGTTGCTCCTGGCTCCCAGACCAAACCAAACCAAACCACTACCACCACCACCGCCACCGCCGCCGCCGCCACCACAACGACAACAACCACAACAATAAGCTAGACCTGGTTTCCTCCCAGAGCAACTGAGGCTCCTGGATCTTGGCAATGGCCTTGAAAGCCCTCCTAGGAGAGGGCGCTGGCAAATAAAGCACACACAGGCACTTTGGTGGCTGGGAACCGTGGAGCGCTTCTCACACATCTGTGGCTTAGATGTGTTCTGAGCTCTCTGTTGATACCTGGCCTAGGGACCCTGAAAGAATCCTGAGAGGAAATGGTCTCCCTCTCTGACAGGCCAGGAGACAAAGAGAGATAATAACGGAGGACATGAGGGACAGACCCTCTTCTCAGGCCACTTGGAAGCAAAAGGCCCCATGGTGTCACCAGTCCATTGAACAGAAAATCCACGGCGGCAGGAAGTACATGCATGGTTGCCAGGGGCTGTGGGCAAGGGAAAATAGGAGAGGGATTTTGTGGTGTGTGTGTGTGTGTGTGTGTGTGTGTGTGTGTGTGATGTGTGGTGTGTGTGTGTGTGTGGTGTGGTGTGTGTGTGGTGTGTGTGTGTGTATGTATGTGTGTGGTATATGCATATGTGTGTTTATGTGTATGTGTGCTTGTGTGTGTGTTCCTTTGAGGATGAGTATTTGAGATCAAGAAGGAGGCCAATGCCCAGTATTGAAAATGTGCTAATAGCTACCGATGTGTGCACTGAAAAATAGTGAGTTTAATGTCATGTGATTTCAGTGTCATTGCTCCTGGGGGGGCAGTCTTGATAGAAAGGTCTTGCCTGAGTCATGGCTTAGAGACCTGACAGCAGCAGGGTTCTCTTAGAGAACGTCAGCAGCCTCCTGGTTCAGCTTTTCAGGAAGGAATGTCCCCGTGGACCCAGTTACTGAGTTCTGCAGTCTGGACCTTTGAGCCTGGGTGGGGAGCTGGCATCGCTACTTTAGCCTCAACTCTCCTGGGCTTCAGCAGGTGCTAAGACCAAAGCAGACAGGCCTGGTCAAGCTTTGCCCAGTAGTTTCTGCACCAGGGATGTCCCCAAGCCCCTTCTGAGCCCTCTGCAGGTTTCCGGAGAACCACGGAGAACTGCAGAGGGGTCTGCCTGGGGAAAGCTGTTTGCAGAATTCTGGGATCTCGGAACTCTGGAGCAATCTATCTATCAGTCACCAGAGTCTCCCATTTTGGCACAGCAAGCTTGCTGGGATTTGGGGTTTTCCTTAAGTTCCCCAGGTGAGTCCAATGCAGGGGCATCTGTGGACTTCAGCAGACACCCCTAGCTAGGAACTGTTATTTATGGGTATATACATGCCCATAAATGCCACATCCTGAGGTGGGGAGAGGGGGAGGGGAAGAGGGAGAGGGAGAAGGGAGAGGGAGAAGGAGAGGGAGAGGGAGGGAGATCAGATGGCATCAGGAGAAAGAAGGAACCCAGAAGATACCTTTCTGCCTGGAACATAGACCCAGAAGGATTGCATCTGGGCTTGGGCTGGAAGACAGGCCCCGGGCTAGGGTCAGCACTAGGGACACTTCCATAGAATGGCTAGATTCCAGTGGCTGCCCTTAGTCTGGGCTTTCTCACTGAGAACATCCCCTCTGCTCAGAAAATCATTATCAGACGTTCAGTGACAGTAGCAGACCTCCTGTGGTCTATCAAAAATATAATGAAACTTCCAAGTCTAGAAGCGGATCGTGAGGTCTGAGTGCACCAGAAAGGTGGACAGTCTAAGTCCTGAGAAGCTCTCAGAGAGTCATGCGAGGCTTCCTCTGGCTCCCTGGGCCAGGACATCATTTGTTGATCCTTCAGCCTGATCCGAGCTCATGATTTCCTCTCTGGTTGCCATGGCCCCATGCAGAAAACACAGCAAACTCCTGGCCCTGCGCAGTGCATTTATTTCAAATGTTCCTTGTGGCTGGAACCCGACCATGTTTGGGTGTCTGGACTGGAACATGAACGAATTGCTCTGTCTTCAGCCCCCTCCCCAGTTTCCCCAGCATAGTTTACGGTTCAGCAGAGTCCACATTCCTCATCCCGCCGAGAAGCAGGAGGGAGGCTGCTGCCCAGGATGGAGACAGAGGCAGCTTCCCATCTATGGCCAAGCCAGAGAGTCGGCTACCTGCTTGAAGGCAGGGGATTAATTACAACCAGATGGGCCAAGTCTGCACAGATGGTTTTATTAAAACGATTCCCTTCAGCACAAAGGCCGGCTCCCCCAGAAGTCTCCTGGCAGTACAAAGGCCCTCATTTTTCTGGTGACTCCCCTACCCCATGCCTGACCCCTCTTCCCCTGCCACCCTTTCAAAGGAGGCCCAAGTTCCAACTGCAACCCAGACATGAACTCCTGCCTAAAAATAACTCTAGACCTGCCCTCTTTCCTCTGCCTACATCCGGGGTGGGTGTGGAAAGGTCCTTCCCCCCAGGATCCACCTTGATTTGTGGAACGCTACCTGGGAAGAAAAGTAAGTCAGGAGGTTAGATCAGGAATGCTTGGCTTGTAGTCAGAAGCCAGGTTCCAGTGGAGGAAACATTATCTTTCAGAAGAGCTGGTCTCTGAAGCGCATGCTGGCACACGGGCAGAGCCGTGATGCCAGGCCTGCTCTGGGGGCCCTTCAGTCCCTTGTTCCATCGGTGACTGATGTTTTACAGTCTTGTCCAAGGTTGCACCACCAGTGTTAGACTCTGGGTGTGACTGAGGATGCCATGTGTTAGTTCTTGGGTCAACTTGCCACCACACGGAAGTGAGTCCCTTTATCTGGCAACTTTTCGAGAGAAAGAGCAAGCATGGTCTCAAAGATTATTGGCATGGCTCTCAGGCAAGCTTACCTGGGGAGTGGGCATGTTAGGAACTGTAGGTTCCTGGGGCTGACCCCAGAAATGCTGACTGGGTTTATGGAGTGGGGTTGCTGTAATATGCATTTTTTTTTTTTTTTTTTTTTGGAGACAGGATCCCATGTAGCCCAGCTTCAAAGTCACTATCTAGCCTAAGATGACCCTTAATGCTTGCTCTTCCTGCCTCTACCTCCTGAGTAGCGAGATTACTGATATGTCACCACGTCAGACCATGTTTTGTTTTTTACAATTTTAATTGTCCTGTGCTTGTGCGCACATACCACATTATGCATTAGGACATCAGAGGACAATTGGAGGGAGTCGGTTTTCTCTACCATATGGATGGTGGGGACATTCCTAGGGACAAAACTCAGGTCATCAAGCTTGGTAGCAAGTGCCTTTACCTGCTGAGCCATCTTGGTGACCCATGCCAGGTTATCTATGGTTCTGGGGACTCCAGTGCAGGACTTCTGCATGTTAGGCAAGAATTGTACCAACTGAATTATATCCACAGAGCAGGACCCTGCACTTAACAATGGAGGGAGCTAAGGAAAATTGGTCAAGAGGTTCTCAGAAAGGCTCATGCTGCTCAGCTTGGGCCCCCTGACCAGGCACTTCTCACAGCACCCCCGGAGCCCAGCATGTCCGTCAGACTCCCTCATTCTTACCCCGCAATGAGCTGCATACACTCTTGGTGGTTCTCTGGAACTTGTTGTGAGCTCACTGTTCCCTATGTCATTCACTGTTTCTCTAAATAAGCCAGAATTTCCTGTCCTTCCCATGGGGCCTCGGCCTGCAGCAGCTGGAGGAATGAGCTCCCTGGGCAAGCAAGGTCCTTTCAATAGTGCTGCGTTCTTGACTCGAGGGACACAAGCCTAAGGTCTTCTGGTATGTGCTGAGACTGGACTCTGAGGGCCAGAACTGGCCATGCTAGCTGCTGCTCTGACCTAACCAGCCCACAGTCAATTCAAGCTTCCCTCTTAATTGCTCTTGTGTGTGTTTGTGTGTTCTTGCCCACAAGAGCATGCAGAGGCTAGAGGCTTCCCTCACCTGTTTTCCTCAGTCACACTCCACCTTATTTTTCGAGACAGGGCCTCTCATCGAACCCAGAGCTTATGGATTCGGCATGATTGGCTGGCCTGCAGGGACTTGCTTGTCTCTGTCCCTGGCGCTGGGATTACAGACTCTTGCCAGAGTTTTTACGTTGGTGCTCTGATCCAAACTGAGGTCCTCATGCTTGAGCGACACGCCATCTTCCCCAACACTTATACTAAGCTTCCCCTCCCCCCACATTAATTCATTTTATTTATCCACTTTACATCCCAATCGCTGCCACCCCTGAGAGCTTTTTAACAAGGCAATGAGAGAAATTCATCCGCACTCAGAATCACTTCCCATTGGGCTCAGTGGGCTACATTTATTGGGTTGCTGGGGTTACAAAGCTTTCTGCAAACTTGAGATGTATCCCTGGATGGTACCCACACTCTTCGGCTCGCATCCCACCCTTAAGCCAGGCCAAGCATCGGCAAGCCACACAGTAGGCAGTGTCACTGGCTGGATAGCAGAGGGCTTAGCCATGCCCCTCCCCCCAGGCACAATAGGACTCAAATGGTTTCATATTTTAACAAACTTTCCTTTATTAGGTTACTGACTGTTATGAGTCATCATAAAACAGAACAGAACGGGGGTTTCAGAACTATACATGCCACAAGGCTTGACGGTGATGGGATGTCAGGGAGGTGTGGTGAGTCCTGGGGCAGTGGAATATGGGGGTCGCAGGAGAGCCTGGCGATTCCCCAGCATCTGTGGGGGTACAGCTGGAGGAAGAGGACAAGCTGGGATCTATACGACTGAATATGATCCGCTCCGAAATAAGAGCAAGTGAGGTCTTACAGTCTGACAAAGGCCCCAAAAGGAAAAGAATCTCAAAATATGAAGGGAATAATTTACATTCTTTATCTAGTCTTGGCACCAATTCTGTGCTTTAAAAATTATACTCTACTGGAAGTTTTTTTTTAAAAGAAGGTACCCAACAGCAGCTGCTTAAAATGATCTTTTCAAATATATATATATAAATATATTAAACATTTTCAACAAATAAAGTCATCTATTGTACCTCTGCAGAAATGAACAGGACTCAGATTCAATGGAACTTGGTTTCTTTTCTTTTCTTTAAAGGACAAGGTTTAATATAGCCCAGGCTGGCCGCGACCTCTGTACATCACTGAACAGCAATCCTCCTGCCTCAGCCTCCTAAGCTTTGATTCTCCTTGGTGCAGGGGATGGAACCTGAGCTTCCTGCATGCTAGGCAAGGCCTCTACCAACCAGCTACATTCCCAATTTAGGAAGCTGATTCTAAAGTAAAGGAAACAGCCAGAGAGTCGGAGCAGGTGTGAGGTGCTCCATGCATGCACTGCTAGAGACAGACATCTCCTGGGGCTGTCCTGTACCCTACTTCTGAGGCTTGAGGGGGTGTGTGGCGGGGTCTTGAACCTGAGAGGGGCACAGGCTTTCCTGGCACCCCACCCTGCTCTTGGTCTAATCCTGCCTTGCCTGTGGCTCTCCCAGGGGCTGGAGACCCCACTCGCCCCCTGTGTCCTGATGGTCCTCAGGCCTAGAGCTTTGGAGGATGCCAATGGGAAACATCAGAAGAATCAGGGGCAAAATTCAAAGTTCATGGAAGACAAGAGACCGAAACATGTGTGATGGTGTATGAATGTCCAAGGTAATAGAAGCAGGTGCCTCTCTTGGGGTCTGCTCTGGTGCTTGGTGCAGAGCTACTTGGAAACTGGGTCAAGGGTTGTACACCCCGACATACTTGTATCTGTGCACACCAGCTCTTGTGTCACAGGCCTGGCCGGGGAGGAGGACAGGTGTGGCACACACATTCCAGGGAGGTGGGGGAAGCAACAGAGGACATTGAGGGAAGCCACCCAACAAGGTTTCCTTCCTTTCTAAGCGGAATAAATAAATGGCCTTTGCTACTGTTCAAGGAATAAATTCAGGGCACAGAGCACCGGCAGCTGACATTAAAGCTGGCACTCATTGGCCCAAGGGAGGTCCAACCTGGGGTTCTGTCTCAGGGTCCACGGTATGTGACATCCTGAGCTTCATCTGTGTGGCCTAGTCCTGGCCATTCCTGCTTTTGGAATCTGCCCTGGTATCTCCCTCTAGTCTCACCTCCCAGAACCCCCAGGTGGCTGTAGACTTTCTCTGTAGGGAGTGGGGGGCAGCCCACTCCACATGAGAGCAGACGGTGCTTGAGAGAGGTTCTCATAGTTTATTCTCTGCATCTGGATCAGGGAAGGGCCTGGATGCTGCTGCTTCAGCCAGTGTCGGGAAGGGAGAAGTCCGTTGGCATTGGTCCACCCAGTAGAGACAGCTGATAGGATGAGAGGGCATGTCTGCCCATGGCTGAAGGTGGGCATCTATCCCAGGCGCAGGGGTCGGTGGCCCCCAACGGCTCAGTGAGTTGGCACCAGGTGGCTGTCGTATGGCGGTCCTGGGGTGTGGATCACTGGTAGAGGAGGTAGGCTTTGAGGGAGGCAGGTAGCGGCAGAGCGGGGATGGCACCCAGGCGCTCCTTTCCTAGTGCTAGGCGCACTGAACGCCGGCACAGGTCCATGAGTGGCAGGGGCTCAGCTGGGAAAACCAGGAAAGAGAGGAGAACCTTAGCAAAGCTCAGGAGGGCCTGGAACGGACAGCGCTTATGACACATCCAAGGTTAGCACTGAATTGATCTTAGCTGATTTTAACAAACAGATCATTTACAAATGTATTTTAAATTCCAAATAGTGTTCCAGGACAGCCAGGGCTACACAGAGAAACCCTGTCTCAAAAAAAAAAAAAAAAAAAAAAAAAAGTAAATTCCAAATAGTGGTGACTGCGGAGGAGGAGCCCTGGGCCACACAGGTTCAGAAGCCCTCTGCTGACCCTGAGTCATGGCTCTCACGACAGTGACCAGTTGTGATGGAGTAGTCACAAGGAAGCCATTGCTGTCCTTATTCCCTTTACAGAAAGGGGAGCTGAAAAGCAGCATCCAAACGACTTGCCTAGGCTTGCCCTGCGGGAGGAGATAGGAACTGTTCCTAGTCTCCGTGTGGGGCTACTCTGCCCTGTCTGGACAAATAGACCTTCCATAGAATGGCTCTGGGGAATGTGAATCTGCTCCTCAGCATTCCCCCATTCCAGACACAGGGCCCCAGGCAGGTTTGGAGGGGAGGTCCTTGCGTGCCACCCAGCTTCTACCTTCAGGAGCCTGTCAGGTACTGTTCTTGCCTTCATTTTATGGCAGAGGTCAATGACAAAGTGTGTACATGTTCATATGCACACATGCATGTATGTGAATGTAGCGGTCACAGGACAGCCTTAGCCGATATTCCTCAGGAAAACAAGTCACCATATTGTTGTTTGTTCTGTGACAAGGCCATTGGCCTGGAATTTACCAAGCGGGCTAGGCTGGCTAGCTAGCCTCTGATATGTGCCGAGTTCTCTGTGTCCCTAATGCTGGGCTTTCAAGTGCACACATCACACCTGGCTTTTTCACATGTGTTCTGGGGGATTGAACTCGGCCTTCCCTCCTTCTTGCAAGGCAAGCATTTTTACTGACTGAGCTGTCTCCCTAATGCTAAAGGGCATTCTCCTGTTAATTCTTCAGTATTCACCAGTGTACCTCCAAACAGTAGAAATAACCCCCTTAAGGATGGCAGAGTGTGTGCTTAGCTTGTGCAAAGCCCTGGGTTCAGATCCCATCACCAAGTAATAACTAACTAACCAAAGTGAGTGAGTGAAAAAAAACTACTGAAGATTGAATCCTCTGTCTGAGAGAACATGGAGTGCAGGCTTCTTTGGGGTAAGAGAATGTTTGGATGCTGGTCACAGTGAAGCCTAGGCTGAGTCTTATGTGAGCCGTATTAAAAAAGAATAAACCAGGCTGGGAAGATGGCTCAGTCTATAACGGGCTTGCCATGGAAGGAGGAAGACCTGAGTTTAGCTCTCAGAGCACATGAAAAAAAGCCAGGCGTGGGCTCACACATTGTAATCTCAGTGCTGGAGAGGCAGAGACAGGAGGATTCCTGTGGCTCGCTGGCTAGCTAGGTTAGCCATATTGCTGAGTCCCAGGTGCCAGAGAGACAGGTTCTGTGTCAGGAATGACACCAGAAGCTGACCTCTGACCTCCACATATACGTGCATATGCCCACATACACACTGTGCCACACAGGATACACCTGAGCTGATGGATGGCTTCATGGGTGTCTGTGGCAAACTCGGTAACCTGAGTTTGAGCTGAAGCATGGACATGCCAGTACTCATACATGTACACATCACACACAGAGACACGTGTGTGTGTGTGTGCTCTCACACACACATACATATACACACAGACACGCATACACACACAGCACACACACATATACACATCACAGGTACAGACACACACACGCGCACATACATACACATCATGTATACAGACTCTCACATACACAAACACACACTCTCACACTTAGTTAAATTTTTTAAAAAGAATAAACTTCAGGCATTTCTGACCCCTAACCTGAAAGAAGCTTCTGCCATAGCTTCTCAGGAGCAGGACCTGTAGCAGTGGCTTTTAATGGGAAGCCTTGAAATAGAGCCTTTTCTAGACAACTCAGTGTGATCACTGGGGGCCTGGAGGCAGGAAGATAAACTAAAGGAATTCCATCCATCCATGTCCAAGTAGACCCTGAAACCAGAAGGCTCAACTGCAGCCTCTGGTCAACAGCAGACAGTTGTGGGCAGCCTTTCTACATGGGACCATGGGAACCCTCTCATGTGTGTCTTCCTCACTGTTAGCATCATGGGGCAAAGGGCCTGGGGCTGCTCAGAGTAGCACTCCAGGAGGATGTGGCTCAGCCCCACTTGGGAGTTACAAGGGGTTCCCCAAGGGCTGGAGGGCTGTTGATGAAGCATCAGGAGCCATCTAACGTGGCTCAAGAGCCCCCACCAACCCAGAAGGCATTCCCACCATGAAACCCTTGGCATTATAGGTTCACAGATACCCTTGAAAAGTAAGTTTCCAAAGCAGAAGACCAGGACTCAGACTGCCCCAGCTCCTGTGTTTCAGGACAGACACTGCAGAAGACACCACCACCACTACCATGGTAGGTGGAGCCTGTGCCATGGCCCTGGGAAGACTGTTGCCTCAACCTAGAGATGGGGAGTCAGACATCAGGAGCCCAAAGACTCTGAAGAGGTGAGGTCACTACCTCATTCACCCGTGCAGAAGGCAGGCACACGGGGGATGGGGTGACATGGTCATGGGTGGAGTGGCCTTCTAGGACCAGATACAGGAGGGGCAGCTGTAGTGATGCATTAGGAGTCGAAAATGTAATCAGAGTAAATCAGTCACTGCTAGCAAGAACAAACAGCTCACAGTTCCCCATCCTCGCAGGGGGAGAAACAATGGTACACAGAGCTGTGGTCTGCCTGCTTCTCAAATCCTGGGCAGAGACAAGAATGCAAACAGACACAATGCCCACTATGCCAATTCAGTTGGTCACTACAGAACCCAGGAAGGTCCCTCCCACTTTAGCACTTTTGGTCAAGAGCTATAAGCTTGCTCCCTGCCCTATCTAAGTGTTCGCTGCTGTTCTACTGAGCTGGTGGTTACACGTCCTGCTGGCTGGAACCACTGGCTACTCATGCTCACCTCGGGAGGCTGGGGTGGGTTGCTGATTTCTAATGCCAGAGAAGATGGAGCAGCGTGTGCAGCAAAGACACCAGGAAGTTAACCAGACACTGCTTCCAGGAGCAGAAGGTCGAGGACCTGGAGAGCCCCCGTGCCAACTTCTGCATTTCTAAGAGGAACAGCTTCCCAGTGACCTACGAGGCTCTGCCCAGCCCTGGAGCCCCAACCTGAGATGTCTGTGGTTCCCTGAAAAGGATCTGACCCAAACGAAGCTTCAAAACACAAGGCTTTTGGAGGCAGGGGGAGGGGGAGGAGAGATGGCTTAAGAACTTGTTGAATGTGAGTTAAAGCGCTTGTGTAAATGTGAGGACGGGATTTGCATCCCTAGGACCCAGTGAACGGCAACTGGACATGGCCATCTGTAGTCCAGCCTTGGAAGATAGGGATGCTCCCCCCCCCCCCAAACAAGCTGGCTAGCAAGACTAGCAACATCAGCAAGCTCTGAGTTCGATCGAGAGACCTTCCTCAGTGAGTAATTGAGTTATTGAGGATGACTCCTGACATAAACGTTGGACTTCCACAGGCACATCCAGCCACACATGTGTACCCACACACATGCAAAAACATGCACATGCAAAAATGGGAAGTTTTTTTTTTTTTAAAAAAAAAAAAAAAAAAAAAAAAGGCAAATGCTTTGTCCCATCCATGACAGACAAATAATCAAGGAAAAAGTTGTATCAGGAGGGGACTCTAGTTCAGTAATGGTCATGTTGCTTACCCCCATAACACCTATGGCTGACATGGTGCTTACTCCTGCAAGCAGCTGGCAGGGGGAAATACTCATGGGGACATGCTAGAATGTACTGAGTAGAACTAGCCATTGAGATTACTCTTTGTGCTAAGCTCTTCTCACAGGAAGAACCATGAAACCTCAATGCCTTGTCCTTGTCCCCAGGGAAGGGCAGCTGATATCTCTCTGAGTGACACAGATGCTTTTGGTCTCTGTTCTCCAAACCCTGAGAAGCTGCTGTCTCACGAGGCCAGCATTTCTGAGAGAGGGTGTCACTTCTTCTTCATGGTCGTCCTGGCAGGGGCAGGGTAGCCAGTCTCCCCAGGAGCACTGCTTGAACTGGGGAGCACTGAGAAGGAACCATTGTGGTAGAGAAAAACGAGGGAAGAGGGGACTGATACACCAAGAACTGGCCAGGAGTGGGGAGAGGCAGGAATCCGGTGACAGCGCTACTGACACCGCTGCAAAATGAGCAACAGCAGATGCCAGGTCTGCTGGCCTCAGGGAACTGATTCTCCCTCGGAGCCTCTGGGAGCTCCAACCCTGTTGACAGCTCTGTCTCAGACATCTGGCCTCCTAAACTGTGACAGATAGCATCCTGCTTCCTTCATCAGGCCTCAGGCCTCAGGCCTTAACCCCGATCCACCCAGATGACTCCTGGCAAGGTCACTAACAACCATCTGGTTGCCAAGGCAGCTGTCCGCATTCTTGACCTGTCATTACTTTGTCTTTCTTGAAACTCTCTCTTCCCTTGGCACCCAGTACCATCTCTGGGGACCCTCTGGACACATAGCATGCTTCTCCTTGGCCCCCCACTTCTGCCAGCTCTCAAACCTGGCTCTCCTCATCCCTCTGGGTATTCTCATCCAGGGTCGTGGTGTGGTTTTTTTTGTTGTTTTGGTGGGCTGGGGATGGATCCCGGGACCTTCTGCATGCTAGGCAAGCCTGCTACCCTTAAGCCACACTCCCAGACAGGAGTCACCACTTTCAACGCTGTCTGTACATGGATGAATGAATGCCCCTGCTCACCCCTGTGTCTCAGGTGACTTGTGGGTCCACCTGGACTGATTTCAACCTCCACATGTTCTCTCTCCTGCTTCCCCAGCTTTCTGATTGTGGCCACACCCTTCAACCTGCTCAGGCCGAACACCTGGAGTCAGAGCCCGGACAGCCTTTCTCATTTCTTACCTACAATCTCCTGAGGTGTGCAGTCTAGAATCTGGCTGCCTCTGCCACCTCTACAGCTCTTGTCTTGCCTCAGGCGCAATTATCTCTTGCCTGGACAACTGTCATGGCGGCCGCCCTTGCCTACCATCAGCCAAGGGATCCCTGTAGGGCATGAGTCGCTCTTCAACAATGCGCTGAGGTGTCAGTGGAGGCAGTGATGGCACTAACACATGCCCCTGCTCCTCGTTCTCCCTCTGCAGCAGGGCTTATGACAACAGGCCGCCCTCAGATGTCCTGCTCAGCTTGTTGGGAAAGGGGTACATCTATGTTCTTATCTACATCCTCCAAAGTCAACCATATATACCTAGGACTGTGGAAAAGGAAGAGCCATGGGTCTTGGCATTGCCTGGCACTCAGTTAAGCTGGAGAGAGCCCTGAGTGCATGTCACTGACCAGGGAGTACCTTGATGGGTGAGGTTGGTTCCTACTCTCACGTTCACCGAACCTCCTTATTTTCTGGTAGGGCTGGAGGTCCTGACTGAAGAAAAAGGAAAAAGCAAGCATTCACCCTCCCCTGCTTCCCAACTACGGATGCAATATGACCTCCCCTGCCATGATGAACTGTATCAAAACTGTGAGCCAGAATAAACCCTTCCTTCCTTCCTTCCTTCAGTTCCGGGGCATCTGTCAGCTTTGTCTCAACAACGAGAAGAGTAACTAGTTTGGTGGGTAGCCAGCCCTCCACCTGATGCAAAGCTAAGTGAAGTACCATCTGCTCACAGGGCATGTCTAGGCCTCTGGAAGGGCAGTGATGGAAAAGCCATGTGACTTACACATGACATGCCAGGGCAAACACACCCAAGGCCCCTCTTAGCTGCTAAGAGTCTGCATTCTGTACAGGAGCTGGGATATGTGGAAGCCACACAAACTCCCTAGGCTCATGGAGGTATTGGCAAGCCTATTCCCAAATACAAAGATGGACAATTCTTGTGGAGCTCAGATCTAATGTCTAGGAGACATCAATTGCCCCCATCTGCCACTCTGCTATGAAGGAGCATAACTTCTCTGGGGCACTGAGCACTCCTCTATAAGGAGGAGGGTGGCAGGCGAGGGTTCTCTTTGAACCTAAGCCCTAGACACCTGTGCTCGGGAGTCTCTGGCCATGCCTGCAAAGTCGGCTGTGGGTTTAGGCTGCTTGTTTCTGTAGTGGAAGGAGACAGACCCACGGAACTTGCTCTGCTAGTTCCCTTGCCCAAGTCTGAGATGACTTCCTCAGGGAGGTTCCCTTTGAGGTGCACACTTGGCCATACCCTTAGGCTGAGTTGCCCAGGGAAAGATGGAGCAGGCAGGGACTCGGCACTACAGATGCCTCCACCCAACAATTGGTTCCGTCATTGTATACAGAAAGGAAAACGGAGCAACTTAGGAGTTAGCTCTCATGCCTGACTACTCTGAATATCCCAGGGCCTTTCAAAGACGGACTTGAGTGACGGCTGAAGCAGACTAGGGAATCCTGAAGGGTTAGAAAGTGGGATGGTCAAGTCTGTGCTCATGACATCAGCGAAGGCCGTGCCTATCATGAAACACAGATTGGGGCTGGGATTTGGAGTACCTAGCCAAATCTGCCCCTAAAAGTAACCATGGTGGCTGATGTTTCCTGGCATATCCCATATGAAAATGGACTGTGTGGACCACAGGAGAAGCCCTTGTGGGAAATGAGAGGGGGCCTGGCTTGGGGGTGGATGGGTCTGGAGCACTAGGACTCCTGCTAATACGACTTCCCATCCCCACTCATGCTGGCCTGTCATGATCTGGACCTGCCACCAGCATGGCATTGCTACACACAAGCCATTTCAACACAGACAAAGGCCAGGCCCCTTTCCAAGGGGACAAGCAGAAGTCACTACTGACTCAGCAGTGTCCCCACTCCAAGACTAAGCAAGTCTTTTTCAGGACGGTGGTGCAATGGAGTGTCTGGCTCTGAGAGAGAGACACATAATCTGGATCACGATTGGGAGAGCTCCTTGGTTTTCACTTATCTAAGAGAGTAGAGCATCCCCAAGGCTACAAAGCTCAACTTGCTGACACTAGCTACTGTGCTTGAATACAGTCAACTACAGTTCGAGGCTGGAAGCATGTTAGCCAGAGAATAATAAAAACCATTCATTCATCCATTCACTTATTCACTACTCCATCCATGACCTATTCATCAAGTCATCTGACCTCTCCATCCATCATCCATCCATCTACCCATCATCCATCCATCATCCATCCATCTACCCATCATCCATCCATCATCCATCCATCTACCCATCATCTATCCATCAGCCATCCATCAACCATCCATCCATCCATCATCCATCCATCATCCATCCATCATCTGTCCATCATCCATCCAGCCATCATCCATCCATCCATCATCCATCCATCCATCATCCATCCATCTACCCATCAACCATCCATCATCCATCATCTATCATCCATCCATCCATCATCCATTCATCATCCATCCATCATCTGTCCATCATCCACCCATCATCTGTCCATTATCCATCCATCCATCATCCACCCATCATCCATCCATCCATCCATCCATCCATCTACCCATCATCTATCCATCCATCATCTACCCATCCATAATCCATCCATTCATCTTTTATTTATTCATGAAGCACTGCCAGGTACTCTTGCAAGCTCTAGACAGACTTTCTCATTTAACCAGGTATAGGCGAAATATGACCTGTGAGGATCTACAAACACTGGGCTATCTACTTAAAGATATTTTAAATCCAGTAACTACATAAGCTAGCCAGGACCAGAGGAACATGGGGAACAACACTATTTTTAGACAAAGCAGAGAACACTTACGATCAAGTCCGTTCAAATAGCGCATGCGGATCTCACAGTGGCCCCAGACGGCACTCACTACAGGATACAGCTTTTTACCCTTGAGTCCCCGGAAAGCCACTCCCATGTATTGTCCATCCACGATGAAACTCAAGGTCCCATCATCCATGTCCAGGGCCACGAGAAAGGAGTCAGGGACAATGAATGTCTCATCTGGCTCCAGAAAGGCTGGGTATGTTTTACTTGGCTGGTTCTTGCCGTCGTGGTAAAGACGGTTACGCCCCAGGTCCCAGCCCCAGGATTCATGGTTATTTCCTACAAGGGTTGTGTACCCAACAGAATGCAAAGGAGCATCTGCTGTGGCCACCCCCACCACGGCATGCGTGCCTCGTTGCCTCATGGCCCATGTGATCTGCCATACGTGCAGTCCACGTGTGTACCCAACTTTGCCCCTGATGGCGTCTGTGCTCTGGGCCACCGGATGCCGGTGAAAGATCAACTTGTCATCTTCCTTCACGAAGACATTGAGCGAACGGTCATTGTTGTTCCAGGAGTGGAGCAGCTGGACGTCGTAGGACACGGGGGGCATGTCGAGCAGCAGATCCAGCCGGGTGGGCTTGCAATAATCCAGACCCTGGAGACCCTGCTTTAGAGGTCGGTATGTGGGGTCCCTCATGTCCACAGTCTTGATCCCTCCCGTGACCTTCTGACCCATGCTGGCCTCTATTTCACCTTTTCACTGACTCCCAAGGCAAACTCATCAATCTTGGGGCGTTGACTCCAGATCTCTAGTGAGGGCCAGACAGCACTCCTAAGGGAGGTTGCTAGGCGATCTCCAAAGGCTGTGAAGTACTCTGTATTGCCTAATGGGTGGGAAGAAAAATAGGAGAGTGGGTGAGCTAGGGGGAAGATCAAAGAGACCCGGAAGCACACACCCCAATACGTCTCAGCAGCTTGGAACCCTGGTACAGAATGAAATGCCCCTGTCCCTGTGGCTATGTTGTTACAAAGGGAAAGAGGCCATCCACCCCATGGTCTGTGTGGAGAAGTAGAGGTGGTCTTAGGGACTTGGAACTGCCCTCAATGTCCTGGGTCAGTCTGAGACACAGGAGATGATGGTTGGCCTCCTAGTTGGCTTTTCACAGTCAGAAGGCCAAGGTGGCAGCATAGACCCCCGAGTGAGCCTCAGCTCCCTGACACCTTGGTCCCCTCTTCCCTGTATAGAATACAAAGCTCAGCACAGGCAGACGAAAGAACCAAACCCAGCCTTCTCTTCTCTTCTCCAGCATCATCACCCCTCTTAGTCATGACATCAAGTGGCCAAGGGAGGGCACACTGATGTAGATAGCAGTTCGGCGTAGAAAATGCATGCACGCTCAGTCAGGCTCTACCGCCCAGAGGCCTTGGCAACTCTTGTCAGGTCCTTACCCTGCCTGGACCCGAGCTGTCAACAAGGCTTTCTGCAAGGCCCCCTAGGCTGGGTCCTGGATTTGTATGGGCATAGAAGAGGCAAGGGTCATCCACTAACCCTCACATGGTTCTGGGCTAACTTGCAGATGATCAACTAACTAAAAGACGATGCTTCACCGTTGAGTCTCCCTGTTACAGCCTCGTAGAGGGAGGCCTAAGTCCTTGCTACCTCTTTCCCCTTAGCTTCACCATGTCTCGGATATGTTAGGGAGGATGGGAAGTGGGACCAGAGGGGAGATCTCACGGTATCTGTCTATTTGTCCTCCTGTGGGTGTAGAGATGAGGAAGAGGAGGCTGAAGACTAGGGCTGACAATACTTTCCCCACCTGTTGCTGTCCAGCCTTGGAGCAGGTCAAACGCAAAGCATTTGCACTCCTGGGTCTCACTCGTGAGCTGTGCTCTCTGCCACCCAAACCCAGAGGGCTGGAAAGATGGCTCAGTGGATAAAAGGTCTACCTCACAAATATGATTTTTTCTTTTAAATGTATGTGTAGCGTGTGTGTGTGCGGGTGGTATATGCTACCTCACCAGTCCTTTTTAAAAACTTCTCTTTTGGACCCAGGGCCATGTGTTACTGGCTTGATCGATCGCCCGTGATTTTTGCTTCAAGCTCCTTGAGTCACTGGCCTGACTTCTTTCAATGACAAGAGTATAACCTGTAAGCTGGAGTAAACCTTTTCCTTACCAAAATTGCTTCTCATTGGAATGTTTTTATTATCGCAGCAGAAATCAAATGAAAACAACTAGAAACCAGCCAATCCTATGTGTAAAAGCTCCATGCTAGCTGTCTTGGGCTCTATGGACCAGATTACAAACTATAAAAGGTCACCAGCATAACACACAATCACCAATGAGAGGCACAGAAGCTGATGTTCATGACTGCATTACAGTCAAACTTTATTTATAAAAACAGGCCAGCACTCAGCCTGCCAGCCCCTGAGCCAGATCATGGGTCCCACTAGGTTGCCACCGAACAGACTTTTGGGAAGGCCAAGGCAGGCAAGCCTAAAGCAGGTATCAGAAGGGATCTCCTAGTAGCCTTAGGAAGAACAACCAAAAAAGTTGCCTGAGTGTAGGGCATGCACTATCTGTCCAGGTCAGTCCCATAAGCTCTTCTAGTTCTAAGATGTTATCAATGGCCTGTATACAGCCCAGGGAGTTCATACCCCCCACTGTACGGAGCTGCTTCCCTCTCTGGCCGGTAGGAAGGCGAGAGCCCCAGGAATGGAATGGCTATGAATGGTGAGTGTCCATTGGACAGGAGGCGTGGGAAGAAGGAGCTGGAGAGAGGGCTGCCTGGCACAAGTTGAAGTGTCCACTATATTGTGGAATGATTCTCTCATAAGGGCAGGCCAGGGGACATGGTCCAAGCACTCTATTGTACGTGTCCCACCGTCCCATCATCTGAGTCACCTTCTGAGTGGTCAGTTGCCATGGCAAGCTAGAGTCACTCTTGACTCATCTTTCCTGTGTGTCCAGGTTGTTGGCTGAAGATGGCACTGTTCTATTGTCGATAGCTAGGCCACCTCCTAGCCTATGTAAGGGTTCCCATGCCACCCCCTTCCGTCCTCCCATCCACTTTAAATTGTCCCTGTACAGGCAGCTAGAAAGCTGCCTCAGAGGTTAAAAGTAAACACTGTTCTAGCATAGGACCCAAGTTTGATTCCCAGCCCCAACACCAAGGTTCACAACTGCCTGTAGCTCCAGCTCCAGAAAACCTGGAGCCTCTGGCCTCTATGGGGACTTGTGCTCAGGCCCTGGCCCCCACATATAATTTAAAGATAAATTAGTTTTTAAAACATGCCCATGCAGATGTACCCTTCCATTCTCACCTCTTCCTGGGCTGTAGCCTGCAGGGCATGTCCTCAGGCCTGTCTCCAAGGCTCCCAAACTCACTCAGGACTCTGTGCCTTGTACACCAACTACGATTCACTTTTGGTTTGTCCAAGTTTGTCTTTGTTCATCTGTAATGTGGGTGTCACCCGTGTGTCACATGCTTATCCGAAACTCAATGGAGACAATGTCCTAGAGAGGGCTTGGCACAACTGGCATTTTACTTTGATGTTCTAGAATGTGCTCATTCACTGAACAAAGATCACTGTGAGCCAATCTTCCTGGTTACCACACCTGGCCCAACACATGAACACTGCCTCTGGCCGTGACCCAGCACTGGAATGCTGTCCCACAGAAGACCAAGATTAAGGACTCCACTAAACCAGAGGTCAGCAAATTTGCTTTGTGAATGGCCAGAGAGTTAATATTTTAGGCTTTTCAGACAGTATGTAAATAAATGGGTGTGGCTATGTCCCATAATACTTTAAGAAAACAGAGAGCTGGATTTAGCCCATAGCCATAGTTTGCTGACTGACCCCTCTTATAAAACTGTAAAAAACTGCTGACCTGCTCTTCCAAAATACCTGCACATGGAGCTCAGGGTGGGGTGGGTGTGTGCCATCCATGTGTGCTGAGTGACAGGAACATGAGCGGGTCTTCACAGTGGTGGTTAACACTAGATAGAACATGCTTCCTCCAGCCGTAAGGACTAACAGTGAGTAGTGGTAACAGGAAATGGGGGACCCTGTACAGATGCTTGCTCTGGTTCACCCCCAGTTCCATCTCCTGCTGTTCTGGAAGCAAAACAGAGGCTCAAGCTAGATCCAGTTCAAATACGCCACCTGAGAGCCGGGGCCTGAGGTCCCGGGGAGCACATGGCAAGCCTCAGAGAGGTAGAAGGACTCAGCCATCATCCCTACCCAGGAGCCACCAAATCACAGAGGGAGGGAAGGGAGCGGTTATGTGTCTGTTGCTTTATAGGCTGAAACTAGACAGCAGGGAGCCCACAGGGCTGGTCTGCCATCACCATGTCCCATCAGTCACAGCATGCAGAGATGCCTACATAGACAGGCGCACACACCTGTGTGCAGAGGGGTACCACTGAGTGGAGTGACATCAGGGGTCACTGAAGTGGAGAAGCAGGACAGAAGCCTAGAAATTGATGGTCCCTTAGTCTCATGCTCAGCAAGTGAACTCTGGCATTCACCAGTACCTGCTGGGCATCCTCAAGGCCAGCTAATCCCCAAAGCAAGCCCTCGTTGGCACCCCGATCACATCCTGTTAGTTGCCAGGGCTGCCCTTGTCAGCTGTCACACAGTTACAATATTGGCGATTCCCAAGGACCAGTAACACTCCTAAGAGAGGGCCGAGGGGGAGACACACAGTGTCATAACTCTATCACAGCTCCTGGGCAGCAGGCAAGTGTCCCAGCTAAGAGATTATGTACACAGGTGTGTGTGTGCACATTTGTATGTGTGCGTGCATGTGCACATGAGCTCTGACTGCAGGTCTGTTACTCTTATCGGCAGCAGGGAATATATCCAGTCCTTCTCTCAGCCATGTTTTTCTCCAGGTAAAATCAGATTAAAGATCAACCAAGGACGAGGGGGAGCATCAGCAAAGGGTGATCGGGCTGCTTATGGGAGAAAGGATATTCTCTGCACAGTAGCCTAGAACTTGGTGAGTCGCAACAGAGAACTATCTCTTGTTTGGAGTCTGAATTCTTGTTCTAGAGTCAAGAGCAGTCCGTGACAGGGGCTCTGCGACATGAAAGCTACCTGGATAATTACTCAGGAAATGCCATGGGGGCAGCTTCCCGGGTCACACAGGCCGGTCACTCCCCTACCACGGCCTATGCCACTGGGATGTATGGCTGAACCTAAGCACACTGACAAGGGGCTAAGCTTGGGACAGACCCCAAGGCTGTGAGGGGGACGTCCCAGACAGACGTCCAGAAAAGACAGACCCCAGTCTTTTCTCAGTTCTCACCTTCCTGCTCCTTGGATCCCAGCTCAACATGTCCTCCACTTGACACACACCAGTCACAGCCTGGGAATGGAAGAGACCTAGCCCCAAGCTCATGGTGGGACCTTCCCATCTTTGGCTGGAGGGTGGGGTGGGTAAGAAAAACTCAGACAGGAAGCAGAGCCCGGAGCACATCAGGCAAGAGCAAAGGCACTGGCCCTGAGGGCTGATGTCTGATTCTGACAGGCCAGTTCTCTCCCTCTGCTCGCTCGCGCTCTCTCTCTCTCTCTCTCTCTCTCTCTCTCTCTCTCTCTCTCTCACACACACACACACACACACACACACACACACACACGCACAGGCACATGCACAGGCACACACACACCTCACTCTGTTTCTTTGCCTTAGAGGGAATCAAATCAGAAGCACAGGAACTAAGGAAGGGGTGTCTGCATCCGCTAGACTACACTAAACCCTGTGGTTTAAATTTCTTCCGCCTGCCTTTAAGGAAGAAATCCCAGCCCTCCCCCACTCCTGCCACACACAGAGTTGGGGTCACCCCTCAGTTCCAGGTTCACTTCAAAAGGCAACCACGGTTAGAGGCGAAGGCTTAGATTAGATGGCCAGGGCACCAGGAACCCTCCAAAGATGGCATCTGTAATAGATTTTCAAATGCACAGCTTGGTTCTAACAAGATAGGAACTTCTCGAGGCCTTGGCTTCCCGTGGGCAGCCTTGTATGCTCTCAGTCAAGGGTCCCTTATTGTTATCCAAGACATCATGGAGGACAGAGGAGCTTGGCAGGGAACTATCAGCTAGTGTGAAGGACAGGACTCCAACCAGGACAGCCTTCGCTGCAGGGGCGGAGGGCCTTATCTGAGAGACTCACGGCTCCCAACAGGCCTACACACAGGAGACTCAGATGAAGACATTTCACGAAGTGTAAACCCTGGGAATGAGGCATCTTAGGATAGGCTGCAAAAGTATATACCGTGAGGACGTTAAAGTGGATCATAGGAGCATGCATCGTGTGCTCCCATCTCTGAAGGAGCAGGCACAGAGAAAGACCCAGAAGAAGAAATGCCGACCATTTTACAGTGGTCACCCTGGGACACAGTGCTAGCAAAGACAAGGAATGTTCATTTTAGAGTCTTTGAGGTCAGTGATTGACAGAAAGGCAGAATCAAAGATAAGAATGCTGGTCTAGCTGCAGAGCCGTCCCAAAGAAACCATCGATTCTCCAGAGTGCCATTACATTTTCTAAATCACCAACTTACTCTGTCCACTGAAAATGGAGCAGCCGTCTACAGCCACTTGCCCCCCAAAATACTGCTTTAGTCTACAACTCAGCTAGATGGGCTCTACTCAAGCTCTGTCCCGGTTAAGGGTCCCATAAAACCCAGGGCTGCTCTGGCCTCAACAGACTAACTCTAGAGAGGATGAGGAGGAAGGATGGGGACCTCAGAGGGAGACATCTAAGGGAACGACATCCAGCACTTGGCTCAGTTGGGACTTCTGAACTTGCCAGCATCGACCTGGAACCTGACGGCATCCCCCCCCCCCCCGGGCGTCCCTTCAGTAAATGATGCAGCCCCTCAGACCTCACTTCCCCCCAGAGTGCTTTCACAAGGCTTGGCCCAAGAGTCTCACTTCTTCTGAAAACTAGCCTTTTACTGTAGAAGGCACTGCCAAGGTGACTGGGGGGCCATGCATGGGAGTGGACAGAGGAGGGCCACCATGGAGGAAGCAGACACACATCCACCTTCTGAAGCTAGGCTCGCCCTCAGTACCCCTGACCCCTGAACAGTAAAACCATTGTTTTGACAGAGATAGAGAAGGAATGAAGTTCAGGATGTGGAACAAGGTGACCTATTTATAAAACGACCTGAAGATCAAATAGGCTCCCTCCCTCCTGTGGCCTCCCTGCCTCACACCTCAGTGGTTGCAGCCCAGGGTTTTGCAAGGGTAATATGCCTGAGGCAGAACAGCCTGTTTTGTATTATATTACAGGCTCTGCAGGCTGGCTGAGCCACTGTCTGACCAACCACCTGCCCTAGCTTGGCCTGTTCATTAGGGTTCACTGCTTTCTCCAGCACAGAACACAGAACACAGAAGATGGCAGGGAGACTTAGGTGGTAAGAACACTCAGGGTGCACACCAGCATGAGCTGGCCTACAGAACAAAGGTGTCATCTTCCGTGGGTCTCCTGCCATGGGGCTGTAATCTCCCACCCTGGCCACTTGAGAGGCCTTCTAACCCAGGGGGATAAAATGAAGTCTCTGACCCTAGACCCATCAGAGAGTATCAAGCCCTTCTGGGAAGTTAAAATCCCACATAGTCCAGAGCTCTAGCCTCTGGCTTCAAAAGAGCAAAATGCACCTGCCACAGACACCTACAGAAGGACCCAGATGACTCACTGCACTTTCAGAAAGGGCTTGAAGCAGTTGCTTCGCACTCCTGGGAAATCAGCGAGACATTCATACAGAGACCAGAAATTAAAATAACAGTTAGCGTGCAGTCTAGTTAGAGCCGGAGGGCCATGGTCTGCGACTCACTCAGAGAAGCTCTGCCGCAGAAGGGGCAGCCACAGAGTGGCATGTGTACCTTCGTGACAGTGGGAAGAGTCTAGTCTCTGGGCCACTGGTTCCCACGGCCTAGGGGAGTCAGTCACAAACTGAGCTGCTAGTGCTGGTACAGAAGGAACTGAGTACTTCTGACAGCAGCATCAGAGAAGCAGGGAGCGCTACTGAAGGAAACCACAGAGAAAGGCCCTGGCTGCCCCGAACCTTACACCCTTATCAGCTCTATCGGAAAGCAGAAGATGTAGGTGCCTGCAGCCCCCAAGTGGTCACTCTTGCCTGGAGAAGACTCCCTAGGGAAACAATCCCAGCCTCCCTCTTGCCTGGCTTCCCACCAGGCTGTCTCCAGGGCTGCCTGATCTGAGACAAAGCTAACACAGGTATGAGATAGCTTACAACCAATGTCAAACCAAAGCTCAGCTTTTGGGGCCCCAAGGCCTAGTACAGGAGCAGGCATCACCCCGACATCCTCTCATAGAGATTACCTCTACAAGTGGACCTCAGTTCACTTCATGTCTTCCAGATAGAAGGAACAGGATCGGTAGGGAAAAAGGGTAGAGAGGTGCTGAGGGAGAATTAGGGGCCTGGGTTGGGCTATACTTGCCCCACTCTGCAGATCCAGGGGAATAGCCTCAAACTACCTGGGGGTGTGTCAGGAGGAAGAGGCATGGCGTTTGTTACTTCAGGACATAGACTGCAGTCGCAGCTCACAGCATCTAGCACACAGGAGAAGCGTCAGACATGCAGTGCTCTCTGCCTCCTCCTGTTTCTCTCAGTATTAAAGGATCCCTAAAAACAGGGAATGTGAATGGCAAGCAAAGGGGCTCATGGGAAGTCACAGGTCCATGGTTCACAAAGATAAGACCAGTTGCCCAGCTGTCTCAGAGAGAAGACATAAAACGTACACAGATGCCCCTGCACAGGGCATGCAAAAAGCAGAGGGCACAACACCCTCTTAACTTCTCCTGGATTCAGTCAGTCATGTGAACCCCTTAGATAACAGCAGCAGCAGCAGGAGTCACGCCCAAAATATCCCGAGGGGGAAGAGGCTGTACAGTTGCTCCCCGAAATCTCGTTTGCGAGAGTGGTTCTCAAAGTGAGGCGGGGCAGCAGGGGCAGCCCCTGGGAAATGTACAGGGTCTTGGTTCTCCCAAATGCTGGAGGAAAAGGGGTTCACCATCACACCTGACTCCCCAGTCGATATTAAATGGACTTACTATATGGTTTTTGTGTGTGTGTGTGTGTGTGTGTGTGTGAACAGAGATTTATCTAGCCAGTATGCAGAAGGGATACCCTGTCTTCACCTCCCATACACTGAGATTACAGGTAGGCTACTACTCCAGCCCAGCATTTGCATGGGTGCCGGAGATCTGACCTGCAGCCTGCATGCCTGGGCAGCAAGTGCTCTATCCGCTGAGCCGTCTCACCAGACCCTCCTCTATGACCTTCCAGAAACCTCTCGTTCTACCTTGATACCAACTATTTCAAATGTCCTAAGTAAGAAGTCACAATACAGAAATGAAGAAAGCAGAGCTAGTTCTCTCTCCTCCACAGCTGGGAAGAAGCACCAAGATATGTACAGTTGCCTTCCTTCTAGACTATTCTAGACCGAAGATACAATGATGGCCATTTACAGCCAAAGGTCATACCACACCCAGCACATGGGTTGTTTTTCCTAGCCACAGCTTAGCCCCTGCATCGGTTTTATATGCTAACTTGGGTTCTCTGTAAGAGAACATATGGGACTGAGATTTCCTCTTTAACAGTGTGACCTGGAGGTGGTTCACTCTCACCCTCAAAACTTTGGCTCTCAGAAACCCCACCTCACAGTCACCTTTCATTGAAGACCCACTAACCTGCCTCTAGGCCTCCTGGTCTTTGCACTTCACAGTGGCAGGCTGAGGTGCTGAAGAGTTTCTGCCTGGCTAGTTTGTCCAACAGACTTAAGGACCAACCAGCCAGTGAACTTGGACAGGAGTCTAAGAGGAACTGGGGAGCAGCCTCAGCCCTGGTCCCTGGTGGGATTTCACAGAACTGACAGGAGGCCTGGGAGAGGGCAAGTCCCCAGGTCTCACAGGCAGAGGGGAAAACAGGGACTTTAATTTCTCTGATTCCTGTAGCCTCCAGAAACTCCCTCTTATCTGTCCCTGGCCTTCTTGTTCCAAGACCATTAGTCTAGAAAGCCCTAAGACCTCTAAAGTGGAGACCCCAGCAAATCCAAAGGTGGCAAGTGAATTGATCCTATGCTTTAGACAAGCTGTATGTAGGCTCTGGGGAGCAAATTCCCATGTACTAGTTTGTCACCCGCAGGAAGGATTGGGAGGGAGAGAATAGCATCTTGGGTAATATATGGGTAGACCACCCCTCACCTGTCAAAAATGCTGTTGGCAAGTAAGGTGCTGGCTCATGGCTGGAATTCCAGCACTCAGAGGTGGAGGCAGGAGGATTCTGAGTTGGAGATTAGCCTGGGCTACATAGCATATTGGCTAACCTTATCTCAACAAGCCAAAACAACAGCAAAGCTGTCATTCTCTGACAAATAAATAGAAAGAACCAGGGATGTAAAAGTATGCTATGTTCAACATGAAGGGTAAATGGTGGCCCATACACTGTGTTTAAATCTCCTCATTTTGTTGTTTTGCTGTTGATGCAAAAGGTAAATGGATCCAAATGCCCACCAACAGTTGATGTGATTTATGAACTGCAGTACACTCATACGACGCAACACTATTCATCTGAGGATGGAGCAGAGTCCTGGTACATGCTACGCTTTGGGTAGACCTGGAAAACCTTTTGCTACCTGAGAGAAGCTAGACACAAAAGGTCACACAGCCTATGAGTCCATCTTATGGATGGCTAGAACTGCAGAATCCATACAGACCAAAGCAGATTGCGAGGGGGCAGTAAAAAGGCACGGGGAGGGACTGCTGGTAGACAGGACCTCATGATGAGGGACCCAAACGTTAGGGAACTAAGTGGTGTGTGTGTGTGTGTGTGTGTGTGTCTGTGTGTGTCTGTGTGTGTACCAGGTGCTACCAAATTGTGCTTTTTAAAAAAGATTAATATTGGGTTGGCAAGATGGCAGGTAGTATTTGTCACCAAGCCTGACAACCTGAGTTTGTTTGATCATGGGACCCCCAAAAGAGAGAACTGATTCCAAGTTGTCCTTTGACCTCCACTTGTGTATACCATAGCACACACACATGCACACACATGTATGTATGCACGTATGTGCACACACATACACACATGCACACGCAAACACACACCTACTCTAAATGTAATTCTTAAACATACAGGTTAATGTGGATTGGAGAGATAGATCAGTTTATAAAGCACTTGCCTCACAAGCATGAAGACCATCATCCACCCCAAAACCCATGTAATCCCAGCTCTGCAGAGGTGGGGGCAGGGAAGAATTCTTGGGCCAGCCAGTCTAGCCTGATCAGTTCCCCTTAGGCTCCAGTAAGAGGTCTTGTCTCAAAAAGCAAAGTAGATAGCTCCTGATAGATAACACCATGATGGGCTGACCCACATTGTCACATATGTGTCTTCCATATGTGCACGTGCACCCCACCATGCTTGTAAACATACACAAAAGGGTTAACCCTATGCTGTCTGAAGTTAAGCACAACTGAATGGAAGCATACACCTTTGCACGCCCATGATGAAAGGGGGAGGGGCAGAGATGCAAGGTTGAAGGACACCCAGAACTTACAGGGACCTGGCTGACTGAGCACTGGCTTTCGGCCAGTGCTTTACACCAGCCACGGCTAATAGTATTCAGATGTAGGAGTTAAGAGCCTTCCAGTCTGGTTGCTGTCATCCTCTGTCCCTGCACCCACACACTATTTTTTTTTTTTTTATTTCCTCTGCAAAAGAAAAAAAAAAGTGCTGAGCTTGGCTTGGCAGCTTTGCATCCTCGAGCAGGCACCTGTGGATCAAGTTTCTCTGGAGAAATCCAGACTGTGTGCCTGTATCTCCCGCCTGCGCCCAAACAGAAGTCTGGGGAGTGGTGACCAGCACACCCAAAACTCCAATCGTGTAGGGATGCTGGCATGGGAGAAGCGCTGCCAGGGCAGCACACGGGCCCAGCCCAGCAGGCAGAAAGCCTGATCACACACTCCAGTACCTACTTTCTCATAGAGCAGGTCTACAGCCCGAGGCATCAATCAAGTTTCTTAGGAAAGCAATTTGGATCTAGGTACTGTCTTTTCTAGTTCTCACTTCTCGAAAACATAAAGGGGGAAAGGGGAAACTGGCGGAATAGCTATTTAACGGGCTGACCCAGAATGGCAACTGGTGGAGAGAAGGAAGAGGTTGCCTGTACCAACAGTCAGCTCAGCCTAGGGACATAAGCAAGCCCAGGATTGGCCACTTTAGTTAGCCCAGCTCTTCTCACCCCAGGTACACACATAAGACTCAAATGTATATTTTACATTCTGGCCTTGCTGGCAGAGAACACTATAAACAGCTAGGCTAAGGTATGTCCTCAGCAGGCTGGGTTTCCCATGACATAACAGCAGCATGCATGTCACCTTTCCAGGCACTTCTCTGCCTCCTGAAGGGGGATGCAGGAGGGCTTGGCACATCCCAGCTGTGCAGCTGCCACCAGACCAATTGTGGGAGACCCCTCCTCAGGACCCCGCTGCAAGCCTTCCTGCCAGACTCAGATTTCCACAGCTGGAGCTGGACCACGATCCCTGCTCCTACCAAAGGCTGCTGAGCTCTACTGCTGTCTGAGTTTCCGTTCCCATATCAAAAGCCTCTTTTCTGCTGAGCCGACAAGACCTGCCAACAAAACAAGCCGCTGGGACCTGGGATTTCATAACAGCTACAATGAATCACCAAAGCCTAATGGTATAGGCAGCTGGGCTGGTGGCAGAGACCCGTGTGAAAGATGCATGGGGAGCTCAGCCCCACCCCCTGCCTCCCATCTCTCCTGATTGACAGCTCCCTCTCCAGGCCCTCAAACGGAAAGCCAGACAGCATGGAAATCCTGCATGTGGTGCAGGGTGACTCCTTTAGGGCCCCATCACAGGCACACTGTCACAGGCACACAGGGGACTGGTCACCTGGTTTGTCCTACACCAAACACCGTATGCATGCTAGGAGCTTGATGAAAATGCAGAGCCTCAGGTCCCACCCTTCCTATTCACTGATGGGACCTGCAACAGGCCTCAGGTGAAGCCAGCTCAGGTAGAGCTTGGAGCTGTTGGGGTGGGCTCTTTGGGAGGTGGAGGCTTACAGGAAGTACATTAGAAAGACATTAGCTAGTGGTTCTCAACCTGGGGGTTGAATAACCCTTTCGGGGGGGGGGGAGTTGTGGAAGATAATCAGAAAACACAGATATTGGGATTCTTAACAGTAGCAAAATTACAGTTACAAAGTAGCGACAAAAACAATGTTACGTGGGGGGGGGGGGTCACCATAACAGGAGGAACTGTATTAAAGGGTCCCAGCATTAGGAAGGTTGAGAATCCCTGCTCTAGATGGAGGGTCTCATCTTCCTCCAGGAAGCTGATCCTAAAACACAATCATGTGACAGAGGTGGCAGACAATGTTGTGAGACTCCTTTTGCCAGACCCATAGAGGTGGGCAGGCTGGGGCACGTAAAACAGGCTGTACTTCCTAGACCTGACAGAAGGCTGGGGTCACAGGGATCTGGGAGGACAAGTCATGGGGATAGCACCCAAGGGTGCTCCCCTAGTCACCCATCTGCCTTCCCTCTGCCCACCTCAGGCTTCAGCCATCCTGTCAGGCTCTGCTCCAAACATCCCGGATTCCAGTTAGACAGGCAGACCCTGAGACCTCTCGGTACCATGCCCGCTATTAAAACATCCTCTGCCCTAGAACGAACTGCACTCAGCTGCAGCCCTTTTCTCAAGGTCTGCTCTGGCTGCTCCCTCCATAGAGCCTTCCCTGGTTGGTGTCCATGGCTGTCTGCGGCTGCCTCACACAGCCATATCCTCTTCCCATCTCTCCCTCGGATGACCTCAGGACCCTGGGCCTGCAGGAACCTAGGCAGGCGGTCAGTCACAACCCTGCATCTTGGCTGAAGTCCACGAGCTTGTCCAAGACCCGCCCACATGTGGCCAGCCAGCAAGTGGTCTCACAGTCTCCCAACACCTACCACAAAATCCAGAGTTCTGGAACGTTCCAGGCAACTGCCTTGGAGAAAAGCCAGGAGGAAAGTTGGTGGGTCTTCACCACCGGGGGTAGGATTTGAGCACAATGAGAGCAGCCCTGGGCTGCTGAGACCTGGGTATCCTCCTGAATGTGGCTGCCACACAGGGTCCCCAGGCCTGCTGTGCCTGAGCTGCCTGGATCAGTCCTGGCCGGAGTCAGCTCCACCGTCACCAAGGGGAAACGGCCCTTGGTTACCACAGGCCTAACACAGAAGGCAAAACAAACATGAACGCCTAACAGGCCTCTCTCCTTGCTGCTGGGAACAATTACAGGGTAATCAGCCCAGCAGTTTAAGGGCCCTCCAAGATGGAGGCTGTGAGCCAGTGGGAGGCCAGTAGGTAACTCATTCCCTTCCTATGCCTCTGCACATTTCCCAAGACCTAGGCACCCCTCTGAGCCCCACTCAGAAGGACAGGGAACACACTGGAGCCCCAGTAACTGCAGAGTCATGGCCAACACAGGATAGCACAGAGCGCTGAGCCAGGTTTGTAAAACTATTTTCCACCAGTAAGCTTGGCAGGTGCAGGTGTGATGTCCCATTAGAAGGGATCACCAGAAACCTCAGCCAGGCAGGAGGGCAGGCTGAGGGTGGGTACAGTTCTCACAGATCCTGCCAGCCATGACCCACCACCCCCATTTCCCTCCCCAAAGCAACTTGTCATCAGACGAATAGACTCATCATTAAAGACGTAAGGCTATGCCGGGCAGTGGTGGCGCACACCTTTAGTCCCAGCACTTGGGAGGCAGAGGCAGGCGGATTTCTGAGTTCGAGGCCAGCCTGGTCTACAGAGTGAGTTCCAGCCAGGGCTACACAGAGAAACCCTGTCTCGAAGAAAAAAAAAAAAGAAGTAAGTAAGGCTATTTCCTACCAGACTCCAGCCAAACCTGGCAGGAGAGCAGCCAGGACTCCACCAGGGCCCCACACCATCCTGGGGGCGTTGTGGGGTAGGGCTTCAGGTACAGCCAGCACAGCCTGGGTGCTGGTCCCAATCCCCTCCTGTCCTAGCACATCCTGAACCTTCCCCTCAGACCCATCTTCTTCTGGGACAGGATCTCTCCCAGGCAGAGATACTGTACTGTCAGGGTCTTGGGACATCTTAAGTAGACATTGCAGGAATACTTAAGCAGAAATAGGAGAGAAAGAGACCTGAGGGCACATCTTATCCCTCCTCAGACCCTCACCCCAAGTCTCCAGGTCTGCTCCCTGCAGTGGGGTGACATGCAGGGAGAAAGAAGTGTTGGTCCTTCCTCTACCCGATTCCTTACTTTCTGGGTTTCCATGTGAGCTTGCTTGCTCTCTTCTGCAGTTTGACTAGAAAGGTTGGATAGCCCTATCTACCTAGTGTTGCATGGGGTGTGGAGGGCATAGGGGTCATGACCTTGGAAAAGGTTCAAATTCTTGTTAATATAGGAGCCACTATAACACCAGGAAGACCCTCTTAAATATTCCCCTAACTTCAGGCTCGCTAGGACCTGTGGCTCCTTAGCCACCTTGGAGCCATGTTTTGCTCTGACCACAGTAGTCAGCCTACATTGCCTTCAGGGGAAAGAAACAGAGAGACAGGGAAGAGGGAACAGGAAAGGAGACAGAATGGATGTGAGGCAGAGAGGGAGGAGGCTTCAAGATAGATGTCGACAGTTGTCGCTGTCTCCTCCCTGCCCCCAGTGTATATGCAACCAGAACCCCCCTCTGAGCATAGTAAGGACACAGTCCTCATCCCCACTCTCAACTCTGTCCTACTATCTCATCCCCCCACCTCCCACCCCACCATAGTGTTTTGTGTCCATAATCCAGGAAGCTCACGTGGTTTTGTTTTTTTTTTTAAAAAAGTCAACCACTGCACTTACCAGCCAGGCTGAGGGTCTGCCTTGGCATAGTCCCTGTTTTTAAAAGCAGAGGCCCTACCTCACTGAAAGCCAGCTTACTCTTTGGACTCAACCCTAGTCCTTGCTTGCCTTGGAGAGACTTGAGGACCCACTGCCCCCTTGTCCTGTCCCAGTCACAGATGGAAAGGCCATTGAACTTAATAGTGTGTGTGTGGGGGGTCAGAGTCTTATATTTTGACACTGTGGGGCTGAAATTTCAAACAGTACGTTCCACAGATAATTAGCCAGAAGCGATCAGAAACCCCCACTCTCCCTTCCTTTTGCTCGAGTCAGTGGGAAAGGTGCTTAGAACACATTCAGGGTAAGAATATGAAACACGGGGGGCCGATGGCAAGGACACTGGGGCTGTGACACCACAGGGAGCAAGACTGGGCGGCTGCCTGACGAGAGCCAGGGAAGACACTGCATGTCAGAAAGCCCCTCCACTGGCGCACTCAACCCCCTAGGTTTCCGCATGGAAACCAGAAAGCGCTATAAACAGAGAGCCGATGCCCTCTCCCTCTAACCAAGAGGTTAGAGTTTCACTACCTATTGCAAAGGGCAGGGAAGGGTGGCAGGTCCATAAACATAGTGACGGGTGTCATTTTGGCGTGTTAAAGTGAAGGCTCTGCCAGAGCCAGCCATTTAAGCCATCTAAGTCGGGTTTGGATATGGGAGCTGGTACTCAGACATGTGCTTGAAAAGCCGTCAGAAAGAGCTGGTCTATCATCTTCCTCCTCTCCCCTCCTTCTCTTCTGCTTTGGGGAAAGTAGGTAAAGAACCAGCGCAGGCCAGGGAGATGCTCATTTGGTAAAGTTCTTGCCCTACAAGCAGAAAGACTTGATTTGATGCTCCAGGGCTTTCTAGCTGGCTACCTAGCCCACTTGGAGAGCTCCAGGCCAGTCAGAGAACTTATGTCAATAAACAAGGAGGGGCTGGCAAGATGGCTTAGCAGTAAAGGCACTTGCTGCTGACCCTAATGACCTAAGTTCAGTTCCTAGATCCTACATGTGGAAGAACAGTGAGTCCTGCGTGTTGACCTCTGACCTCCACACACACATGGTGTACACACACAAAAGAAATGACTTTAAAAAAATGCCACTGGTGGCATTTTTAAATGCCACTGGTGCCACTGGTGGCACCACTGGTGGCACCACTGGTGGTGGTGCATGCCTTTAATTTCAGCACTTGGGATGCAGAAGCAGTCATAAGTTCAAAGCCATCCTGGTTAAATAGCTAGTTCCAGGACAGCCAAGATGATTAGAGAGAGAGAGAGAGAGAAATCTTGTCTCAAAAACAAACACAAGAAACAACATCAACAACAACACAAGGTAGCTGGCAGCCTAGGAACCATCTAAGTGCGTCTTCACACACATAGCTAAGAACCAGGAAGGATGAGCTGGTAAGTATCTAAGAAGGTACCTTTTAGAGAAACAACCTAAAAAATGACACCACCATCAGCATGCTCAGGCTCATTTTGCATTGCAAAGGGGAGAAGATTAAATACCAGACCCAGACCCAGAGGCTCGGATAATCAGAGAATGTCATGAATGTGCAAGGAGAGTCCAACAATTCCCAGAACACAGTAGGTCCTTCAACAATGCCACATGCTTAGACAGCTCTCTGTGTTGGCACTTTGGAGTATTAACAGGTGACGTGTGTTTGTACATCGGGTGATGGATACCGCTGTTTACCCAGCATCCGTGTGGTTAAATCTTAACACAAAAATACTCTGCTGCGTGAGCACCACATTGTTTTAAAGCACAGAGCTGCCTTAAAGTCCATCCAACCATGGAGTTGGAGAGATGGCTCAGTGATTAAGAGAAAACACTACTCTTGCAGAGGAATGAGTTCAGGTTCATGTCCAGCAGCTCACTAGCACCCGTAACTCCAGATCCAGGGGGTCTGATGTCCTCTCTAGCATCCGTGGCTACTGCATACATGTACACACACATATACACAGTTTTAAAAATAAAAATAAACCTTTTTTTTTTTAAAGGATCATCTATTCATTCAGAATGCTTTGTTTTGTAAATGCAGTCATGGTAAGAAACACTAAGAATGACCGTGTAATCTCATAATTCCATGAGGGGTACACATCTCTACTGGCTACATAATTCCATGAGGGGTACACATCTCTACTGGCTACAGTTAGTTCTCACCTCTGTGACAAAATGCATGACAAAAGTGACGGGGGGAGGGGGGGCTGGTTCATTCCGGCTCACAGTTTGAGGGTGCACAGTCCATCATGGCGGAGGAGGCATCGCATCTGCAGTCAGAGAGCAGAGAGAGGAATGCTGGGACACAGCTCACTTTCTCTGTTTTATAAAATTATTTATTACTCTGTGTGTACGAGTTCACGTGCAAGACAGAGAGACAGAGACAGAGAGATAGAGAGACAGAGGGAAAGAGAGAGGTTGGTGGGTACACGCATCACAGCACACATGAGGACAGCTTTGTGGAGTCAGCTCTCTCCTATCTTTAGGCAGCTCCTGGGGATTGAGCTGAGCCCCTCAGACTTGTATGTCAAGTACTTTACTGATGGAGACATCTCAAGACCCCTTCCTCTTTTCTCTCTCTATTCAGTCTGTGACCAGCCCATGGAATAGTACCACCCGCATTCAGGGTAGACTCTCCTTTCTCAGTTAAACCTCTCTGGACCAGAGCCAGAGGTGTGTTCCCATGGCAATTCTAACCCAGTTGAGCTGATAATGAAGACTAACCATCACAATTCTACCCCATGCCCACACGGCATTCAGGAACTCCACTATTGAGCCGTAACAGTCATTCCCTGACATATAAAGTCTCATTTTCATCTTATAATGCAAAACAGACTTAGTCTATTCCTGAAAGTCCACACAGTCTTTAACAGTCCCAACACAACTCAAAAACCAAGGTCTCTTCTAAGACTCAAGGCAATGTCCTATCTATAAAACCAAAAAGCGTGTTTTATATCCTCCAATTAACAGTGGCATAGAGTAAAAATGCCTGCTCCAAAGTGGGGCCTGGGAGGGTAGGATGGAAGTACCAGACCAGAGCAAGACTAAGACTCAGAAGGGCAAAGGCCAGCTCCTGCAGCTCCATACTTGGCCTCTGGAACTGTTTCTCCCTGCTGTCACCTAAAGCACACACAGACTCATGAACCAGCTCTACTCCATGCCTGTAGCTTCCTCCTTGACAGATGCCCTCTCTTCTTAGCACCTCCAATATATCTGGGGTCTCTTTACCTTCCTGGGTTCATGCAATGATCTCTCAAGGCCGCCCTACAAGGAATCTAAACCTGCTGAGTACTGCCTCACTTGGTGCAAGCCTCTATGACTGCCCCCTCAAATCTTCCATACCTGCAAAATAAACACAGCCTGGAAAACAGGCCCAAGTTCTGCTGTCAGCTCAAGGTGTAGCCTAGTCCCCTTGGACCACAAACACAGTAGCTTCTGTGTGCCTTCAAGGCTGAACATGGAAAAATGCTTCCTAGGCAGCCATTTTGGAGGAGGGCTCCCTTTCTTCTCCATTCTCATTTCTCGTTCTGTCCTTCCAAACACAGTTACAAGATTGAGCCCTTGGTGTGAGAACAGTGGGGGATGGGATGTCTTGAGCTAAGGATGGTTTCCTCTTGTCCCCTTGCAGAACATGAAGTCTGTTGTTAATGACGGCTCATCTTCTTAACAATCACAATCACAGTTGCCTTTCTCCACACCCTCCCTATGTACATCTTTAACCTCTGTTACACGCCTTTCCAGGCCAAACGTCACATCTTCCCTACCTCTCAGCTCCCTTTGTTGCTCTTTGTCACCTCAGACAAAGATAAGAGCAGACAAAGATAAGAGCTGTAAGTAATAGCCAGGCGGAAGTCTGTATATACTAACCTGCTGAGATTGCTGCTGCCAAATGAATTAGCCAGTTACCTTTAAATTACACTCAGATTCCCAGGACACAGGTAGAGTATAGCCAGACTTTGTTGCCAGCATAAAACATGGATGGCTTCCAGCCAGTCCCAGCAGAGTACTTGTTCTCTAAGGCGGGTTTCCACTGTCCATGCTTCTTTCTGCTTTCTTCCAAACTCCCACAAGAACGGTTCTGTGCACAGCATTCTAGCCATGGTTCCAAATTCTTCCACGTTCCCCCTGCAAATGAGTTCTAAAGGCCCACGAACCCCACGGTCAGATTAATCATAGCAACAGCTCCCCACGCCCCTCTCAGCACCAATTCTCTGCATTAGTTCATCTTCTTGCTGCTGTGTCAGAACACCCAACAAGAGCAACGTATAATAGGGTTTATTTTAGCTCACAGATAGCGGGTATAGTCCATCATGGCAGAAAGACCCGGTGGCAAGAACGTAAGGTGGCTGGTCACGTGGTATCTGCAGTCAGGAAGCTAAGAGGCAAATGCTGGTGCATAGCTCATCTTTTATTCCACCCAAGAGCACAGCCCACAGGATGGGGCTGCCCACATTCAGGGTGAGTCTTTCCTCTTTAGTTAACTTCTCTGGAAATGCTTTCACAGACACACTCGAAAATGTGTGTCCACGGTGATTCTAAATCCAGTCCAATTAACAATGAAGATCGATCACCACAATGTCCAGAAGGACTGAAAGCATTTCTAGCTGTTGCAGCCAAGGGCGGGAGCAACCCGTGTGTCTATTGCAATCTATACGCACAGTGAGGTGTGATTCAGATTTAAAGGGGCAAGAAATTCTGACGTCCATGTCGAGGATGAACCTTGGGAATATTTTGGGAAATGAAATAAGCCACAAAAAACCAAATACAGTATGTTTTCACGTCTGTGTGGTCCCTATAAGGACAAATTCAGAGACTGGTGCAGATTGGTGAGTGTCAGGGCTCCTGTAGAGCAATGGAGGATGAAGACTTTAATTGAGGGCCATGAAAACGTTCTGGAGATGGGGAGTGGGAAGAGGGCCATGACAGCAGGCATAGCATCACCCCCACTGAGCTTACCCTTACGTACACACATTTATGTGTTAGCTTATTGTATGGGGGGGGGGGTGTGTGTGCCGGCCATGGCATGCCTGTGAAGATCAATGGACAACGTGTGGGAATCACTTCTCCTTTCCACCACGTGGCTCTGGGTACTGAGCTCCTGTGGTCAAGCTTAGCAGCCAGTGCCTTTGCTCTCTGAGGCGTCTCACTAGCCCAACTTATTCTTAAAAATGGTTAGGGGCTGGAGATTTGGTTCAGTGGTAGAGCACCTGCCCTAGCACTGAGATGAGGCCTCTGGTTTGAACCTGAGATTCAAATACTAAATTTTAGGCTATCTATATTCGCCACCATCAACAGTTCTTTCGTATAAAAATAAAAGACAAAAAGACCTGAGGCATGGAAGTCTAAAAGTCATGAAAGAAGAAGCTCCCATCCTGGTATTCCTGGGACAGATGCTCAAAACTGCTAAAAAATATGGCCTATTGCCTACGGCAATGCCGTGTCTCTTAAAGCCACTCGATGGCCACCACGGTCAGTCCTCCCAAGAGCAGCCCTGCCGTAAAGGACACTGGCTATTTGTTGAAGAGTCCCCAGGGCTCTTTGCAGGATCCATTCTTCCTATCATGATTCCTAGACTGCATCTGGGTTCAGTCTAGGCCATTCCAGGCAGCAGAGTATGTGCTTACATGCTGCAGGCCTCACCAAACAGACAGGAGACCAAACTGGCAAGAGATAGAAGTGGTGGGGGGTAGGAGGCAAACACAGATTAAGACATTGAAAACCAAGCCTCAAGGAGCTAAAAGCTCCCATCTCTCCTTCCCCAGGGTTCCTTCGTCGGGGAGACATTGAACAGAGCATCACCCAGGACCACATATCTGGAAACCAGCTTGGAGACATGTGGGTGTCACTGGTGCTCAACACAGCCAGTTGTGAAGAGTTGGTGAAGAGAAAGTCAAGCTAAGTGTGGTGGCGTATGTCTGGAATCCCAGCACTTGGGAGGCTGAGGGATAAAGAGTTTGAGGCCAGCCTCCATTTATATAGTGAGCTCAAGGCTGGATTACATGAGATGCTGACACATAAAACAAACAAACAAATGAACATCACTAAAGTTAAGTGAGGGCCAGAGAGCCCAGGAGAGGGCTGTGAGTCCCAAGATGACCTGTATCCCAGGACACTCCTGCCCACACTTCCAATAAGCCTATGGAAGCAGGTACTTAAGTGCCCCTCAAGGTTATGAATTCCTGATCAATACATTGAACGGGGCTAAGAAAAGCATCCTCTGTGCTTCTCAGCCTCATCTGGAAATCCTGCCATGTCCTTGACACAGATGCTGTACTCTCTACGACTTACATTCCTCACTGCCCACTGCCCCACCCCGGCAACTCTGCAGGCAGCTGCTGTCCCTCGACATCTGTCACCCTTCCACTTTGGTGGCTCAGGAAACCACCTTTCTCAAGTTTGCCCTCAAATGACATCTCATAAGGACTCATTCGGACCCCTCCTAGTCTCTATGCATCGATCCCTTTCCACCCTCAACCCCTGGTTCGCCTCTGTCCAAACATGAACGCTTTCCTTCCTTGCTGGGCATCCCTCACACGTCATGCCAGGTGTGAGTTCCCTCTGACAGTATAGTCAAACTGGTCCCCTCTCTGCCCTCCAGAGTCCTCACTTGTGAAGCTACTGCGGGGGTAGCTCTTGTCACACTTACTCATTCTGCTAGTGTGGACATCATGTGGCCAGAGGATGTGAATAGTCTACTCCAAAAAAGAAAAATCCCACATGGCAAACAGACTTGCTTGCAAAGATGCTCATACTCAAGTTGACAGGGGAACCCCAAATTAAAGTGAGGCATCACTGTACATATGCCAGATTTCTAGAACCCCGGCATATCCAGCCTCCACTGGGGAAGTCAAGGAACTAGCACCACATGGTTTGAATAGGGGGAACAAACTGGCAATCAACCCAGAAGTTCTACTCCTGATACTCGAGCAGAAAATATATAGTTCTAGAACACAGTGGGCCTGTTGGGTACAAATGGTTGCCCTTTGCAGTGTACCACCATTGCCAGGAGATGGACAACCTTGTGTCTGCCTATGCAGCTTGTGAAGTTTGCTGGTCCTTGATTGATTGAGACTTTAGGTAATGGTCAAACTTTCTCCCAAACTTGGGTCTTCTGGGACCAGGCTCAAGCAGGAGGGCCAGCTGCATGCAAAGCAAAGAGGCATGACACCCAGCTGTTATCTGCTCTGCCCACAGAGCCCTTCTCTTGGTCTGGCCTGTCCCTGCCCATAAGATGCATCTCCCCAAACTTCTTAGGACATTCCTAAACACTCATTCTCTTTACGACCCAGAGCCTCATTTGCTCCAGAATTCACCATCCTTTTCCACTTTTTATGCCTATTTGGCAAAGAGTGTCCATTTTTAAACAATCATTCCCAAAAGACATAGGCTGACACATATACTATACTCACAATATTGCTACAGTCACAGAAGACCAAACATCACACACGTGTACACACAGAGAGAGAGAGAGAGAGAGAGAGAGAGAGAGAGAGAGAGAGAGAGA
>JADRCH010000224.1:294212-348971 GCA_019843965.1 Rhynchomys soricoides | reverse complement strand
CAGCCTCCAGGACCCAGCAGCCTCCAGGACCCAGCAGCCTCCAGGACCCAGCAGCCTCCAGGACCCAGCAGCCTCCAGGTGCTGTCTCATGTCCCTGCTAAACCATCTGGTGGCCACCCACGAAGTATGCAGATCTCGCTGGCAAGTCTACAGGCACAGGTCACTTCAAGGACAGCAGTTGGTGCTTTGTGACTTCCTACTATGATTCTAGATTCATCCCATATTCCTTTTTTGGGGGGGGGGTTTGTCCCCAACAAAACACGTGACTACCCTATAAGAATGCTCAATGTCCCCAACAATTTGCTGTGGGTAAGGCACCTGATGTCTTTGTCCAGTACTTGGTTTGTCTCATTTTAATGCTGTGCCTCAGTTCTGATTTTGAAGAGTCTCCTGTCCCTAGTCACAAAGTAGGACTTGATCTGCTGCATGATCTCAAACTGCCGCATCAGGAGATGATTCACATGGCCATGGGACAGTGAAGATATGGGACCAGTCAAAACAATCCTGGGATTTTTGCCTAAATGAACTTCTGAGAAAGGGGTAAAAAATAATTAAATGAGATGTTTAAATAGCAGAGACACAGTTGCTGATGCCAGGGCTGGAACCCTGGACCCAGAGATGCCTGAGATACAGAAACTTGTTTTTTCTTGTTTAGATTTTATTTTCTGACTCAAAAAAGTTCCTGCTGACAGGCAAGTTAAGCTTTGGTGCTCATGTGTATGTGTGTGCGTGTGTGCATGCGTGTGTGTGTGTGTGTGCATGTGTGTACACACGTGTGTGTGCATGTGTGTGTACACATGTGTGTGCATGTGTGTGTGTGTACACATGTGTGTGTGTGCATGTGTGTGTGTACACATGGAGACCAGAGGTCAACCCTGGGTATCTTCCATAATCACTCTCTACCTTATTATTTGAGGCAGGATCTCTTTCTGAACCTGGAGTTTACTGATTGAACTCGTTTGGCTGGCTAGCAAGCCCCACGGCTCTTTGTATCTCTGCCTACCCAGCACTGGGCTTACAGGCACATGCTGTCATGCAACGGGGCTTATGTGAGTTCTAGGGGACTAAACTCAGGTCCTTGCACTTGCATGACAAGCTCTTTAACCACTGAGACATTTCCCCAGGTTGATGGGTTTTGTGTGTTTGCATAAATAAACTTTATTTATTTATGGTGCTAGGGACTGAGGCAGGGATGCTGATAAGCCAAGCGAGAACTCTTCCATGTTCCAAGCAGAACTTTAAAGACTGCTTTCTGGCTCGCGGTTTCTTCCCCCAGGCACACCCGGTTTCCTGATCAGACTTTGCCCCCACAGAGCCTTTGACATCGGGAAGTCTTGTGACCTCTCCTCTGTGACACCCCTCCTGTGCCCTCACATGGCTTTTGCTTGCTTTCTATCCTTGACCTGTTTCCCGGCATCCTGTACGTGTTCAGCCTCGGAAACCCTGTCCCTATGACTCAGTCTAGCAGGGGCTGTCATAACTGCTGGTACTAAACCTTCTCAAACTTAGTACCAGGCACACAGCACATGTCGGACAAACATGGATGGAGCACCTACATCCTGGTGACCCATATTCGATGTCATATCATGTACACGTTTGAGGGCAGAAACCCAGTCAATCTGGGAATGTTCTCTACACCTGTCCCTTCAGGCTCCTTTCTCTTCCCCAGTGTGGCTTCTAAGTCAGCTCAACCCTCTGCTGCCCATTGCTCACTCCCCTGTGGCTGCCTTGAGGCCTGAGCTAACATCTCACAAAGCCTGTAGGCCTTCCATCTGGACCCCACTGTCACCTGTCCTTCCTCACCCTGACATGTTCTGTCCAGCCTTGCTAGCCTTCTGGCAGTCTCAAACTCAGGGTCTTTGCACCAATCTAGAGGGCCATCCCTCTCTCCCATCAGGCTTTGCTCCAATATCAATCACCACTGAGGCCTGGCAGCCATTGTTTCAATGACGGTAGATGTGTCTCCGATCTCAGGAGACCATTGCATACTTCTCCCGAGACACCAGCTTAACACTCCATCTTTACCAGAACAGTCATTCTATGAGGAAGGACATGCATGTCATCTTGCTCACTGCATCTCAGGATGTGGGTCAGTGGCTGGCATGGGTATACATAAATACCTACTGGATGAGAGGAGCTCTTTCTATCTTATAGCGCCATGCTCCACAGACATGCTGCACAGTCCTCCTGGGGAAGCAGGGCCTCACATCTTCCCCAGACACACCACCTTCCTGAAGGGGTGACTATACCCTTCTGTCTGTCCCCAGCTGACTCTGCTCCATCTGGTCAGAAGCACCTTTGCCCCAGGCTTGCTTTCCAGGCCCCTCATTCCTAGAAACTGAATCTCAAGTCTCCTGCAGCCCAAATTGTCTCTAGTTGGTAGAGCTGGCTATGCCCAGAAAGCAGGCAGCAGCTTCAGGCCCTCCCTCCACCCTCTCTGGTTCGAAGCCTAGAATATCAGTTCTGGGCTGGATCATAAGAGCATTGATCCTTCTGGGCACCCAGCTCCAGCTTGGGGAACCCACATGTACACTAGGCATAGAAGAGGCTCAACACATTCCTTCCATCCACACGAGCATTCTCCTCAGGAGCAACAGCTAGCGAGTACAATCCTTCCAGACAGGGCAACCAACTGTGTGCCCTGCATCCAGCCACCTCTCTATTTGTCAGCCCCAGAGGCCAGTATCTGTGCTTTCTATGCACTGTCTTCTAAAGAATGTGTCTGCACTGGATCAGGCCACACAGGCCCCTTGGCAGAGAAGACAGACTTCTTGACCCAAACATGACTGTCTAGTCTAATGTCAGCTTTAAGTTAAGCATCATAGAATGGTTGTCATGCTTCCTGCCTTCAAGGCTGTCACACACATCCCAAAATCTCTGGGCACCAGGAGACAACTGGCCAGTGGCTGCCTCACACGAGAACCCATGCAAACTTCTCTTTATGGGAAAACATTCTGGCCGCTGGCAGATCCAGCATCAGGGAAATCCAGGTTTGGTTTTTCTCCAAGGATACAATAGGTTTTGCCTTGACTCTGACCCAGCTGCCATCTATCCAGCCTCCTTAGTGGGTACAGTCCAGGACCCCCCCAGGCTACTACCAAACTTTCTAAACCTGGCCACAAAGACATCAAGGATAGGCATATTCAGTTAGCACTGGACATCTCCTCACTCCTATGAGAAGCTTACTGAGGACCTACTATGTGCCGAATAGCAGAAATACAGAAGAGCCTGCACGCAGCAGAGCCACGAATGGAATGACACTGCCAGCCACTGATGCCATGGATGGCTATGTAATCTCCTGTGTGTAATCTCCTGTGTGCATGCCTGACTCACAGTGGATCCACATGGTGTTGAAGACAAACTTGCTTACTTGGGGTCTGATCCCAGATGCATCACAAGCGCCAGACTTGCTGACTGAGAAAAACGTGGACATTAGATGATCAGAAGTCAGGGTCCCTAGGCCTGACAGAACAACACAGCTGGTAGAAGGGCTTACATAGCATGCTGAAGCCTTAAGTCTGATCCCTGGGACTCACACCATGGAAGGTGAAAACCAGCTCCCACAGTTGTCCTCTTACCTCCACATTCAGACAGACAGACAGACACACACACACACACTCCACAAGGTTGAGACTATCTGGGGAGGGATAACAAAGATCCTAACATAACTCCACAAAAAAAGGATAGAAGGGGGGGGGGGAGAAGTGGCCTAGAAAACCCAGGAATTGTGACCAGTTACTCTGAGAGGAATTCTGCAGCTCAGATAAAAAGATCCCCTCCTTGGGGTCTGTACTTCACTTTTCTTTGCTGGAAAAAAGTCCCCTGGACTTTCTCTTTGGCCCTCAGGAAGCCCTGAGAGGAAGAAGAGGAAGGTCTATGGTTCCAAGCATCTCCTAAGGTTCCAGCCAAAAGGCTTATGGGGTGGGGTGCAACTGAGAACAAAAGCCAGGAAGAAATGGAAAACCCCAAGATTCTGTGGGATGCCAAAGGATAGGGTGTCAGAGAGGGGCCATGTCTAGACCCAGCAGCCCTTGGCTTAGGCCCCGCAGGAACTTGCCTATTTCATCCAGAGACTGAGAGCCGCCAGCCTAGCCAGGGCACCCATGAGAGCGGAAGAGGTCAAGACTGGATTTCCCCTTTCCAATATGGCAGAGAGGAGGAGGGGCTGACTGAAGGAGCATGCAGAGCACTGTAGCTGAGAAGACAAGAGTCTTCAAAGGCCAGAGCTGGGAAGAGATGGCCACCTGGTCCTTCCACTGTTAGCATCAAAGAGTGATACTCAGACAGACACTGTCACATGGGGCAGGTCACATCTGGGTCAGTGCTGGCTACACGGGAAGGGAGTGACCTATTTCTAAGGTTCCTCATCAGGAACCTCCCTGGGAGCCTAGACTGTCTGTCAGAGCCAGACAACAAAGGGTGTCTGGGAAGAGTCGTAGGAAGGGTGTGGTGAGGCTGGATGTGTCTGCTGACTTAACCTAGAGCTTGCCTCCACACCAAGGGCTCCAGTCTCCTGCTAGCCATCAGAGTAGCCAAGGCTAAGCCCGACATTAAAAGCCATTGTCCCTCTGTAATACCTGGACCTGTATGTGGCTTCTCTTGGTCCTCCCAAACCGTCCACTAATTTTCAACAACAATGGAGCCAGCAGGTGGCCCTGACTGCCTCAGTTTTGGCTCAGCACAGCCTCCTAGTCCCCTTAGACTCTATCCAGAGATGAGGCCATTTCTCATCCAGCTCTGAAGAAAACACATTAGCTGAGGCTCCCGGGTTATAGTCACAGATGTCTGGTCTTGATCAGTTACCAGGCTGGGATTTTTGATCACACTTGCCAAGAGCTGGTGAACACACCTCACAGAGGAAGGCAGGCTAATGAGACCAATCAGGAATAAATAAGAGTCTATTGAAAATGGGCCCAAATCAGAGAGAGTTATGAGTTTTGTATTTTCTTATTTTTTTTAAGATTTATTTATCTATTATATGTAGGTACACTGTAGCTGTCTTCACTTTTTTCCTCTCGCTCTGGCCCCGCTCACTCGCTGTAGCTGTCTTCAGACACCCCAGAAGGCATCAGATCTCATTACAGACGGTTGTGAGCCACCATGTGGTTGTTGGGATTTGAACTCATGACTTTCAGAAGAGCAGTTGGCGCTCTTAACCGCTGAGCCATCTCTCCAGCCCTTGCTTTGTATTTTCAATGTGAGCTGTGACCTTGGCTCAGTTATGACCTGAGATATCGTGGGCCTCAGTTTCCCCCTTTCTGCCAACCAAATTAACAGCCCTGTCTTAGAGGAACGACTTGAAGATTAGAGGAGACAAAGCTGGCATCCACTGAGTCCTGAGCCTGGCATGTACCAAGAGTTGATTAAAAGGAAGTCTCAGGAACAGGACCAAGGTAAGGCTCACTCAGCGTGGCTAAAACCAGGTGTTTAATAAAGGCCCTTTGAGCCTCTCACAGGATGGGAATTCAGAGAGGGCAAGCAATATGATCCTGCTGTATATTTCTTGAGGACAGACAGACAGCCTTTGCCCACATACAAAACAGATGCCAGAGCTGCTCCTTCATAGCACAAGAGGCCACAGTGGGGACATTCATAGGTGGTACTTTCTGGGCTTGTTCCTATGGCTGCCACCCTCTCCAGGCCTGCTGTGAGCCACAGAGACACCCAGCTCTTCAGCCCTGTGCCTAAAACAGTTTCCCACCCACAGTGGGGCTGTACCTCTTGACACGGCATGCAGTTGATTCATAGTATTCCAGCCCTATGTCCTGCCTGAAGGATCAGATCTGTCCCTCCAGCTTGCTTGTCCACAACAATCTTTCCCTATGACCCTGGCCTACCCATCACCGACCACCTGTCTAACATGTTCACACACTCAGTCATGTGACCCATATCTTACCATCTCTATCATCAGACTGGTCCTAAAGACAAAGGCACCTTACAGTGACAATCAGGTGACTTCTACCCAAATGGAACCAACCCAGTGTCTGTCTCCTAAACTTTTTTACCACTTCTCAGCTGTGATCCCCAACACACAGTGAATATGCTATAAAGGTCTGAAGACCCAACTAGGGGACATTTCTCTCCCCAGCACAAGAGGTGACCTGTCATAGGTCAGTCCCCACTTCCATGCCCCGGTGCTCTGGGAGCCCACCCATGCCTAGCAGGATATTTGACATTCCAACACACACACACACACACACACACACACACACACGCACACACACACACACACACACACACAAAAGCGCTCTCTCTCGCACACGCGCGCGCGCGCGCACAGGCTTTCTTGTAAGGAGTTCTGACTCCACCTTGGGGGACCACTAACCCAGAAACTCTACACCCAAAGAGCCAGCTAAGCCCCAGGAATGCAAGTGTTTAAGGCCTTCGGCTGGACCAACCGCACAGACTAAACTAGGGAGGTTTAAGAATTCTTTTCGGCTTGGTGTTTTAGGGGACGGTTTTTGTTTTGTTTTGATTTCTTTCCTTTTTATTTTTATTTTTTCTTTCAGTGGGATAGACAAGGGTGAAAGGAAATAAGATTATTTCCAGTAACTGTAATTACCCTGCCGCCTCCTTCCCCAGAATCATGGCCAAAGCTACTCCTCTTGCCTAGAGGCTGGGAGTGGGGCTCTCAGGGATTCAGACATCTGAACAGGACATGGGGTGGGGTGGGGCAGAGAAGAGGCTTTTGGGGTGGCAAAGGAGGGGTGGGGTCTTCCCCTGGAGCCTGGTAAAGCGTGGTTCCTCCTGCCACACTGAACATGTCCAGCAAGAATCTTATGTACCCCCATTCCATTCGCTTCACCTCAAAAACGCCAGTGGCGTAAACAAAAATGCCTCTCATGAAGAAATAAGAAATACAGAGCCTGCCTTCAATGGACATGGAGGAAGAAGATGGTCAGCTTGTGTGGGGAGAGCCGAGCATAGCACCCACCCACAGTAGGAAGGTAGGAGTCTGGGTTTGGAAGTGGCCAGCTCTGGGGAGGAAGGAGATAGACCTGATCCTTCAGGGAGGGGACACAGGCTAGAGAGCCAAAGGCAACCCAGTCCATCTTACTAGGTCAAGGGAATCAATCCTTTATAAGTCAGGCACTGTTCTAGACACAATGGCTTCAGAACTAAATGGATGGAGCCCCCGAGAGCCAATCAATGGGTAACCACAATGTATGACCTGGCTAGATCAAAGATGCTATCTTTTCCACCATCAGTGAAGAGATGTGCTAGCTCATTCATTCACTTATCCATTCAACTCAGTGTCTACGAAGCACCCACCGTTGTGTGGACACCATGTCCCAGCTACTGTATAAGATGGGCGCCCGCAACCCTCACAGTGATCAAGCCATGTCTGTGGCTGAAGTGTGCTCTAGCATTCTCTTTGGGACCTCTGGGTTCTTTAGACACCCTCAGGCCTGCTACTGAGGGAAGGGATCAGCCCTAGATGGGTCTCTGCAACTCCCTCGGGGTTCTTCTGGGCCACTGCCTAAAATATTTGCACGATGGAAGGAGGTGGGCACTCACTTCCTCTGTGTTACAAGGACTGAGACAATTCCAAACAAATGGATCACGCCTGGGGACAAAAGGACTCTTGTGGCCACCCTACATCTGCACACACATGAGGCAGAAGCAAAAGGGAGCTGAGAGCAAAGTCTTCTGTAGGTTAAAGCTTCTGGCTTGGCCAGCAGACCTAGTGGATGAGATTAACATACAGCAGGCCAACCTGCCCCAAGAGGCAGTGATGGCTACTGACGACCCCTCTAGTCTTTCTCCCACTGAATGGCCACCCGCCCCCTCACCAAGAATCCTCCACAGTACTAGTGGATCTCCTAGACCTATCTATAGGAGGAAGTTCTTGCCATGAAAAATCAGAAAGGAGGCACAAAAAAAAAGCTGCAGCAGAAGCCAGGCAGTGGTGCGCATGCCTTTAATCCCAGCACTTGGGAAGCAGAGACAGGCGGATTTCTGAGTTCGAGGCCAGCCTGGTCTACAGAGTGAGTTCCAGGACAGCCAGGGCTACACAGAGAAACCCTGTCTCGAAAAAACAAAAACCAAAAAAATACCAATCAACCAAACAAACAAAAAACTGTAGCAGAAGTATCAGGGACACCTAGTCTCTGGCAAGGGAATGTGCCTTGTCCCAAGAGAGCCAGAGCTGCGAGATCCCAGTGGGCTTGAAAGTCGAGCTCTTTGCCTGCTTCCCCTTTTTTGGACACTGGGTCTTCCTGCGTAGCCTAGGCTGGCCCCAAACATATAGCAACCCTCCTGCCATAGCTGCCTTTATTAAAGGTATGCAGCTAAGAGCGTCCCTACCTCCTCAGATCAGCAAAACCTTAGAAGAAAGCAGGATCCTGGAGGGGAGGGCTCTCTGGAGGGGAGCTGGGTATGTTGCAGGGCTGTAAAGTCTGATGAGCAGTGACCTGGGAGTCTCGCACGGGCCCACACACTGCACTGCCACAGACTTCCACCTCTGAGGCTCCTGACTCCTCCTGAGGCACCTGCTCTAGGGCACAATCATGGGCTGGGATCCTGCCAGGGTGGTTCCTGCAGTTATGCCGTGTTCTAATCACCAGCTCATATGACTGTCCCCACCATGGAAGGGCCATGAACCCTGCCTCATCCAGTTGTGCATCCAGAGTCTGGCATAGCTGTTGAAGCCACAAAAGGCACAGTTGTCTAAATGATGGCACCAGTGGCCCACAGTCACCAGCCACACGTCTGTCTGTGTGTCTGCTCAGTCCAGCCATGGTTCAGCACAGAAGCTCACACCCATTTCTACAGCTGCAGACTATAGCTGAGACTCAGAGGCATGGGAACTCGTCCAGGATCCAGGTCAGATGCCAGAACCAAATCACGGTGTTCTCAAGACACAGAAGCCTAGGAGGGGATGTGGGGAGGTGGTTCTGGAGCAAAGAACATGGTAAAGAACCACCACACATACGCATTCCTCAGTCTCACTTGTCTGCTACTCAAACATCCTGCAGAAGCTTGGATGTAGGCTGCCAAAGGAGAAAGTAAAGAGGTCACAGCCAGAGAGAGTACCCAGGAAAAGGCAGGGGTACAGGGAGAGTCTATCACTTGCTGAAGATAGGGCATGGCCTCTGGTGCCCACGCCCACCTCCAACCCTTGCCGCAGCCCAGACCCCAAGGCCACACCCTCATTGGCCACAGGAAACGTGGGTGCTGTCCAAGCAGAGCTTCCCAGAACAATCACTATGCTTCCCTAACCTGCCCGGAAAGGGGGGAAACAGCACAGCTGCTTCCTGTCTCCACCTGGCTTGTCACAGCCCACAGCTGTCCACTGCGCTTCCTATGGCTGGGGAGGGGAAGGGGCTGGTACTTGGGCCAGCCTGGCCCACACCACCCTTAATATGCATTTGTGATCAACGGAAAGTCAGAGAAGAATAAAAGGCTCAGACCCAAGAAACCAATCGAGCTACGGACATCACACACACACACACACACACACACACACACACTCCCAAATATTGAAACTGAAAATCCAGATACCGCACTGCTTTTACTGATGACATTTCTCAGGCGCAATACACACTACCCTCACCCAGTGAATGTGTCTCTTCTTGTCTTCCTCTCCTTCTTGCTCTCAGCCCTCACAGCCCTAAGACTTAGGCCCCCAGGTAGCTTTCCCATAGTCTCCTGAAAAAATCCTGATTGCCATTAAAAGTCTCCCCAATCCCTGCAGACCCCTTCGCTGCCTCCACTACTGTTGTGTTTGGGAAGAGTTATGTGGTTACCCATCTCCTCTTCATGATAAACTGCCTTGTTTCCAATAGACAGGGCATCCTGGATACTGGAAGGACAACCCTAGGCAACTTACCTGCATTGCATCATTGCATTCAGGGACCATTCTGATGCTTCCACTTCCAAGGGGGAAACTCGAAGCTCAGAGAAGTGACCGGGGGACGCTCAGGTCACAGAGGCAGGAAGTCCAACGCCAGATTGCAGTCATCTCCCAGCCAAGCTCAAAACAGCTTCAAACCTCTACACACACAGACTAAACCTGGCTTCCCCTGCGGCCTCATCCAGACAAGAGCCTGCCATCCTAAAGAAGAGTCCACTGCATTTGGTGCGGTCACTGCACAGCCTGCTTATGTCCTTGTTCTGAGGCAAGGGACACACAAGGGCTGCAAGGTACCAAAAACAGCCCAACCAACCTCTGCTATGACCTGTGCTTCCTCACCATAAAGTAACTAAATGAGGTTCTGCCTTAAGTTTAGGACATAGCAGAGCCTCCCGGGATCCTGTCAAATATCAGGACCAAAGCAGGCTTATTTTGATAGGGCCTGAAGCCAAGCAGGTATAGTGATGACCTGGAGGAGACTATGTGTAAATACACAATACACAATACACACACACACACACACACAAACACACCTACCTCCCGGAATTAACTGCTGTGTACATTCTCCAACCTAGGCATTCCCCTGTCTCCAACCCAACAGCAGTAGGCAGGCAATCTTGGCCAGCTGGGAGCATCTTCTTGCCAGGCCATGTCCCTTTGGAGTGCTATGAGCCCCAAGGGTTTGGTCTGCTGTCTCACCTGCCACCTTCCTCTTCACCCAGTTCTTCTTCTGCCGGCTTTGGGGCAGATCTGAGCAGGAAAGCGCACCCAGCTAATGTGGTTCTCTAGGCAGGGCAGGGTCTCTTGTGCTCCAGCAGCCCCTGCACCTCCCTGACCTCCTACACCTGGATCCGCTTGCAAATGACTAAGGGATTTCTCACAGAAGCAAGCTGCCAAGAGGCCCTGCTGGCTGCAGAATGCTCCAGGATGCCCAGAGCCACACGTGCACACCCTTCTTTACTGAGTCCTCTTCTTGGGAAAGAAAAACCTCTCCATGTTTTGTTTCATTTTCTCCTTTAGTGAAACAAATCCACCCACCAGGTTCCTGGAAGCGCCAGGTTGTGAAACTGAGCCCTTTGTGAGGAGAATTAGTCAGCAGCCTTTGGAGGGCTCATAGGTGGGACAGCCTGTGGACCCTAGGTGCCCAAACAGGAGAGGAGCTAGGGGGACCTTGAGGTCCACACCCAGTATTATTCAAGGGATAAGATTAGAATGTACTCCCCCCCCCCCCCAGGGCAATCAGACTAGTATTTAAATCCCACCCACCAAAGTAGGCGGAGCCCCAGCAGGTCACAATTTGCTTATCTGCAGCATAAATATAATAAGCACCTACCAGGAGTGTGTGTTACATCTCCAAAACTGTGAGAGGATACTGACCTGAGATGCTCTGTGCAAGGTACGCAAAAGACAATCATGCAAACACCATCTCTTGAGGGGTGTCTCTTGTTATAGTGTGATCTGCTGAGTATGGGCCTCAGTTTTAACCACAATGCAACCTGGGCAAGTGGCCTGGGGGTTGCATTAGGTGCGAAAACAGTCCCATCACAGCTGCCTGGACCCAAACTGAGTGGGCATCCCAGTTGTAACTCACTTAGTATCGGTGTGTGTGTCTGTGTGTGTGTGTGTGTGTGTGTGTGTGTGTGTGTATTCTTGACTTCTCTTGGGGGAAAAACAAACCAAACCAAAACATTACCACACCAGTGGGCTCCACGGTCCCAGGAGCTACTCCTTAGCTGGGACATGCACTTCTTTACACCACAGGCTTCCTGATGCCCTTCTGCCTCTCTTCCTAGCCTCTGGGGGCACGGGAGCTTATGACCCAGTTTTATTCAGGAGCTCAGCCTCAGCCACTCATCACTAGAAATACCCACAGGAAACATCCCTCGGGAAGGCAATTAAAGTCTGACGCCCAAGGCTGGTTTTTCTCAGAGAAAAGTGAGGCACCACAAGGGAAGGCCAACCTTGAGGCCATCAGTCTCTCAGTTTGTCTAAATGTGAATGCTTAGACAAAGAGCAGAAGGGAGTGTCTGGGCCCTGCTCTCTCTCCCCCACCTCCCTCTACCTCCTCAGTATGAACTCAAGTATGCATCCCTCTGGGGAATGGCAGCTCCCAGCGGGAAAGGCCTAGAACTAAGGGGAGCCCTCCAGCTTTCCCAGCCAGGCAACTGCTCTGGGTATTTGTGAGAAAGTAGATTATGGGTGTGGCTGGTCTGAGAGCCCTGCAGAACCACTAAACATGTCTAGGGTTGTCTGGGAAAAGTGCAAGGCTCAGGGTCTTTCTCTACCTCTCTGAAGACGCTGCTGTCATCCACGCCAGCATCCGTATGTGCTGAGAGCCAGACACTGGGATTGGGAGTGAGCTGGATGTGCACTGTTCTTCCCGGACTGCAGCATTGAAGGGGCGCTGTCTTACCTGCTTCTCCAGACCCAGTCATGTGTCCTTCCTCTGCCTCCCTCCATCAGAAGCTCTCCCTCTATACCGCCAAGCACAGCCCACCCCAAGGCTCACTCTGTGTGGTACTGTAGTAACTACCTCTCACCTCCACCACCACCACCACCCCATCCTGAGGGTCAGGATACAGACCGAGGGGCTGGAGAAGATGGCTCAGCAGTTAAAGTGGGAAGACCACAGTTTGGATCCCCAGAAACCACAAAAATGCCAGATGGGTATGGCAGCCCACCTGTAATTCCAGCTTCAAAGGATGATGACAGAAAATCTCTGGAACAAGCTGGTTGGTAAGACTAGCCTTACTGGTGCAGTCTGGGCTTGACCAGGAACCGACTTAGGAATCACGGGAAAGATCGATGGCAGATGGCAGATGGCTCCCAACATCAGCCTCAGGCCTCCACATGCATGCATACACTTGTGTGCACACACACCCCGTGCACACACATGCAAGCAAGCCCACACACATACTTGCAAAAAATGCATATTCAACACATATGCAGGTGAAATGTGAAAAAAAAAACCCACACAACAAAACACAGACTTCTTGCATCTATATCACTATGTCAGCATGAATATTTGACTCCATTTATTATTTCTGTTTGATTATTTTTTTCAACTGGGTCACTAAGTAGTTCCCCCCTGGCCTGGAACTTACAATTCTCCTGCCTCAGTTTCTCAAGTACTGGGATTAGAAACATGCAGTATATCTCCATGTATAGTTTTTGCCTTTTTTTTTTAACCTACCTGTGAATGGGCCCCACTTCGTGTTTAGTGGAAAGCATTTAGATTTAGAAGAAATCCGATATATAGGTACTCCATCAGCCCTGAAGAACTGGTCTTCCTACACGCAGGAAGAGAATGAGCCACCCATAGGCAGCATGGTTACCCTGCTCACACAATGAGCCTAGCATGGACAAGCTTCTTACGCTACCCTTGGTCACCTCCCGGGGACAGCTTTCCTTGGGGGCTTTCCAAAGCTGTGCCCCTTTTACTGGACTGAGTCTCAAGTCAGTGAGTGACAGACTGTAGAGAGAGAACTCCAGCCCTGGTTTCTATGGGGCCTGAGCACAGCTGTTCCACCAGGCTGGGGCGGAAGGACAGACAGCCCCAGTACCACAGAGAAAATTCACTTCCCTCGGGTTGCTCTAAACCTACCTTTTCAGGAATAACATCCTGCACTCCCTTAAACATGCTGGGTGAAGCCATATGTCACACCTGTCACCCAGGAACTTGTAGAAACAGCCAGTGCTCTGCCTGCCTGGCCCTGGTGTCATTCCTGGAAGCATTTTGAAAGAGAGAGACAGAGAGGGGAGGGAGGTGGCTTCTCAGAGTCAGCTTCTTGGGGAGTGGTCTCCAAATCCATGCTGAGCAGTGCAAATTATCTCAAAAAAGAGCTACACCTTGTAGAGAACTCTATTCTACACCCCCCAACCCCAAATCTAAATAACAGTCCTGAGACTCTGCACAAACTGTGGACGGTGTCCAAAGACACAGATTCAGGGACATCCAGTGTAAACCCCCAGTGCACAAGAGCCCTGTGAGCATTCCTAGAACTCCAACACTACTCCTGAGCCTGGTGGGTTTTCTAGGGAGGGTGACTTTGCCTGCTGAGGAGACAAGGGAATGAGCAGTGACCTGGGTGGTCAGGGAGGGGCCTGGAGGTATCCCTGTCTGCAAGTTTCCACAGTAAACATCTGACAGCCACACAAACCTCGGCTGTGGCAAGACCCATTGCAGGGAAGAAAGAGACCCAGTCACGAGGGTGCAGCTCAGACTCAGACCTCCGGGTTAGCCCTGTCTGGGCATCTCCCTCAGTGCAGGCTGCGGGACAGTCCAGACAGAGCAGGCATTCAGGGGACAGCGTCTGAATGATGAGGGAGGCTTAAAAAAAAAAAAAAAAAAAAAGAGGGGAGCAGAAAGTCTTTTATCTTGAGCTTTCCTGACAGCCCTGAAAGCTAGGTGGTAGGAAGGCTGGCTTTGAGGGGCTGTAGAGGGCAAATGAGGTGGGGGGAGACCATAGGAACTGACTCAGAATCAACACAACAGTGCACAAAGGACAGAAAAATCTGGGCCTCACATCCATCGCACTGAAGAAAGTCTTTTCAAAGGAACCCTGACACATACATATAATGTATAGGTAATTATCATAGATTGGACTCTGCTGTGCATTTTTAGCATCAATTCTGTGCTTCACAGACACATATGGCCACCATTCTCATGGGCCCTAAAATCACCAAACTAAGAGCAGCTTGGGATCCAGAGAACACCCAAAGGTTCCCCTCATCCCTCATCTTCAGAGGAATCAAGCTCCAGGACTCCATTTCCACGGGCTTTGTCTATAGATCTCATCCAGAAACCCTCTGAAGCCTTTCTCAGACCACAAGCCTCATCCCTCCACATCCCTCCCAAAGTCTACTAGTCTCTGACTCCCGTGCTTAATTTGGGGTCTGCCACCTTCCTGGGATCCCCATCTGATGGCTCGCTTCTGTGCCCTCCCCACAGCAGGTGCAGGACTGTCTTACTATCATGGACCCCACAAGAGGGAAGACTTAAGGTAACCGAGCAGCACCACACAGCTAGATACCTGTGCCTCGGTCAGTGGACAGCAACATTGCCAGGGGGCATCAACAACCTGACGGGGAGGGGGCATAGGCAGTTGGTGGTTGAATTGGGTCTTCTGAGAGAAAATGTCCAGGATTCCCAGTTATGTTGTTTTAAATGCAAGGTGATACAGGAAATTGAGGGGGGGAAATTCTATTTAATCAATATCACAGGAATAGCACTGGAGGTGACACTGTGGAGGAGGGGTACAAGGATACTCTGAACCCACAAATAACCACTAAGCCTGACACAGGATGCCACCCCCTGCCTTACAGCAATGTAGCAGCCACCCCTCAGGCTTCCCTATGAAAGCTAGTCTTCCTAGCACTGACCGTGAAAAATCCCAGCCTTGTGGGAACCCTCCTGATGACTACGTGTGTCTGGAATTCCCATGTTCCCGGGGTCCACGGGAACCTGGAAGCGATCTACAGCTCAGGAAACATCTTTGAAGTTCATTATTCTCAGCCATAAACAAGGCAGCAGCATCTACCTCACGGGGCCATTTGAGGGTGTCAAGCACCAAGCCTGGCAGAGAAGGCATTTGACAAGGATTCCGACGACTAGCAGAACCATGCTTAGAGAAGATGGTATTTCAGACACCTTCCACTGACTGCCGGCCTAAGTGTGGAAAGAATGCAAGAAGCTGTCAGGAAGGAATGGAGAGAAAGTTGTGCTAGCTCTCCAAGTGTCATGAGGCACGCTGCTTTGTGTCACGTTCCTCACCTGCACATGAGCTGTGCAGTATCACACAGGCCCAGGAGCAGCAGAGCTGGGTGACCATGGCCTACAAAATCTGAAACCACCAGCCAAATGTCCAGCTATCCTCTTTGGGGTTATTTCTCTCATGTATTTGTCATAGCAATAAAAAGCCAGTTAATAACGGAGGCAAGGTGGCAGGTGGCAGCGGTGGAGGTGAAGAAGCAAACAAGGTCTGGTAGCAGCAGATGAGACCCAAGGAGCGTCCAGGAGCTCCTTAGCAGGGGTGGAAGGGCAAGGGCACCCTAGAGTGTGTGGCTGATGGGACAGGTCATTGATGAGCTCTGCTGAGCAGTTCTAGTAACTAGGGCTGCGGGGGTCAGGCTGGGCGGGAGGGGAAGCTAGGAGGGGGAGGGAAGAGGGGAAGCAGAGACTGAGTTGACCACAGTTCAGAGACCTGGGAATGGAGGCTGGGCCATGACTGGTGCTATTCCTTCTGTTCCAGGACAGGGGTAGTGTGTGGGTGGGGAGAGGGGCATTTAATGGCCAAGAAACCGGCGCAATAGGGCACCTCTCCGGCCCCTAGACCTTTCTCCCACCAGCAGCACAAGCGACTTCACTCCACCTGCAATCCAGTTGAAGCAGGCATCAGAGGAAACCCATGGCTACCCACGAAGCTCATATCTCTACAATCACTTTAAAGGCACACCATGAAACCACCTTCTCCAGGCAGCTGGAGACGTAGCCCTGTTGGCAGAGTATTGGTCTAGCATGCACCAAGACCTGGTTTCTATTTCTATCTTCACAGAAACTGAGCATGGTGGCTCATACCCATTATTCTAGCATCTAGGAAGCTGAGGCAGGATCACGAGTTCAAGGCCAACCTAAGCTAGAACAGCAAGACTCTCAAAAAATCCAGGGGCTGAAAATGTGGCTCCGTGGGAGAACACTTCTTCAGCACACACAAAGCTCTGAGTTCAATCCCCAGCACTGAGGAAAAGTAACGTTAAGATGGTAGACTTCATATTTTTCTCTTTAAAGGTTTTCCAGACACGTTGAAACTCACCTTAGAGGTCTGAGTACACATCAGCTAGCAAGTGTTTGCTGGTGCCCAAAGGTAGCTTTCTCCCCAGACAGGGTGTACCTGGTGGAATCCCCAAGCCTGAGAGGCCACCAAAGGTCTTCTTCCTTGTTTGGAAGAAGATGCTCAACATGGCTCCCAACCATGTGATGTCTCACTTCATGCCATACAAACTTAAGCTGGCAGAGAAACTTCCTTTCAAAAAGGCTCCAGTTCCTAGCTGCTAGCCTAGGTCATTCTCTCTCTAACCCCAAGCCTTCCTGTCTGTCACCTGGACAGGTCTCCTAGAGCCATGTATACCAGGACAGGTTCAAAGTACCTCCATGTACCTCGTCCCCAGACTTCTCTCTAGGGTCTTGACCAACTATGACCTCCTAACCATCCAGGTTTCTCAGAAACACCTACACTCCTTCACCCCCTTTAATACTTCATGCCCAGTGAGCTTCCAATGCTTGCCCACTGTATATCAAGAGTGCTGTCAGCTCATCTCCCAACTGGCAAGCAGGGTTAGATAGTTGCCTCCCCTGACCTTCCAGCTACAGATTCCTTACCAGACTCTGTGTGTGTGTGTGTGTGTGTGTGTTCATGTGCATATATGCATGTCTGTGCATGAAGAAGATTCATGTCCATATGTATATATGCATGTCTATGCACGTAGAGGATTCATGTCCATGTGCATATATGCATGTCTATGCATGTAGAGGCCAGAAGACAACCTTGCATATTATTCCTCAGGAGCTGTCAGCCCTAAGTTCGTAAGCCAACATGCTATTTTCCATATAGACAGAAGCAAACAGTGCATGCATGCTTGTTATATACAAGTATCAGTCTCTCTGCTTCTCACACACAATATCCTTTCCTGGCATCATGGCTACTTCAGGACATCCTTGGGCAATAGGAAGGATGGCTGGAAACAGAGCCTGTCCAATATCTTCAAAGCAAGCATCCTATCCATTTGAATCTAGGTACGTGTTCTTTGTCTACTCTGACACACACTTGAGCCTCAGGCACTGCTCAGGGACATACAAACTTTTTTTTTTTAATCATAGATGGTTCCTATGTACACGCCCATATGACTTGGCGGGTGGGGGGCATCCAATGACACCCAGTTCATATGGGTGACTCCAATCAAAGGATAAAGTGGTGGCCTATAGTCAGAGGTTCATTTTGTACTAAAGCCCAGCAGCATGCCAAGGGTTGTCAGTTATTTGGGGATAACAGCTGGGCCTTGCTCCAAAATCCCAAACACTTGTACTGTGATTCACTTTGGGGGCTGCCAAAGGCTCCAAATAGCATTCTTATCTGCCATAGCATCTCCAGGATCACTGAGCCTCTGGATTGTGCAGCCCAAACAGAAAAGCAGTCTGCATGGGAGCCTGGATCTGTTGCAGAACCTTCTCCTGGTCCAGGTCCCACTCAAAACCAGCAGCATTTGGAGTCCCTTAATAGATGAGGCTGAGCAACACGCCCAAGTCTGAAATGTACTATCTTCAAAGTCCAAACAGGTCTGCTAGTGTGCTCCTTTCTCGGCTGTGAGCAGGACAAGGCACGACAACGTATCCTTTGCCAGAGAACGGACATTCCACCATGCCTCATACCACGCAACTCATAAAAACTTCATGGATGCAAAGGGTCCTAAATTTCAATAGGTCTTGTTTCCAGTTTCTGGCATGAAGACCTTACTAGTCCAGAGCAGTTTTCATCTCTCGTTCATTCAATCCAAGCAGCACAGCATTTTTAACATCGTTGGCACTTGTGACATATCGTAGAAGGTCACGGTAGGCAAGACCCTGGGGGTGAAATTGTGCCATAGCATAGGAGAGTGAACTATCCCTTGCATGTGTATTACTGGTCTTGCCGAGTGAAAATGAACTACTTCCAGAAGGTCTTGTGGACAAGTCTGGAGAAAGAGGCATTTTCCAGATCAATAGCTATATACCAGATGTGTGCATTTGCTCAAACAAGGAAGCCACATCTGGTTCAGCAGCTGAAATCACTGTTTAATGTTAAACACTATCATTCTCTAAGACCCAGAGTTGTTTTGCATAGGCTACCTGTGCTTGTTGAGGCGAACGGGGATGTGGGAGGGGAGACGGCCACCCTTGGTTGGCATCTCTCAAACCCTTCATGGGGTGCTCATCTCTGAAAACCCTCTGAGAGATAAATCATTGCTTCCAATTTATCATCTCTCCCTGGCTGAACACATTTCTAATGGTCTCCATTCGATCGATCGATCCTGGTCTTGCTCCACGGGTCAGAGAATCAACATGACAATTACACCGGCTGCTATGCTTTCTGTTCCAGTTACACTGAGATTAGAAAAAAAATAAGCACAGGATATGTTCAGGGACCCTCTAAGTTGGGTCTAAGCTAAAACTTCACTGATCACGTGACTTCCATCAGCCCAACTGGGAAGGGAGGACCACAAGGCATTCCAGTCTCCTAGAATCGAGTCAGCTCACAGCCAACATCCACCAGGCCCAGGTTCTCTGATTACTTCCTATCGTCTAGTGCACAGTCGCCCTGGTTCAAGACCTTAAGGCCCTTTGGGGAGGCCTAGCTGAAAGATTAACAGCGTAGTACACTTCCTTCATGAGTGACTTGGGTGTACTCTGGTAGGCCCAGCCTCCTGTCATGGAGCTCAGGTGGGAAGAACTGAGGATCCACACTTCTCTTTATGATCTGAGTTACACTTTTTAGTTTGCTCACCCTGGAGGCCTTTTGCTTGTACAGTCAAGAATGCAGCAGGCTTCTCATCTACTTCACCACTAGGAACATGGTGATTAACTCGCCAGCCCCACAGGTCTGCACGAGCCAGACGGTGGTGATTACTGCTTTGCTCGACCGCCCATTATGGTAATTACTAATTACACCCATCGTGTCCTTGGAGGTTGAGAGCCACCTCTCCAACTCCTCCTCCCCTATCCGATTACTCGTACTGACTTGAAAGTTCTCAGTGACGGGTTCCACAGAAGGTCAGAGAAGAGCAATTGGCATTTCAGAGTGGGTCTCCCAAATCTATTTTCCCAGTGGAAAGGAAGTTCATCCTCTGGGCCCTCCCAGGATGGAAGGTGAGATCTGAAGTGGGAGAGATCAGCCCCTATGGAATCCCAATCTTTCCAGCTGCTGCTGACCCTTCCTCCACTGAACCCAAAGAGACTTGGCATCTCCAGTTCTGACACAACGTGCTAGCTTTTCGTGTTCCAGACGGCCAGGCAACCTGTTAGTGTCCTTCCTAACTCCCGACACTGCAACATTAAATGAAGAACCTCAACCTCACTAAAGTCTGCAGACCCAGCTTCATATCCCTGCCACCATGACCCCAGACCCACAAAATCTATCCCCATAGGCTGTGGATTCCTCCTAGGGAATTAGGAGGCACAGAAGTTCCTTTGAAAGGCAGCTCACTGTGCACAGGTAAGATGACCCAAAGGGAGGTGACCCAAAGGGAAAGAACCTTTGCTCCTTAAGGGGGGGATGACAGGTGAGGGATGCAGATGCTCACAACACAGGGGTGCTATGATGTTTAATCTTCCTTGTCAACTTGAAGGGATTTAGAATCACCTCAGAGGCACTCCTAGTGTGTCTGTGAAGCCGTTTCAAAAGGAGGGAAGGACCACACCTTGAAAGTAAGTGGCACCGTCCAGGATCCACTGACTAAATAGGATAGAGCGGGCTGCATACAAGCACTTATCTCGATGTTTTCTGACTGTGGACACCATGACACCAGGTACCTCCAGCCTCTTTGCTTACATCTTCCCTAAGGGCCGGGCAGTGGTGGCACACGTCTTTAATCCCAGCACTTGGGAGGCAGAGGCAGGTGGATTTCTGAGTTCAGGGCCAGCCTAGTCTACAGAGTGAGTTCCAGGACAGCCAGGGCTACACAGAGAAACCCTGTCTCGGAAAAAAAAAAAAAAGACATCTTCCCTAAGATGATGAAGCAGCCTTTTCTTTAAGTTGTTCTTTGTTATATTTTCAAAATGTATATAACGAAATCAGAGATTTTGTTATATCAATGAGAAAAGCAACTTACGCAGCTGTAGATTTAACAATCACAGTGGCCCCCAAACAGCTGACAGCTTCATAACCACATAGCTAACCTGGCAAGCAGGGTTCAGTCTGAAGGGCAGAATAGAGACCTTGTCACAGGCAGGGTCCTCCAACCCTGAGATGCCAAAGTCCCACTCAGTTGTCCTTCCGTGAGTGTGGAGGTCAACATTCCAACACCCTCCACCTTCAGCCCAGAGCTCACAGAAGTTGGGGGAAAGCAGGGTCTCCCGGACCCTTCCAGCCATGGCCAGCACTGCAAGCTGCGGAGTTAAGCTTGGGTTGAGGTCTAATCCAGCATTTGTTGACAAATCATCTCTCATTCCTAGCACCCAGGCCTGCTGTGACCCCTGCACAAGCATTGCACAAGGCTGTGCTTTGGCGGCTTCTCTTGCCCAACTCTTCAGGGAGGCAGAGAGGGCCTAAACTGATGTGGTTTGCCTCATGATCCTCAGACTCATTGTTTTTAATATTAGGCAACGAACAGAACTTTTACAAGGCTAAATAAGCCAGGCGCTACCCAGCAGGCACCAAACTGGAGCCCCTGACGGCCTGCTGGTGGCGGGGTGCGGTAGCAATCCTCATTTGCCAGAATATAGCATCATCCTCACGTTCAAAGTGCAGAAAGCACACTGAAGACACACAAGATGGCACACAAGCCCTAACCTCATACAGAGTCACGGGGTCCATTTTTAACCCAATTCTCCCCTTAAATACATCTTACAAAGTAATCTTACTTTGACAACATGTTTCTGCTTCTGAATATTCCAACATGTATATATATGCAGGTATGCATCCATGTATGTGCACCTATTGGCCCTCAGAATTGGTGAAGGACTGTGAAGATGTGTTCATTACATTAGCCTTTCCACAAGTATATGATTGAATTTTTTGCAGCAACAACAGAAAAATCCATTTATAAAGTTAACAGGGGCTCTCAAGATGGTTCAGCAAAGTGCCAAAAACTGGCACACACAAATGAACACACACGTGATGGCACATGTGTACACACACACACACACACACACCATACACACGCAATAATTTTAATAAACAACACAAACTTGCTGAAGGGACAGGGAAGGCAGAAGAGAGGCACGCTGTGGTGATGGTGACTGGATTGGAGTTTTGACTCCACCCTTCAGTGGCAAACAGACCTTGGTTAAGTAACCTGCTGGGGCAGAGGGAGATGGAAACGGGAGAGCGCCCAGTCCAAGCGCCTGGGAAGTGTAGACAACCTGATGTGTCAAGCACTTGGTGGAGCCTGGCACCAGTACCAGCTGTTGCTGAGCAGGGGTGTGATGAGGGCTCACAGCAGAGCCCAATGGAAAGGATGCCATCTGCAGAAGGGTGGGCACGGCACTGAGAGCCCGGGTGACAGGCAGCTCTTATTCTCACTGATTTGGCTTGCAGTGAATGCAGGGACTACACCCTGGCGCCCAGACCCACAGAGGCACACCTGTCATTTGCTGTGCACCGTAACAAAAAGATGAATCAATTCACAAATATTGACCACACCCTATTTCTGAAAGGGACTGGTGTGAAATCTCTAGGCTAAACTCACAACGTGGTGAGAAGCGCATAAAGTGGAGACAGGTACATCTGCCTTCCAGCTTCATCCTCCCTGGAGACAGTAGCAGGTTCAAGAAGGAAGGGCATGCATCCCCATTAACAGCAGCAGTACCCCTGGAAGCAAGGAGAAATTCAGCATCTATGCTGATTGCAAGGGGGCCCATTTTATGCAGCAGCCATGAGGAACCCATTGAAGGGTGTGTCCACCCTTGCTGGCACAGCCTCACACTCACGATGCCTAATTTACCCCCTAAGTGACCTCACCCAGGGCCCCAGGCAAGACCAGGCTTTCCTAAGACTCTGACAGTTATGGCTTTTCCCCAGGTTTTGGTCTGGCTTATTTGAGTGGGATACAAGCTAAGCAAGAAAAAGACTTGTAAAGTTTCCGGATTTAGTAACTCAACGCCTCCCATCTAGATAACATCTGACGTCTACTAGAAGTGCTCCCTGCAGTAAGAAGAGAAGAAGAAATGTTTCAAATGACCTTATCCAGCCCGTCAGTTTGCAGATACTTGACATATGACCTCAGGGCTAGGGACAGTAACCAACAGATGGGATTTAAGTCTTGGTGCATAGCCCTGGCTGTGCACTTTGGCTAAATCACCCAACCTCTCTGGGCCTCCAAAGGGTTGGTCTAGCTTGATAGTCTCTAAATGATGTAGTGCTTCTTTGACTGCACAATTCCTTCTGTCTGTACCACTAATGCTAGTGTAGCGCTTTCTGTCTCCCAGACATGCAAGTTCGGAAGGCGTGGGGCAGAAAGGAAAAGACCATCCCACTCTCTCCTAGAGTCTAACAATTAGGAAGAAAGCCAACTCCCTCCAGGTCATCCTACCTCAGCATGTGTCTCACACACACACACACACACACACACACATGCACGCAATCGTGAGCCTTCTTCAAGGACACCAAGCCTCTGTCATAAGGGTATGGGGTTCTTACCATGAACACCTGTTAAAACTCAGTTCACGGGCAGTTTCTGATGTTACTAACTGGAGTGTTTAATTAAATATTACTCACTCAGGAAGCAGCCTCTGCCAGCTCACCACCACACTGTAGCTTGCTTTTAGAGAAAAAAGAGACGAGAGGAGCCTGAGCCCTGCTCGGCTGGCAGGAGCTTCCCTGGAAAGGTGCCAGCCAACACTCCAGCTATACCCCATTCACCAGAACCAACCAAGCAAGGGGCATCATACCTTCCAGAGCCAATGGCCAGCCCCACTGCTGGGTTGTCCCGGATGGCAGTGAACACACACATACAGAAGTGTCCAGTCACATGCCAGTAATATGTTCACAGACAGGCAAAAACACTTAGGAAACACACATATTCACAACGATACACGAAAAGACACTCACAGAAACACACGAGGACACACTCTTATTCACAAAAGCACACACAACTTCCTGGCTGGCAAGCATCTTCCTAGGCACCATTTGTGAACATTCAGTCGTTGCCATGGCACATCCTTAAACTTAGAAATTAACAAGTCCTTGCACACTCGTCAGGCACAGGACAACCCACCCCGCTGCTCCACCAGCCGATTCGGGCTGCTCTTGTTTCTCTGTTTCCATCGATTTCCTGACATAACCTTGGTTGCCGGGAGAAGCATCGGAGGCTCCGGGGTGGCTGGGGCCGCACGCAGTGTCACCAGGTGGTCTCCCAGAGAGAGGCGCTACGGGGCCGGATCGGCGGGAAGGGGGACCAGGACAGTTGTGACCGCTGCAAATCAGAGCCCGAACTAGCAGGGAAAGGCGAAACTAACTTAACTCAGCAGGGTCGCGATGCACGGTGCAAAAGGGGTCCCCTCGACTTTGGCGATGGGAGTCTGCCTCAACAACCAGAACCCTAAGGCGCCCTGGGACTATGGCGCGCCCAAGGCTTCTTTCTCGGTCTGCAGCCTATGCTCATCCTAGGGCGCGACAGTCACTGCTCCACTGAGGTCCCCGCCCAATGCCGCCCCCGCAGGTGGGACCCCAGAGCCTCCAGGAGCCGCCCCTCCGCAGCAGAGGCAGCAGCGCACAGGGCGGCGCCCGGCTCCTCTCCGGGGACCCAAGATCGATCACAGCTCCACGGCGGGTGCCCACCCTATACCCACGCTCTGCCCCGCGCCCACGCTCTCAGTCCCACAGCGTGGTGGTCCCCGTGTCTCCCCCTCTCCGGATCCCAGAGCCCGAACGCGCGCCCACCCAACGGGTCTTCGGTGTCCCGCGCCGCCTACCGCGCACAGAGGCCGCAGCTCCCGGAGCTTAGGAGGCTCGCGGTGTCCAGGGCCGCGCCCGCTGCAGAGAGCGAAGTCGCTTCCTCCCCGCGGCCCCGGCGCCAGCGCCTGGAGCTGGTTCCTGCAGCAAGCGCGCGGGCCGCTCGAGCGCAGCGCGACTCGTGCGCTGAGAAGAAAAAGCCACCGACCGCTCTAAAGTGGGGGGGCGGAGAAAAAGAGGGACGCGACGTGGGCGGGATTTGTACGCCCCACCCCGCCTTCATCTGCCCTGCCACGCCCCATGTCACGCTCCTTCATCACGCCCCGCCTCAGGTCACGCCCTTTATCCCCGCCCTCACCCCTGCCCGTAGTTCCTCATGTTCCTCCCCCTCCTCACTTTCCCGCCTAGCCCCGCCCTACGACACGCCCCCTTTCCCGCCACGCCCCTCTACTTTCCTGCCCAGTGTTGGGTTTCCCAGGGCTGAGCGCTGCGGGGCGCTCGAGAGCGCAGAGCGCGCGGGGCTCAGAGGCAGGGCCGGATTGCGGCTTTGCGAGCTCTGTAGCCCCCCGGTACCACCTTCTTGCGGACGTGGTGTAGGCTCAGCCATACATCTCTCTGCCCTGGCTTCTGCAGCAAGCGCTTTGATCTCTCTGGAGGAGTTTTTGGGAAAGGCTGGGCCTAAGGCCCGGATCATAATAACGGAAAACCTGCGGGGGCTGCGGTGGTGCCCGGCCCTGTATTGAAGAGCTGAGGTTCATTCATTACGGAAAAAAGTCCTTGGCAGGGTAAGGTTATAGCAATAATCACAGGAGCAAGATCTTGCTTAATTAACTCGTTTGAAACTCCGAGTTTAGGTTCTGTAATGCTGCCGTGCAAAGGAATTGTATATGAGCCCATGTGTACTCCGGCTACTTTATACTTACTGTTTCCACACTCATAGGGACAGGCATCCACTAGACACCGAGCTTAGGATAGTATGAGCGACAGGGACTTAAAAGTGCCCCGCGGCTGTGAAAGGAATTTTCCTTTCCCCTCGCTACAGAGGAGAGTAGTCACAGGTGACCGAGGGGATTTTCACTCCCATCTTAAAGTATCCCCCTAATATAGAAGTTACTACAAATACCGTGGCCGCTGACGTTATTTAATCACTCCCTGTAAAGACCCGAAGGGCCGGAGGCTACTGTGTAGACTCCAATCACCTCACTGAATTGCCAATTTTGTTTGAAAACACAGATGCTTCGGGACTGCTATGGACAAGGTGGGCCTGAGCGGGGAAAGTGGCCTCTCCGGGGCCCTATAGGCTCAAGTTCATTGGTTCTATGGGCAGGCAGCCTTGGTGGTGACTCAGGAGTGACTCCCTCCTGTTGGACTCTTCAAATGTCTGGAACCTTGCACCAATCCCAGTGAGCCCCTGACCCATACAGCTTGGAAGGAAGGCCGTGTTCCATATATTGAGCAGGAAGTGTACGAGTCCCTTTTCAGGTGCGGTCACCTCACAGGGCAGGTACTGCAGCCATACAGCAGGGGCTACACACTCTCTTCTAAGACTTGACTTTTGCCTGGCAGAAAGCTTCCAGGACAGACTGGCATACGCTTCAAGTGATTAAAATGTCAACTGTTCATTTGGGTCCTTAGCTTTGGCCCTTAGAAAGACAGCTCTCAAAAGGCTTGACTATTTTTCTAGCAGCACTGATCCTGAACTCTTGAGTTCTGATCCTGTTGGGTAACTAGATATTGATGGCCTGAATATCTAAGCTTACCTGACAGTCATCTTTCTCACCCCTGGGATACTGGGAAAGTGGGCTGGTATCACATGGTTAGTCATCCAGCGATGACCATGGTGAGTCGGAGCACTGTGAAAGAGTCCTCAAGGCTGGAGTCTGAGAGAAAGCAGCGTAATCCTATTGTTTGTTGAAGAGTCATAAGCTAGCAATAGTGAAACACCAGCTGATAAATACAATCGAGAGGTCAGCTGGTGATTGCTTAAGCCCAAGTCAACTCTGTGAGCCCCAGGAGAGGAGGAGGCTCCAGACTCCCAGTTCTGCTCACGCTGTTCCGAGACCCTACTCCTACACTTTGTACATCATGGATCCTGTTGATATGATTTGCTCACTTCTCTGACCTCCAGAAAATGATAAAGATGGATTATTAGGGATCCAGTCTTCACAGAATTGCTTTTTCTCATGTTGGTTTGAAGTTTAGCTAGAGATGTCTTGGACAGTTGGGGCCCACAGGGAAGAATCCTGCCATTCTTTAAAGGGGACAGGACCCCTGACTTCTCTGAAGCCCCTTGGAATAAGACAGCCTAGTGTAAACGCCAACACTGTTGTTCACCCACTGGGTTTCCCTGACCAAGATATTCAACCTTCAGAGATTTAATTTGTTTGAAGTTAATTTTGTGTGCATGCAGTATATGTAGATGTAAAAGTGGGCACAAGCTTAGCACAGCGTGCCTGTGGAGGTCAAGACAACCTCAGGCACTGGTCCTCACCTCCCACCTCATTTAAGACTAGGCTTTCTTGCTCAGTGCCACATACACCAGGCTAGCCGGTCTGGGCATGTTATGGAACTTGGGGGTTACAACTGGCGTTCCAAATCAGGTCGGGCCACCCGTCCTCCATAAGCCAATTAATGGAGCCAGATTGAAAGTGGAAAGCAGAAAAAGAAGATATATGTGGTGTGGTCACACTGGGAGGAGGGACAGAGAGATCTTGTAAATCCCACAAATTCATCTATGGGGTCGTGAAGTGAGATAGATGCCAAGGATATGCACATCTAAGCAATTCCGCCCAAAATATGGTCCCTCTGGCCCAACATCATCTGGGCTTCAGGTCTGATGAGTTCTCAGAACTATGTGAAATCTTTCTGGGAGACAAGTTCCCCCTCTGGCTGGAGTCCTTTCTTCTGCCAGCATGAGACTCCTGGGGAAATTCCCATTTCTTTGGGGTCCTTTGTTTCAATAGTCTGACAGTCAGATTGAGAGATACAAGTGTCTCTTTGGAATATTTTCACTTCTGCCAGGCCGACTTCTGCCAGGCCAGTCCCGACACAATCTGATCTGAGAAGTATTTAAATGAGATTATGCTGTTCACTACCACAGCCTCCTTAACATGGGTGTTTGGAATTTTAACTCACACGGTTGTGGGGTGCACTTTACCCAGCCCAGGAGATTTGGTTTTGTTAACCATAGAACTGTTCTACGTGTTTGGAGAGGCGTGTTTGCATACATACGTGCACGCACTTAACAAACACGAAACAAGCTGGGCCCTGGTGGCACATGCCTTTAATCCCAGCACTTGGGAGGCAGAGGCAGGCCGATTTCTGAGTTCGAGGCCAGCCTGGTCTACAGAATGAGTTCCAGGACAGCCAGGGCTACACAGAGAAACCCTGTCTCAAAAAACCAAAAAGAAAAACAAACAAACAAACATGAAATAAAAGGGTTTTGAGGAATTTAAAGATTCCCAAGGATTTGTGAGACCAACCCATGACACAAAAGTGTCACAAGTGCTACCAAAATAGAACAAACACCGGGGCATATTAGTACATGAAGACCATCCCTTACCCACAGCGGAAGACAGATCTCTCCCACAAGGTAAAACTAAGCTCTATTTGTCCTTTGTGCATGTGCTGATGCAGCATCAGGTTGTTGAACAGTGACACCTGCTGGCAAGACTTGAGATTGCAGTATAGTGATAGCAAACTTTCAGAGAAAAGGTTCGGTAACTTTATGCCAGGCTTTGCGTGGTACCCAGGCTTGAAAGGAGTACTTAAAACTCTGAGATGTTAGCAGAGAGATGGTCATTCTGTGACATGCAGCTCAGTTGTTAGACATTTCTATCTAGCATCACATAAACCTGGCCTTGCTGGCGTGTACAGGTAAACCCAGCACTCGGGAGGTAGAGGCAGGAAGATCTGAAGTCCAAGATCCTTCACACAGTGAGTTCAAGACCAGCTTGGGCTACATGAGGTCCCAAGAGATGGGGATAGAGGGAGAGGGGATCTTGGGACAACCATTATTGCAATGTTTTTTTGTTGTTTGTTTTTTAAGGATGTACTTATTTTTATTTTATATCAATGAGTGTTTTGCCTACAAGTCCACAAGTGTACTGTGTGAATGCCTGGTACTTGAAGAGGCCAGAAGAAGATGCCAGATCCCCTGGGAGTTATGAACAGTTGTGAGCTGTCGTGTGGGTGCTGAGAGTTGAACCCACATCCTCTGAGAGAGCAGCCAGTGCTCTTAGGCACTAAGCCACCTCTCCAGCTCCCACAGCAATATTTTCTGATAATTCTTCTGGTAAGATAATCTAGTCGGCTGGGATGCTGGTGCCTTTGTCAGCTTGTCACTAGTCATTTTTGCCAGTCCTTCAGGGTAATTTCCCCACAGGGTGCCTTTTACTGGAACAGTAAATTCTTATTTAAACGATGTAAGCAAATGCTTCCTGAGAGTATTTCTTTGTTTAGTCTCTCAGTATTTTTTTTTTTAATTAAAATTTGAGGATCTTGTCCATGGACATATATTGAGCTCTTCTTTTTTTCTTTTCTCTCTTTCTATTATTTTTTAACCCACTGAGTTCAGCCGGTGCTGCCTGCTACAATGTGGACTGATCACGCTGGTTGGCTTACTCTTCTACAGGGCTTGTGCAGGAACCACAGCTGCAGTGAGGTCATAGGCAGGGCAGTCATGCATGTCAAGAAGACAGCAATCCACAGCCCTCCTCCCCGTTCTCCAGCTCTTAAATTTTTCCGTTCCGAGGATGCCCAATAAGCCCTGGGCAGCCTGCGTTGGGGGAGGGGCTGACATAGACATTTCGAGGATGTCCATTAAGCCTTGGGCAATCTTCCTCCCTGCTTTACCTCCTCAACCCCTGCTGCCTCCTCCATGACTGTGCCACAGGCCTCTCTCCAGAAGCTCCCACCCCACCCCCGCCTCGCTCTGCTCGGGCTCCCGACTCCCATCTGCCCTTCTCAGCTTGATCATCCCTGATCACCCTCTCTCCCACCTGGCCCTCCCTCACAGCCCCTGTGAGGGAGGCAATCTCTCCACTGGTTGTCTGAATCTTTGGGTCATCCTAATCTCACCAGACTTAGATCGCACGAAGGGCTACGTTGCATTCCCACAGATGCCCAAGGCTCACCTGGATCCTTGACACATAGCATCTCTCAGTCACTGCTGTGAAACAAACTACCCCAAACCCAATGGCTTTAAAGAGCAATTCTTTATCCCCACTTACATTTGTTGGGTGGCTGGGGATGAGCTGGTTCTCCTGGCCTTGGGTTCCAGGGCTGTCTGAGCCTAACTCATAGATGAGCAGCCCAGTGTATGCACCCTGGGACCTGAACTGAGAGGGTGGCAGAATCCCTGGAAGAAGAACCCATAACTTGTGTGCCCTTTAAGTCTCTTCAGGAAGTCACAAGGACACGGGAGAACGATGCTCCAGTAGACGGAACAAGAGAACAGCAAGTATGACCTTAGTAACCTCAGTCCCCACTGCCCTCAACTAGTGAAAACCTCCATCTGGATGGAGTAAGCAGAGTCAAATAAAGGGGTGAAGAATGGAAAGGAGGAGCCGGAAAGCACAGCCACACCTGTTCCATGCCTGTGCTTCCTGAGGTGGCTTCTGGGCTATGGCATGCATAGAGCCTTGGGTTGAGTCCCCAAGATCTGCTAGAATAAATGAACCTTTAAAAGAAAAACCTTGTCTAAAGTGCCAAGCATAGCGGCCTGGCAGTCCCAGCACTTAGGAGGCAGAGGCAGGAAGATCGGCAGTTCAAGGCCAGCCTCAGCTCTATGAGACTGTCTCAAACAAAACAGAAGAAAATCTCATCCCCTAAATCCTCACTCAGGCCTTCTGGTGTAGACGAACAAACACGAAACACGGGTGAAATCGATGCCTTGTGTGGTTACTAGCTAAGTTACTAAAGTACAGCTTGGACTTGAATCCATGCAACCTGGCTCCCAGTCAGCACCTGTACTGGGAACCCTTTCTTCACACTGTGATGAAAACACCCCACAGCAGCAATGTGTTCGGGGAAAGGTTGGTTGGGGCTCACAGTTTCAGCCACTCTTGGGCAGGGAAGGCATGGTGGTAGAAACCAGTCAGTAGTCCTTGGCTGTCAAGAGTGAGACGGAGGCCATCTTGGAAGGACAAGCAGCAGAGCTGAGGCCAGAAGCAGAAGCAGGTACCACTTTTAAGGCTTCCAACCAGCAACCCACTTCTGCCAGTCAGACCTCAGTCCCAAAGATTCTGGACTTCCCCAAAACAAAGATCCTTCCCATGGAGGATGCCTCACGGTCCAGCTGTTAAACGCATCGCACCTGGGTCTCTAAGTGAGATCACATGTTAGGTGACATCAAAAATGAAAATATGGGGCTAGAGAAATGCCTTGGCAGTTAAGAGCACACGCTGTTCTTTCAGAGAACTGACTGTGAGTTCAGTTCCCAGCACGCACACACATGTCAGGTGGTTTCCTACCACTGGTAATTCCAACTCCAAAGTATCTGATGCCCTCTTCTGCAGCCTTAGACACTTTACTCTTTAATTAAGAATTAAAACCAGGGCTGGAGAGATGGCTCAGCGGTTAAGAGCACTGACTGCTCTTCCAGAGGTCCTGAGTTCAATTCCCAGCAACCACATGGTGGCTCACAACCATCTGTAATGGGATCTGATGCCCTCTTCTGGTGTGTCTGAAGACAGCAACAGTGTACTCATATACATAAAAAAAACAAATAAATCTTTAACAAAGAATTAAAACTAAATTTTAAAAACTATAAGTTTAATTTAATTTACACTTTTAAATTTTTAATTAAAATTTAATTTTTTAAATTTAAATAAATGGAACACACAATTAATAAATAAAACAAGCATTATGAAGGGGTAATGGAGGAAGACTATTGGAAAATGTGAGAGTAAATGACAGAAGAACAATGAAAAAAAAGAATTCTAGTAATCCCTCCTCCAATACCCCCCCCCTCCAGTAACAACTGGGGTGTGGAGGGGCGGGGCAGAAAACCACTAGGGAAAGAGTGTGCTGTTTTACTTGTATCTTAATCAAATAAAAACAGATTTGTGACTGGAAAGATAGCCCAGTGGAAGATCACATTCCTAGCATGCACAGGGCCCTGTGTCTGATCACAGGAACTGCAGATTAAAAAAAACAAATAAAGGACTTGCATGCATTTTAAATAGTTCTTTTCGATAACAAACCACCATGGGGGTTTCTTTCTGCCAGTTCTGGAGGATGGAGAGACTGGGATGAAGTCCAAAGCTTCGTATCTAGGAAAGGCCTGTGTCTCTGTTTGCTTTCTATTGCTGTGCTGAGTACCTTGAACAAAAGTAATATAGACAGAAAGGTTTATTTGGCTTAGACGCTATCACTGAGGGGAGCCAGGGCAGGAACTCAAAGCAGAAACTGAAGCAGATACCATGGAGGAATGTCTCTTACTGGCTTGCTCTCCATGGCTTGCTCAGCTTGCTTTCTTATACAGTCCAGAACTATCTGTCTAGGTGGTGACACCGCCCACAGGGGACTGAGCTCTCCCACATCTATCAAGAAAATGTTTCCATAGACTCATAGGCTAATCTTATGGAGGCATTTTCTCAGTTGGGGTTCCCTCTTCCTAGGTGACTCTTAGCTTATGTCAAGGTGACAAAAACAATCAACATAGCCTGTTTGTTAAACTGTTGTAACCTCCTATATGTAACCTCTCTTCACTGAGGTCGGCAAGGTGGAAGAGTGGAGAAAGTCTCTCAGACCTCTTTTATAGGGACACTAATCCCATTCATGAGATCACTACCCAGCTTTAAGGACACAAACATTCAGTTGACAACAGCCTGCATTGTCCTAATTATAATGCAAATCAAGAGAAGCCAACTCCAGCAACCCCCTTTCCCAAAGGTGGCCTTCTCATGGTCACCTGGGCATCTTCCGGAGAATAGTAGGTCCACTGTGTGCTCTACCATAGGAGCCGCCAGCCCCGTATGGGCCTCTTTCTGCTTTTCCCACTAAACACTGACCATGGAGTTGGCACCAATCAGGGGATAAAGGCATCCTTGAGGCTCAGAATTGAGGAGGGCTCCCAACTGCCAGGGCCCCCTGGTTGGTCCTTCCTCTAAGAAAAGCCCTTGAACCCCAGATCTCTCCTGCCAGGCAGAGCTCATAACTCATAGGCTATAGCTTCCTGGCTTTCACTGGCACCTTAGGAGATCAGATATCCCTGGACAAGGGTCCTATAAGCACATCAGTAGGCCCTGCCCCTTCCGTTCTCACAGGGTCCTCCAATCCTGAACTCTAGTCTCTCACCTGTGCCGTGGGGATGCCCTGGGCTTTGAAATAGAGCCCATCTGGAAACATAATGCTCTGGGACATTGGGCGAACCAAACACCAGTCTACTCTGTACCAACCCATGAAGCTCACAGGAGTGCACAAACCCCCATACCAACTCACCCCACCTGACCCTGCTCCATCTCTGAGCCATCACAGCTCAATGTGGGGGCTGCTGAGTCTGGCTGAAGTCCCAGGCGCCCACCCAGAACCCAGAAGGCGGAGGCCTGGCATGGATCGAGCTGAGGGACCTTTCTATTTAAAGGAAAACCACAAGACAATATTTTTAGGTGCCAACTAAGTTGTGTGTTGTGTGGCTTCGTGGTGGCTGACCCATCTGCAGCAAGGACTGTACAGAGGAAGAGGAAGAGATGAGCTGGCGTCTTCTGTCTCTCTGAATGGCTCAGGAGAGGTTCTGACATCTGGTTTTAAGTGTGGGCTCTGTTATTTTTCCTGTTCAACTGGTGGGTTTGCCTGGAGCCCTTAGAGGGGGGAAAAAAACCTCTCAGGAAATTGGTGGCACTCTGAACCCAGATCCTCTGGCCTCTGAGTCCCTGACACTAGACCACCCAGGATCTGGAATGTACCAAGAGTGGGCTGAACCTTTTCCGGTAGCTGCTTTAGGAAGCTGCTCTCTGAAGCTGGTGCCTGGAGCTAGGGCGGGCTCCAGGATGTTAGCCTATGCTCCCCAGGTCTGGGTTTCACAGGGCTCCTGCTCCCGGAGGGGGCAATGGTACAAAGGGGAAGCAGCCATTCTGCTTAGCTAGGCAAGGTTATGAGGGTTACATTTAAGACTCGAGGAGAAGCTGTGCCTCCCTTAATAGATCTGGTGGAGGAGGTCTGTGCCATTGTGGCCGGGCTGGGTCATAAACCTGCTTCCACAAGCCAGCGCTGCTGTAAGAGCACTCTCCAAAGGCACTGGCCTTTCAAAGGGCTTCAGTCCTAGCCAGGTAGGGTGGCACACACCCCTAATCCCAACACTTGGAAAGAGGAGACAGGAGAATCAGGAGTTCAATGCCAGCTTCACAGCAGGTTTGAGGCCAGCCTGCACTATATGAGACCCGGTCTCGAAAAACCAAAGACAGAAGAGAGCCAGCCAGAAGGCTCAATGGAGAAAAAACACTATAGCATAAACCTAAAGATCTGAGTTCAATGCTCAGAAACTAGTCGGGACACAGCCGACTTCTGCTAGCTGTCCTCTGACCTCAACAGGCATGTTGTGACATGCTTGTTCACAAACGGGGGGAGGGACGTGGGAGGAAGAATAGGTAAAATATTGAAAGGAAAGTGGGTGGGAGGCCTCAGTCTTTCCAAGTAGGTCCTATTGAACCTGAGAACGCTTGGTAGTTAGACCACCAAAACTGCCAAAGCCTGAAAGGCAGCTTCAGCTGCTGCAGCGTGCTGGGAGGGTGAGGGGGTGGGGCCAGGCCCACCTGACTGGCCCCCAGCTGAGGGTTGGCATCTCTTGAGGAGCTCCTTCTACCTGGCTGCACAAAACCTTGGCTCTCCAGTGTTCAGGGCTGTGATCGCCTGAGACCTTGCCTGTCTTCTGCAAACTGGGAATCCTGGGGCGTGTCCTTCTCTGTCTTGCTATGAACTTTGTCCCAGTACTAAGCACAGTGCCTGGCACACAGTATGCGCTTAGTAAGTAGCTGTGGAATTACATGAAATCAGCTTATGGCATTTACTGAGCTCCTTATCTGTCGCCCTGGCTCAGTGGACGTCTTTCCTGATTCTTACTGTCCCCAACAGAAGTGCCCAGAGCCCTTCTGTGCCCCATCTTAAGATCTCGGGGCTTCATATGAAGTCCTAGCTTTGTTCTTCCTTTCTGGAAGGCAGAGTTAACTATGCCAGTTCACAGGAGGAGACCAAAGTTCACAATGGTGACATGACCCCATGGCATTCACTGCTAAGTAGCGGAGCCAGGATTTGAACTCAGATCTTTCATGTTTGGAATCCTTGCTCCATGCTTCCTCCAGAGAGGGTAGAAAGTGTGTCACAGGCAAAGCCGATCCTCCCTTGTGGACCTTGGAGGAGGTTTGAAAAGAAATCGCTGTTGGCAGGAGCCAACAAAAAGATGCGTGGGCAGAGTGCCAGCAGACCAGCATAAGCCAGTCCAATCCTGAGTAAGCCCATGGGAAGGAAATGTGAGTGGGCAGGGCAGCATGGTGGTCCGGCCTGTAGGCCTGACTCACTTTCTGAGTGTGCAAGGCACACCAGGCAGGGTGTGTAGCAAGGAACAGCAGGCCCTTGCCCCTAAATGGAGAGACACGTCACTGTGTGACACAGGAAGAGAGAACCTGGTCAGCTTCTTCTTAGCCACGGACCCTGTGTCTGCCACTGTGCTTGAACTGAATGGAAGGGTTACAGTGGCCTGGATAAAGTGAATGAGTGATCGAATGGTGTGTTGGTGTGCAGATCACCCACCCCAGCATTCCCCAGCATTTCCCAGCATTCCCCAGCATTTCCCAGCATTCCCACAGCAGCAATACAGGCTGGACACCTGGTGTAAGCAAGCCACACCGTAAACATTGACAAACACATCTGTATCTTTGCGCAACGTCAAAATAGATTCAGCCAGTCCTCCTGACGGCTGACCCATCTTTCAGCCCCAAGGAGAAGATATAAAGGAGCCCAGCTAGATGGCCCTGGGGGGCACACAGAACTGCTGGAGGGTCCACCTCAGAGTCAAGTTGAGCTGCAAAGGATCAGACTGCGGGTATGCGACAAGACGGGACAGATGGCAGATGTGGTGAGCCGGCAGTTTAGGTAGACAGACTCAAGCAGTAGGGACTGATCTGAGCTGGAGCCCTGGGCACAGTAGAGAGTTCTCTGCCTGTCAGTCTCTTGACACAGGTGGCCAGATAACAGGACAGTGGGACCATCCAGCTCAGTGTTAAGTGCCCTCCTCTCCATGGCGTCCAGGGTGAGTGTCATTGCCCCTTCACACAAGTGATGTGTTCCAGTTCTCGGGCCTGGTTTTTCTGATAGGGTTTTAATTTATCATCATCGTCGTCATCGTCATTGTTATTATTAGTATTTTCGGAGATCAGAGCACAGCTTTTGGGAGTCAGCTCTCTCCTCCCGCCATTCCATGAGTTCCAGAGAGGAAATGCAAAGCCATTGTCGGGCTTGCATGGATGGGCTCTGAACCTTCTTACCAGGTCTGATAATGGTTTGAATCCCACTTGCAGCTCTAGCTTTGTTTAGGGCAAAAGTAAAGGATATGGTCTTTGTTCTAGAAGATGGTACCTCTGGGGAGGCCCAGTCTGAGAAGAAGGACAGCCTTCAAGGCTCTTTGTCTGTCCTCTCTTAGCATGTAGGTAGCCTAAGCTGCAAACCTGGGACCATCCTAGTCTTACGTGTCTCCCATCTGAGACATGCTGCTTCTGGCTGCCTGCCTTGAAAAGCCCATCTTCTACCCTAGTCCTTTCTCCTGGCAGGGATTTTCAGGACACAACCCATCACTCCTCCTTGGGGGGCCAGCGCCCTGCTTTGGGTCCCCCATAGCACTGGTCTTCTAAGACAGAATTAGATTCTGTGTTTCTGTTTCTGGGGATATAGCTTGGTAGAAAGCTTGCCCAACATGATCGAAGCTTGAGGGTTTGAGCCTCAACATTGCATAAACCGGATGTGGTCGCCCTGAGTATGATGTCAGCACTCCAAAAGTGGTGAGTTCAAGGCCAGCCTGAGATGTATGGGACCCTGTCTCAAAAAACCAAACCTGTTTATTTCTGTACCCTGGCACACACATAGCCCTGGTTTAATCCCCAACCCTGCAAAAATAAAACAAATAGACAAACTAAAAATAATATAGATATGAGGAGGCTAAGTCCCTAATATTGTCTTGGGCTGGGGATGTGTCTCTGTGGGAGAGCACTGGCCTCAAATGTTCTCTTCTGTGTCTGTCTGCTCCATTATCCAGGGGTTCTTCCTTAAGAGTGAAAAAATCCAGTTCAAAGTAGTTTAAGCTGGGGAAGAATCGAATGGATTGGTTTACAGGCTCGGGAAGGCGTGGGCGGAGCCTTGGGCACCACAGGCTGGCTGGAACCCTCAGGCCCCCAGTCGGCTGGGTTTCCTTCTCTGGGACCAGCAATGGGGGAGGAAAGAGACCCAACTGCCTGCTCTGCAGGCTTGAAACACAGGACCAGCTCCTAGACAAAAAAAGAGACTCTCTTTTGCTCTCAAATCGAGCTAGAAGATGTCAGAGGACTGCGGGTGAGTCCTATGGCCTCAGCCTTTGGCACATGTCTGTGAGGAAAGCTAGTGCCGTCACCCTCCTATACTCCTTCGGGGGTAGACCTGCATGGGATGGATGCCCACTGATGCCTCAAACTTTGGTCAGGGCCAAGGGCACTTTCTGTGATAACCTCTTGAATCATGTTGAGACAGAACGGAGGGGAAGCTACTGGGCAGGACTCTATAGAGGACCTAAGACCAGATATAACCAGCCTAGCGCAGCTATTGAAGCCCTCCCTATTGAGGAGAGCTCAGGAACTAGGGAAGAGATGGGAAGTCCAAGCCAGGGCCATAAACTCCCTGACACAAGGGGTCTCTCTCTCTCTCTCTCTCTCTCTCTCTCTCTCTCATTTTTCGAGACAGGGTTTCTCTGTATAGCCCCGGCTGTCCTGGAACTCACTCTGTAGACCAGGCTGACCTCGAACTCAGAAATCTGCCTGCCTCTGCCTCTCAAGTGCTGGGATTAAAGGCGTGCGCCACCCCTGCCCGGCTGACACAAGATTTCTCTACCTTTACTACTACCTCCTTCTCTCCATCTCTTCCTCCACTTCCACTCAAGGTGTATAAATAAATGAAAGAGATGACTGAGGCCATCTCAAAGCCTGGTACTCAGGACACTTAAGTATGGTCCAGGACGTGACTTCTAGGACATGGACTCAGACAGGGAGTAGCATGCATTCCTCTGTTCTCTTAGACACAGGAGTGACAGATCCAGGTATTCTGAAATCCTGCCTAGAGGGGCCCTGGACTGTCTGCCTGATGCGTGGAGCTGGGCTGTACCTGGGGACACATCCTTGAAGGAAGACACTGAGAGACATTTGGGGTGGAAAGGAAAGAAAGATGGGGAACTGGAGACTGAAGAGGGAGGGGGAGAGGAACCAAGGGAGGGCAAGAAAGGACCAAACGGAAGCCTGTTGCTTTGATTGTCCCAGTGAAGCTGAGCAGTGGTTGTGCATAGGAAAATGTGCAGAGGCACCATTGGCATCGGTCACCTGGGGTCACCTGTGTCTCACACCTGGCATTTGCTATGTCACCTTTATCTAAGAGACACCAGAGCCTCCCCCACCCCCATGGATCTGTACTGTATCCACCACAGCACAGGAAGTTACAGTACTTGCAAAAAATCAAAGGTGGGTGAGAGCAGAAAGGCTGTGGCATCCTGGGGGGTGGTGGTGGTGGTGGTGGTTTGAGGCCTTGGAAGGCATTTAAGCATTTGGCCTCAGAGATCAAAGGACGCATCAAACTGTGGGAGATGATTTGGTGGGTACTTGCCTAATGACTTGAGGTCAATCCTTGGGACTCACAGGGTGGAAGGAGAGAACTGACTTCTCATGTTGTCTTGTGATGTGTGTGCCTTTACACACACACACATACACACACACACACACACACACACACACACACTGAAACTTCTACACATCGGAAAAGGAAACCAAAGCTGGGCATTGTGGCCCAGGCTTTTAATCCTAGCACTCAGGAGTAGACAGATCTCTGTGAGTGCAAGGACAGCCTGGTCTACAGAGTGAGTTCCGGGACAGAGAGGACTCCGTAAAGAAACCCTATGGAAAAAGCAAAAACAAGCCAGGAAAAGAAAAGCAGTGAAGAAGACTAGATTATCCAAAAACCATCCACGTTTCTGGATCGGCAGAACTGATGTTATGGAAATGGTTCTCCTACCAGAATCAATCTCCATAGCTGTCGGAGGCTCAGAGGTCCTATGCTCTCAGAAAAGCATGAGGGGAACCAGGAATGTTAAATGCACTTGGTTGCTCTTTCAGAGGAAGGGATGCGTAACCAGTTACCCGACCTGAAGGCTGGGAGCGGACATGGTTAACAGCCTGGAGACCTCTGCACTGTCTGTGTGGTGGAGACCACACAGGATCCTCCCCCAGACCCTTATGGTGTTTTTCTTTCCCTGTCAATCTATAGAACCCCATCTTTGTGGAAGGTGTCACACACTTTACAGAGAGTTTTGGTCATTTTCGATTTTCCATTGTACCCCCATGAGATTTATGTAACCTCTGTTGCACACACGGAGAAGTTAATTATCACCAGGAAAGTTTTCGCCAAACTGTGCAAGTGCTTAAATACTCCTAAAATAAACTGCTAGGGTCAGATTATGAAGTTCGAACCAACACTGGCTATTTAGTCGTGTTGAACCGGATGGCGCTTTTGCTTCCAGCAGACTGTCACTCCTGACAGTGAGGCTGCAGAGATCTCTGCAGATATACAATGCAATTCACCAAAACCTTGACAGCATTCTTTGTTCGGACCCGGGTCTCTTTACATAGTCCCGGCTGGCCTAGAACTTACTATAGATCCGGCTGGCCTCAAACTCACAAAGATCTACCTGAGTCTGCTTCCCAAGTGCTGGGATTAAAGACTTGTATGACCGTGTCAGGTTCTGACAACATTCTTCACAGATCTAGAAAAAAGCAAAACAAAATACTAAGACTTCAGGCGGAGCCACAAAAACCATGAATACCCCCAAAGCAACCCTTAGAGATAAGAACATAGCTGGCGGGACTGGAGAGATGGCTCAGCGGTTAAGAGCACTGGCTGCTCTTCCAGAGGTCCTGAGTTCAATTCCCAGCAACCACATGGTGGCTCACAACCATCTGTCATGGGATCCGATGCCCTCTTCCGGTGTGTCTGAAGACATCGACAGTGTGCTCACGTACATTAAACAAACAAACAAACATAGTTGGCTGTATCTGGACACTGAACAGATATGAAGATGCAAAAATAAAGTCACAAAGCCAGAGAAACCTAATGTGTGACAAAGGAGACAAAAACATGCAGAAAGAGAGAGAGGGAGACACAGAGAGAGAGAGAGAGAGAGAGAGAGAGAGAGAGAGAGAGAGAGAGAGAGACAGGAGGAGATATCCTATTGAAGAGATGATGTGGGTAGGGCTGGGTTTCTACAGAAGAATGAAATTAGATTTCATCTCTTTTGCCCTGAGCAAAATCAACTTGAGATTTAATCAACTTCAGTTTAAATCCTGGAGTGCTGAAAGAAAACACAGGGAAGGTCCTTCAAGGCCCTGGGACGGGCAAGAACTTCCTGAAAAGAACATTAACGGCACAGGAACCAGCGGCCGAGAGTCTCAACAGACACAAAAATAAGTTTCCACACAGCAAGGAAAAGGAGCAGTGGATGAGGAAGACAGCCCAAGGCAGGGGAGAAAATCTTTGTCAGCTGTACGTAAAGTAAGGGCCAATATCCAGAATATACAAGGGACTGCAGTAATGAAACACCAAGGGAATAAATCCTGCATATCAACCAAGGGACTAAAGAACTGACCAGACAGTTGTCAAAAGAAGAAACGCACAGACAAGAACTCCTGGAGGCAGGATTTATGCAGAGGCCATAGAGGAGTGCTGCTTACTGGCTTGCTCCTCGTGGCTTGCTCAGACTGCTTTCGTAGAGAACCCAGGACCACCAGCCCCAGAGTGGCACCATCCACAGTGGCTGGGCCTGCCCCATCAATGACTAATTAAGAAAATTCCCTATAGGTTTGCCTATAACCGAATCTTATAGACTTCAGTTGAGGCCCCCTCCTCTCTGATGACTCTAGCTTTGGACAAGTTGGCATAAAACTAGCCCTCTATTGACAGTTGATGGCTTATGGGGGAGGGAGAGTCCATTTCCTTTAAGGGTGTGGCCCCTAGTAGGTTGACCGTAGCCTAGTGGATGCTCCCCACCCAAGAGATTTGGAGCAGCACAATGGGACTCCCTGGATTGTTCTTTTTTTTTAGAGGATACAAGGGCTAGAGATAGCCCATCAGTTAAGGGCACCGACTGCTTTTCTGGAGGACACAGTTTCAATCCCCAGCCCCCACACGGTGGCTTACAACCCTCTGTAACTCCAGTTTCAGAAGAGCATATGCTCCCTTCTGGCCTCCCTGGGCACTAGACACATGTGGTGCACAGAAATACACGCAGGCAAAACACCAATCCACATAAAAGTGAAAAAATAAAAGATATAAAAACAAAGTTGGGAGGGGTGTGTTGAAGTAGAGATCGATCCAGATCCAGGAGAGGTTAGGGGAGGAGAAGGAGAATTAATAAGAATATTATCTTAAAATTTTTTTTTATTTAAAAAAAGAAATCTGACATCCAACACTGGAAATGTCATAGGGGACAGGAACTTTAATCACTGCTGGAGCACAAATTAATGTAGCCATTATGAAAATCAGTTTGGAGGCTCCTCAGCAAGTTAAATGTGGAACTATCTTATCTTGTGATCCAGCCATTCCAGACCTGGACACTTATCAAAGCCTTCCACACTCCGCCACAAAAATGTTTGCACATTCGTGTTTACCGCTGCTCTATTCACGAGAGCAAGGGAACGGAACCAACTTAGATGCCCATCAACACATGACTGGTTTCGGGGCTGTTTCTGGTTGCTTTTCATGGTGGATAAGTAAATTCAACTGTGTTCTGAGTAGCACTTCTGATTTCCAAAAGAATAACCTTTTAAAAAATTTATTGTATATGAACATGTGTGTGCCTGTGTGTGTGAGAGAGTGCCTGTGTATGCCTGTGTGTGCGTGTATGCCTGTGTGTATGTGCCTCTGTGTGAGTGTGTGTGTGTGTGCCAGTGTCTGTGTGTCCCTCTGTGTGTGTGTGAATGTGTATGCCTGTGTGTGCCTGTGATATATGTGATGTGCCTCTCTGTGTGTGTGTGTGTGTGCCTGTGTGTGTGCACCTCTGTGTGAGTATGCGTGCCTGTGCCTGTGTGTGTGTGAATGTGTATGCCTGTGTGTGCCTGTGTGTGCCTGTGATGTATGTGATGTGCCTCTGTGTGTATGTGTGTGTGCCTCTGTGTATGTGTGCTTGTGTGTGTGTGTGTGTGTGCCCTAGAGGGCCAAAAGAGGACCACCCTCCTCCCAGGTGACACTAGCCTGTGTCAAGTTGACAGGTACACACCAGCAGGTTCTTTTTGCTCCATGTCCCCACCCCTGCCCACACTAGCCAGACTCACAAGCCATTTTACTCTATCTCCCAAAGGAAGAAACTTGGATTTTGGCAAGTAAACAAGTTTATTGCTTAAAAAAATAGAAGTTATATTTGACATACCAAAAAAACCAAACAAACAAATCCATAAATGGTCTCAGAAAGCTTTAAAAGGCACATATTTCATTCTCTGAGACAGTTCCACAAGACCAGGGGAGTTTCCCTTGGGCGGGGGACCCCACGTTTTTGCCACACAGTGGTGGTGCACACTTTTAATCCCAGCCCTCAGGACGCAGAGGCAGGTCTAAGGTCATGCTGGTCACAACCTATCTCATCACCCTGACCCAGACCCTCAGACTCAGACCCTCAGCAAGGTTAAGGCTTGCCCCTCTGTGATGCTTGAAATCTGTCTGCAGACTCCTGCCTCAGGGGCTGAGTTGCCAGCTGGTGGGCTCTGGAGAACTGACTGCATCCTGAACGTGCTGACGTCACTGCCACATCAGTTCCTTGCTGGTTTCACAATATGAGAGCATTCTCAGAGGTGATGGAAGGAGGTCAGCCTTCACTGGAGAAAGCCTGGTCCCTGCCAGCAGCTTTTGAAGGACATGTTTTGTCCTTTGCTCCTTCTCTGCTTGTTTTATCCCACTTCCGGGTCACCATGCTCCTGCTCTGACGTTCTGCATCCATTCTGGCCCACAAACAACACAGTCAAGTGACCTTGGGCTAAAATGAATCACGGGCCAAAATAAATCCTTCCTCCTTTGTTTTTCTCTGGTGTGTCACAGAGACTGAGGAGTTTCTGGGGACCCAGGCGCCTCACCCAGGCATGGGTGCACAGAAACAGCCCTGTTGACTACTGGAGTTCGCGTAGCCTCGCTCTCCCAAGTGGACAGACCCAGGAAGAGCCAACTGTGCCAGACTCGAGACAAGAGAGAAACAGTGTAGGTGTTCTCACACCCAGCTAAACTGGTCCTTACCTTTTGAACTCACAGTGATTTGATTATTATTATTAAAACAGGGTCTCATCTATCTTAGGTTGGCTTGATATTGCTATGTAGCCAAGGATAGCCTTATATTCCCAAGTACTGGGATTACAGGTATGTACCACCATTCGCAGTTTATGTGGCATTGGGAATGCAACCCAGGGCTTTGTGCACTTAGGCAAGCGCTCTACCAGTTGAGCTACGTTCCCATGATGCATCAGAACTGTTGGCATTTCGTCTAAGCTCTGCCCCACAGTTACCTAGCAACAGCCAGGCATGCCTGACTCACTATAAAAGGGGCTTCTTGTCCCCTCCTCTCCCTCTTACTCTCTCCTCTTACTCCGTACTCATGGATAGCTTCTCTCTTCTCTTCTCTCTCTCTCTCTCTCTCTCTCTCTCTCTCTCTCTCTCTGCCTTTCTCTGTCTCTACTCCCTCAATTCCCCTCCCCATGCCCTAAATAAATTCTATTCTATACTATAGATAGTGGTCCCTCAGGGGGAAGGATGCCGCCGCAGCGTGGGCCCGCAGAGGAACCCCCTTCCCCCACCCCCACACCATACCTCGCCGCCACCAAACATATCTCTGGCTTCTCTTTCTGTGGGGCCTAGCCAAGGACCACTCTGACACACACAGTGTCTACGTCCACCTGCACTCTCAATGCAAATTCCCAGCTGTTCAAATAGTCTCAACAGTATCTGTCAAGTACAAGTATTGCCACTCAATAAAAAGGGACAGAAAAGATGCATAGACTTGGTTTAAAACACCAAGCCACAGAAGCAATACAGGGCTTAAACAAACCCACCTTTGAGGTTAAAGAATGAATACACGTGTGATTAACCTGAGATCCTGTCCCATGGTCACACACAGACTCAGACATCCTCTGAGACCTATAGATAAATATACTCCCAATCTTGATCGGCCGGAGTTACAAAACATCCAAGCCATCACCATCCGCCTGGCTTGCTAGATCACAGTGAAGTGTCTTTGGATCCCTTGGCAGGCTGTCTTGTGCTGGTGACAGAAGTGGTGAATTGACACCTTGCTCAGCTAGGAACTGAAAGATCCTTGGGGTTCCTCACACCCATCTCTAGGTGTGAGGAGCCTACAGAGGGTGTGAGGAGCTTGCAGAAGGCAGGATTTGGTGTTCCTGGAAGACATCTGCCCCAAGCATCTTCCAGGAACATGTTCTGGTTTGATGTCTGCTCCTTGTCAAGGGCCAAACACTTGCAAGGAATCCTTTGATACCTGGAGGCCAGTTCTATTCCAGAGTAGGAAGGGCAGAAGGCAGGGAAGCTTTTTTTCTAGAAAGCCTACATGGGATGCAGCATGAGGAAAGCAAAGGTCATGCATGCAGCCAAATGAATCTCCTGCACCGGCAGACTGCGCAGCTAAGCTATCGGGTAGCTGCTGACAGGCTCAAGGTATGATTAGGCAGGACCGAGTCAGGAACAAATCTCATCCTGGGCATCCCCAACTACTGCAGTTATAGGCTCAGACAGAACAGTGCTGAGCCTCCCAACTCACCGCTAGTTCAGGTTGGGTTCTGACTAACTCCTGAGTGCCATCTTCCCCTGCTGGATGAGCTGCCAAACCAAGCCATGAGCACATCTTTAAGGTCCCGGACCGATAAAAGTACAGCTGGGGATCTGCTGCGGAGCTGCTCTTAGGGGCTGCAACACTCTGTAGGAGACCAAATCCCCACCCCCCCAAAAAAAGTTCCTGAAAATTAAATTCTAAGAAGTAGCCCCATTAAGGTCTCCTGGAAGCTTCTTCATTCCCTTTTGCATGACACACCCCTGGCTCTCTGTCAGAGTCAGAGAAAGAAGGAAAGTGGTCAGCAATAGAAGACTGGAGAGATAAGTCCTGTCAATTCAGGGAGAAGGTCCTCAAGGGAGAGGTCTAAGATATCAGTCCAAGTGGAAGGCAGCTCTGATTCCACTAATTTGGGGAGCAAAAGTGAGAGTATTTTCTGCAGAGCAATAGTAAGCGGGAAATTGGGGCTGAGGAAATGGCTCTGTGGTTAAGAGTGCTGGCTGCTCTTCCAGAGGTCCTGAGTTCAATTCTCAGCACCCACATGGCAGCTCACAACTGTCTGTACCTCAAGTTCCAGGGTGTCTGACACCCTCACACAGACACATATGCAGGCCAAACATGCACATAAAATTGTTTAAAATCATTTTTAAAAAGAAGCTAGAAATTAACAAGATGGGAAACTTAAGGCGCAGTTAGCAGGAACATTTGCCTGAGATTAGAAATCAGACTCTAGCCTGCGACTTGCAGAAGCCCCTCATAAGCCTGGAGATGCTAACTGGTGTGTCACCCCAAGGAAACAACTTCTACCATTCACATACCTCTGTGTCCTTCCCATGGTGGAATCATGGGCCCACCCAGGGAACCTGACTCAGCCATGCAAGGCCCCCATGGGTCCCCTGGAAAAGAACAGGCCACACAAGGTGCTGGGCATGGGCTCTAGAATCTAACAAATGGTTTCTGGCCACCACTGGATATTTTTCCATTTTCAAATCTTTGGTCACTGAGGTCCTACCGTGAGGCACAATGGGCTGTGTGCCTGTGCATAGCGTTTAGCATCCACCTGTCAGCAGGGATCACGTAAGAGCCACCAGACAAGGTGCCAGCTTTTGCTTCCATTGTTTCAAGGGAGTGAGCAGGGATGTAGTTAGCAGATCCCACCAGGGGTCAAAGCCAGCCCAGGGTGAAGGCTTGTAAGGCCAGAGCTAAGCCACAGCTACAGGGGCCTCACTTTCCTGGGGGAGTTGGAAGTGACTTTGGGAAGGCTGTGTCCCAGACACAAAACGACCATACGTCCCCATTCCCCCAGGAACCTGGACACCTTGTCCTCTCTTCCCAGCCTCAGACTCCCACTTCCGGACAGACAGGAGGCTGGCAAAGGCTGTGTTCTTCACACTGTTTATCAACTCAATGTAAGTGGTTTGCAAGCAACAAGTTTTTAATGAAAATTTTAATAGAAAAAGAGGGCATCCCAGGTCTTAAGGCTGAGAACTCCTTTCTGAGACACAAGATTCAGATTTATACACAGATGTGACTGATTGGTGACATAAAGCACACTGCTTGCCATGGATGATGGTCCAGAAGGTCTGAAGAGCAGCATACTCTGTGGTCCTGACTCTGAGTATCACTCCTTCCTAACCCAGGGCAGAAGGAGAAAGGGCACGCACAGGTGCATGCCAAAGAACACAGACAATGTCCCCCGCCAACCTTTCCAGTGAGATTTTATTAGTGCTTGCTTCCGGAAAGGAGATCTTTGGTATTTCCCCACATTGGCCTCCCCTGTGCAGACTCCCCACAGACAGAGGCGAGTCATTCTTCTGGGTAAGAACAGGACATTCTAGGCTCAGGCTGGGCAGTGACTCACTGTTATTCAGAATGGTGACACAGAGCCTGTGCACCCTCTCTCCTGAGGCATGCAAGGCCCCTTCCTCTCTGATGTTGCAACTGCAGAAGGCTGAGTCTGTAAAGAACAGATGAAAATGCACTGGGCAAAGAAGCCAGAGAGGCAGAAAGCAAGAAACGCAAAAAAACGACGTTTGGCACTAAACCCGCCTCCTGGGTGGAATGTGAGTGGTGGCGCGTGGGCTCCCCCACATGGCCAAAGGTGGAACTTCACCTGTGACTACCTGCATCCAAGCCTGAGCAGAGCAGGCCAGGAAAGGACCCCAGGGCGTTCCGTTCCTCTTTTCTGCCAAGGGTAGCTCTCTTGGAATAGAGGTGTTCTGTCAGTCTGGGTCACAGGAGGCCAGAATAAGTAGAATTTTAACAAGAGTGCCTTTCATACAGAGCCCCAGCTCAGGCTTACCCTCTGTGAGTACATCTCTAGTGAGAACAAGAATTCTTTTCCATGTGCTGCCTGGGAGAAAGTACAATCAATTAAAAGTAGGGAAACAGGTTTCCTGATGCTCCTCACCACAGGAAAACCCTTCTCTGGGAAAATTCTGAAAGGCACGGAGAGTCTGTGACGTTTGCTTTATGCTGTTGTTGGCTATCTTTTAAAAAATAAAAATTCGGAGCCCGGGAGGAGGCTGAAGTTAGGAGCTGCCTATAGTGTTCCCAGTGGCACCAGGTTAATCAGTGAGAGGTGGAGATGCCCAGCAGGGGAGGGACCGCTGCCAGGCTTGAAGCCCCTGAGAGGTAGTGTGAGGAGAGCTAGCTGCAGTCTGCCCTGGTGCTGGGAATTGAACACATAAGCCCTAGAAAGAGGCTGTGAGCTGGAGTCACCCCTGACCCAGGAGCAGATAGAGCCCTCCTGTCTAGTTAGATCAGAGATGCCCGATAGCCCAGTGATGGCAGGACAGTTCTCAGCGGGAAAAGGGAGCCCCGGTCTCTAGATGTGGGGGAACCTTTAACATGGCAGTGCCTGTGTCTGTAACGGGGAATACAGAGGACAGTGGATGTCCGGACCAGAGATAGAAGCTGCCGGGAGGAGGGCCGGATCTCAGCTAGATACACAGAGGGATGAAGGGATATCAAAAGAGGCAGGGTATCGGGTGCAGTCTCAGGGTCCTGTCTACTCTTCTGGCCTGGCTCAGAGCAAGACCTTCACCAGGAGTCTCTGCACCTTTCTCCCCACCAGTGCTGCCCCCTCTTCCCACAGAAACCAGTTTGAAGATCACGGGCCAGTCTAGGCAGGACACTTTGGTTCTTTAGCATGGAGCCTTCTCCCAGCCTTATTGTGTGTTGTAGATACTGGTGTGTGACTGCCAGAGGCCTTAGTCTCTTTCCTGTCTGGGTTTTGAGGCCAGAGCTCTGTCTTGTTCCTACGAGCAGGCAACGTCATTCCACAGAACCAGTGGGTCCAGAAAGCTAGCACAGAGTTTTGTCCTCCCTTCTCTGGAGCCTGACTCTGGTATCAGGCTCCACCCACCTGAGGCACACTGGGCAGCTGAGAGAAAGGCTGAGGGTAACCAAGACCAGGATGTTCCTGTCATCCCAGAAAGGCCTCGTAATCCATGTACCAAACCAGCTGTCCAGAAAGAGGCACCACACCTGAGATGGGCCACTTCTTGGGCTCGTGGCCCACACGGCTCACCAGCATGGCGATCTCACGTTTTGTCCTGCCCATGACCAGGACAGCTACCTTCTTGGCCCGGTTGATGAGGGGCAGGCTGAGGCTCATGCGTTGGTGGGGCCTGAATGGGCTCTCGGTCAGCACCACCAGCTGGTCACCATCTAGCCCCCTGGGTGACTGTGGGAACAGAGAAGCCGTGTGCCCATCGGTGCCCATGCCCAGGAGCACCAGGTCGAAACTGCTGTTGACCACCAGGGCCGAGATCTCACTGGCATAGGTCTGAGCTCCCTGGTCCTCCTCAGCACAAAGCCGCTGGTGCAGGTGCACCGGCATGGGGTGGATGTTGTAATAGGGTATCCTGATGTGATGCAGCAAGTGAGCCTGCAGGCCCTGGAAGTTGGAATCTGGATCTGAGAGAGGGACACAGCGCTCATCAACCAGCCAGATGTGTGTGTGGGCCCAGGGGAAGCTGTAATGCCCTGTGGCCAGCTGCTGGAAGAGAGCTATGGGGCTTGAACCACCTGACAGTGCCAGGTGGAACTTGCCAAAGCGCCGTACCGCCTGAACTGCGGTGGCCTCAATATCACTGGCCAGCTTAGAGATCAGCTCCTCTGGCCAGGCAGTAACCAGTGGGCTTTCTCTATACTGGGCCCTGAGGACCTGGAAGTCACTGGGCTTTGGGACTGACCCTAGTTCTGGTATTAGCACTTCTAGCTGCGGATGGGAGAAGGTCAGCTGACCGCCATTAAACTCAAAGTCTAGCAGATGGCCATTCTTGGCTCCCCCTGGGTACGGGCGTGGAACTTCGAAGGCCAGGCTGTCCAGTAACGGGGTCCAGAAGACCCAGGAGGCCAGGAGGTTCTCTGTGGTGATGAAGGACTCCTTTCGGCAGTGGAAGATGTGAGACAGGAGGATGGAGTAGGCATCTTGCTCCCGCACAGGTCTATAGGCGTAGTAATCAGACAGAGGACGACCAAAAAGGTGGAGCCCAGGCTGGCCCTGCACCTCCTTCCAGCTCTGAGTGGGCAGAGAGGGCTTGAACAGGTTCTGGCTGACCAAGATGGCAGGGTGGCCCAGCTCACCATGTCCAATGTAGAAGACAATCTGCTGAGGCAGGCACTGGCTCTGCTCGGTCACCCAGTGTCTCTCGCTCTGGGTGCAGTATGCCCGATTCTTAAACAAGATCCGAACATAGCCCACTCTCTCATCCAAGGCCTTGCCAGACATCAGGATGAAAGGGACACCCTCCCAGCGCAGGTTGTCGATGTGGACAAGGACACCTGAGATGGGGAAAGAGCAGACAGTGACATCACAGCCTGAGAGTGGGCTCTGCAGCCCACCTTGTACCTGGCGCCCTAGCCGAGCCGCTGCCTTGCTTTGCCTTCAGCCTCCTGCTGCCTCTTCTCAGGCAGGGCTGGAAACAGCATGTGGGGCTAACTCCACAGCCAGAAAACCAGCACTCTGTGGTCCCTCCGAGACCTGGTCCCTCTGGTGTAACTAGGCTTGGTGCCTGCCATGGGAAGTTCTCTGGTGGGGCAGAAGGGGCGGGAGGCGTGTTAGACCTTGATGGGTAAGGGCAGTGTCCTGAGGAAGGGCAGCTCTTTTGGTGTGAAGCCCCCAGGATGCCAAAACAAGGGCAAGCATGAATGGAGGCCAGGTTGGGGGGGGGGGAGGCGAAAGAGTCCGTGGGGTGGGAGTAATGTGTACGTGTGTGCCGGCCATAGTCCTAGGAGCCAGGCACTGACATACCACACCGAAAGTCAAGCCTTTTCACTTGCCTCTGTGACAATAATTGCACTTGCCTTGTGGGTGTGTGAGGACTGAGGTGAGGCACATTCACTGTCTGCCACATCAAATGGGCTCTAAATGCAAGGGCTGGTTCATGGTCACGATCTCTGCCTGCTAAGAGCCAACTGCTCTCCCCAAAGCCTCCTGGGACTTTCCAGGTAGCTCTAGCAAGTATCCGATGGCCAAGGTGGTGTCTGTCCACAGGAACACTCCTTGGCTGTGGCTGGGTAGAACTTTGCACCTCATTATGGAAGCGAGAAACACAGCCCATGAAGGTGGCACCTATCTGAGTCCCACAGGAGATTTTCTGGGACTGAACGCAGGTTGAAGTAGGTGACCTGCAGCTTTAAGCCAGCAGCAGGCCTAAGAGGTGGAGATCACCACGCACTGAAAAGATCTCTTGGAGTCCCAGCTACCACACTTCAAAGAGCACTTGGTGGAACAGCTGCCTCCAGGTGCTGGCGGCCCCACAGATGCCAGCTCTGGTGCCTACCTGCAAAGGTTGGTGTCAGGCTCTGGAAGCCATCTGGCTTCTGCAGCTCTTGGCGCACCTGCCCATTGTAGGTCTGATACTGGCCCAGCAGGGCACTGCTCTTCTGCAGCCCCCGCAGGGCCTGGAAGGCTTGGAGCTTGTGCTGGAGCACAGCGGCTGAGCTGCTGATGTTGTGGGGCAGTTCCATGGCCACCAGCGTGAGGATCTCAGTCAGGTGGTTCTGCAGCGTGTCACGGATGACGCCATACTCTTCATAGAAACTGGCCCGACCTGAGTGACAGGAGGGCTGTCAGAGGGTCCCCGAGGTTGGTGAGACGCTACCCCATCATTGTTCCAGCATCCTCATTCCTCCGTCCAAAGAACTCATGACAAGGTGTGCCACAGCAAGCCTCGACAAGACATAGGAAAGGGGACGGACGGGACAACCGTCCTTCATCAACAGCTATTCTGAGAGAAGGGATCTTTCCGCTGGGCCCTACAGGAATGTGCTTGGGAAGGTTCTAGTCTCAGGGTTAGGCAGAAACATCTCTGGATCTTGGCCAGCCTCCTTGCCCCGCCCTCCCTCCCTGGGCACTGGCCAGCAGGAGAAGCAACCTGATCAAGGTGAGAAGGGGGTAGAACAGCCTGGAGAGGGTGCTGGCTCTGACAGCCACCTCCTAATGAGGGCTACTTTGTTGACTGGTTTGTATGTCCTACCACTAAAGAGAGCTAAAAACAGCACCGCATGACCCTGTGCAAGAGCACACTTAGCCGAGGTTCAACAAAGTGGGAAGGAGAAAAAGAACAAAGGAGACAAAAGAAAACCTGTGAGATGTGTGAGAGGGACACGTAAGGCTCCTCTGAGACCAAAGGCATTTCAGATGAAGAGACCGGCAAGTGCATAGCCTTGGGGTAGGAGAGACAGGGCCTGCTGGGGCTGGACAGAGAGGCAAGAGGAGATGCTGGAGAGGAGCTGGCATCCTGTGGGAGGAGGGAAGTTGGCATCCCGTGGGAGGAGGTTAAGGTAAGTGCCTGGGCTCCAAGGAAAGCCCCTGGATGCCCACAGAGGGGCAGGCCCAGCCACACCAAGAGCAGGACCCCAGTCTGCTGTGTGGTGAGTCTCTAGAGGCAGGAAGAGGTAGCAGAGATGGCCAGGCTCCCGCTGGAGCAGTGGCTAAGGAGCTAGAGTCTTTTCAGTTGACTGGATTTGCCAACAGAAGAGATGAGGCCCAAGAAAAGAAAGGAGGGTGCAGAGGTAGACTCTGAAACTGGTCAGAGCAACAATGTAGCCATCACTAACACTCAGAGATGGGAGGACAGGCAGGGGACAAATGGCTGAAAGGAAACCGTGAATGTATTACAATGTTGTGGGCATCATGTTGTGGGCATCCAGGTGGAGACGGCTGGCTGGCAGGTGGGTCAGTGTGACAATGAGGGTTGTGCCTAGGAACATTAAGCCCAAAGCTTGCCACCTGGGACCTGGGACACCACCAAGTACCTGACATATGTCACTCTTGTACCATGAAGGTCTGACATGGCAAGTACCTGCTTAAGCCTGTTCTTCATGGGAAGGAGTCATGTGACCAGGGCCAGGACTAAAGCATGTGAGCTCTGATTATCCCTGACTTCAACTCAGACACAGGCATCAAAGCACAGGATTCAAATATACCCTCACCCTCTCCACGGGCTTGGATGTCCCAACTTGCAAACACCGAGTCCAGTCACCACCTCAGTCAGTCACTCACCAAATGCTTTGCCATGTATGCTATAGTGTAGCTAACTAATCCCTGTGCACTCTGAGAACCTAGAAGTTCTGGTCTCAAATACTGCAGGCCTGCCTTCTCCGACCCACTTGATGCTGCATTCATGTCTGCACCTGAGGCCCATGGTGGAGGCAAAGCTATTGAGTACCTAAGGTATTCCCACTTTCATACAATAGACAGCAGAAGGATCAGATGCACACACACACAGAAAGAGAGAGAGAGAGAGAGAGAGAAGTAAATCAGTAACGGATAAAGAGGCTCTAACCTGGTGCCCACGAACAGAATTAAAGTAAGTAGCCATCACTTAAGTTAGCAATTCATGTAGTTAGAGATTAGAAGGAGCTGGGAGAGGCAGGATAGAAAAGAGAGCTGAAGTTTGCAAAAGGAGGAAGGATGAAGAAGTGGAGAGAAGGCTGGGGTGGGGCTGGGCAGCAGAGCCTTGCCTGGCACTACGTGGGCCTGGGATCCAAAAGCAGCAGCACAAAAACCCAAGCAAACAAAAAGCTGATGTACAGCGTGTGTCTCCTCGCTGGGATCTGAGAGCGCACTGTTTAAGGAGATGGACACATGTAATAACAGTAAAGAGAGTCGAGAGCTGACTGAGACCAGGGAGATGACTCAGTCAGCGACTGGGTCATGCAGGTTCAGATCCCCAGCGCCACGTCAAACGCTGGCTGTGGTGGTGCAAGCTTGGAACTCCAGGCCCGAGGACAGCACTCCAGCTGCAGGAACAGCTGACTGGTCATACGTAGACTCTAACTTAAGACAAACAATGTGGACTTTGATTGAGGATGAAACCTGGCTCCCCACAAGCACACAGATGTACACACCTGTGAGCGACACACATGTGTACACAGAAGTGTACAAACATACAAACAGAAAAGTAAGCACACTCAAAATTGGGAGCAACAGAGGAGAGGAAATAGAATAGAGGCCAAGAAGACCCACGCAGGAGATGGTAAAGCACTTTGTTTTATGTGTTTGTTTTTCGAGAAAGGGTTTCTCTGTGTAGCCCTGGCTGTCCTGGAACTAACTTTGTAGACCAGGCTGGCCTCGAACTCAGAAATCCACCTGTCTCTGCCTCCCGAGTGCTGGGATTAAAGGTGTGCGCCACCACTGCCTGGCGAAAGTTCTTGAACTTGAAGACTACACTGGTTCTGAGGACAGCAGAGAATTAGGGTCCAAGAGTAATAGGCATGACGCCCATTTTCAAATGGTTCAGAAGAGTTTATGAATGAACACAGAGCCAAAATGACACAGCAAGACAGTAACATGTTAAAAACTGGGCATGTCTATAAAAAGGCACAAGCAGTCATTTGTGTCACTCTTGTAGCTTCTCTACCATTTGGAATTATTTCAAAACAAAAGGTTTCTTTAACAACAACAATGGCCAGTGCACACCTTTAATCTCAGCACTTGGGAGGAGAGGCAGGTGAGTCTCTGAGTTCCAGGACTGCCAGGGCTACATAGACAAAACCTGTTTTAAAAAATGAAAACCAAACAAACAAACAAATAAAATAAAAACAACAGCACCAACAACTCTTTCTGTAGGCCATAATAGCTGACCGAAATTATAGCATGTAAAGTTTATAAAAATCAAGGATTAGAGCAAACATATATAACATATATATATATATACCCATATATATATATATGTGTGTGTGTGTGTGTGTGTGTGTTGTAGGGGAGCTGGAGATGGCTCAGCATCTGTTGCCCTTACAGAGAGGACCAGGGTTCCGTTCCCAACACCCACATGGTTGCTCACAACCATCCGTAACTCCAGTTCCAGGGGGTGAGACAGTCTTCTGACTCCCATGGTCACCAGGCACTTATGTGGTACACAGACATACATTTAAGCAAGACACCCATACACATAAAAAATAAATAAATACTTGTTTTTTAAAGCAGTTGGCATTTCATGAGAAAAGTACAAGGACACCTTGGTTGTGTCCATTTGAAATCTCTGCTTCAGAGGAATCTCATGGGACATGTGGTGGAGTCCCCAAGAGGTCACGGGAGGCACAAGGTGAGGTGATGTGGCCTTCACCAAGCCACAAACATGGCTAATTATAACTTCAGGAAGAGGCGGGCTGCTGGCTCAGCCTGGTGCCCTGGACAGCAAACCCAGCTTCAGGGATGCTCAACCGTGAAAACCCATACTTGATAAAATCAATGGGTTAGAGCAGATTTCAGCAAAGAGAGGACATTACGGCTTTAAGACCAGATGAATTTTTGATGGAGAGAGGGCACCAGACCCCTTAAAAGCCCGCTATCTGCTTACTATTCATTAATTTCCTAAATCCCCGAGTGGCCCTCCTACTATTTTTATCCACCTTCATTCTGGGGAGATTGCATGCCTGGGGGTTACTACCTGCTGACTAGAGGAGTGCTTTCTTTACTCCTTCATTTCAAGCTCTGGGAGTGTGCCCGTATTTAGCACAGCTCGTGGATTTATGGGCTTTGCTCCCAATCTGGTCTGTGAAGAACCAGGGCTGTAGCCTGGGCCACAGGTGAAGGAGAAAGCGGCTGTGCACAGGGCTCCGCGGCTGTGCACAGGGCTCCGCGGCTGAGCGGCAGGGTGGGCGGGGTCAAGGATGAGCAGCAGAGTGGGCGGGGTCAGAGGCTGAGCAGCAGAGTGGGCGGGGTCAGAGGCTGAGCAGCTGAGTGGGCGGGGTCAAGGATGACCGGC
>JADRCH010000224.1:266771-294202 GCA_019843965.1 Rhynchomys soricoides | reverse complement strand
GGGGTTAAGGCTGAGCGGCAGAGAGGACAGCCTGGCGCTGGCGCTCTCACAGTACTCAGTGTGCTAACTTAGTCTAAGAGCGGTCAGCTGTCAGAATTGATTTGTTTTTCCTAAATGGAATCTCTACTGGCTTTGCACATCCTTTTCTAGGTTAAAGGTTGCGAGCTAAAATTCAGAAAAGAGGAAGTGAAAGCAGTTTGGCCAACTAGAAGAAAGATCCCGTGAACTCAACTCCTAGCTGTGCGAGTCCAGAGTGGACCGTGGCTATGCCCTCTGCTATCCTGTTCATCTAAGGGGCAGAGACGGTTTGGAACTGCTTGTCATCTTTGGCCCAGTGACTCCACTGTATAAATATACGGGGGGGGGTGTGTGTGTTAACGATCATGAATGTTCTAGAAGCAAGACTGGCTGCACAATGCAGCAAAAGCACTAAAACGGCTGGGCAGTGTTGGCGCACGCCTTTAATCCCAGCAATTGGGAGGCAGAGGCAGGTGGATTTCTGAGTTTGAGGCCAGCCTGGTCTACAGAGTGAGTTCCAGGACAGCCAGGGCTACACAGAGAAACCCTGTCTCGAAAAAAACAAAACAAACAAACAAACAAAAAGCAAGAAAACACACTGAGTCACATTAAATGATAAATTTTACAGAATGTGGATCTGATCTCAAAAATTTTTTTTCAGAAAGTACTACTTAAAATAGCAAAAACTGGAAACAGCCAAAATGCCTAGTTATAGAATTTATGCTGCATATTCTGTGATATAAATAGAACTGAACAAAAATATAGATCTGTTAAAAATATATTCTGCAGACTGTCAATACGTGGAAATATGGACGGGAGGTTTAAGAAAGCAGAAAGAATATTAGAAACCAACTACAGACCACACACTAAGCCAACACTGATTGGAACAGGCATTTTAAGATCACCCTCTCCTTGTGACTTGCAGGGAATCTCTTATTTGTCGAGTACATTCATGGATAGTATCTAATTTAACACAGAAAAATCACCGGGAGAACAGCTCGGGCCCCTTTTACATTTTACAAGTTGAACAGAGGGTCACATTTCCTGAACTGAACCAAGACGCCTCCCATGCTTCTTTGCTGTGGGAGAGCTGGGTTCCCCAGGGGGAAAAAAATATTTTAACCAAACAAAGAGGAGAAAACAAGCAAAAATTAGCTGCAGTTCCTACCAATGTCTTCTGGGATCACTAAAAACAAGGAAGGTGAGACTTGAGACACTGACCGCTGGCTCCAGTGCTTCCCCCACCCCCACCCCGGGCTCTGGGCATGGAGCTGCAGCTACCCCAGCTCAACCTGCAGACAGCACAGCAGATGGTTTGGGAAGGGCGCTGCTCTGCTGAGCAAGTGCCCAGCACCTTATGTCACATGGGCAGAAGAAAGGCAGGACAGCTGGTGTCAACCTGGGAGGAGGAGCCTGGCTGTTTGGGTTCCTTGGTGAGAGGCACTGGGCAGCCATCCTAATCCCAGGGATGAACATGTATCACATGCCTTTCCCCAGTGACTGGATAGTGACACTCCCCAGCAGGGACAGCCTTGGGGAGTGCCCTCCCCTTCCAAGGTAGTGAGGGAGCCTGGGCATGGATAGGCTGAAGAATACATGGATAAAAGCTTGGGTTCAAACCCCAGAACATAAACTACTGAACCTCTGTTGTTAAAGACCGGATCCCTCTGTCAGCACAGTCATTTGGACTCATTGCTCCAATGCAGCAGGAGATGTGGCCAAGGTCACTTCCTTAGCCCATGCTGCTGCGTCCGAAGACCCCACTGAGGGACCTAGGGTCTCCTGTGGGGAGAACCCAGATTCAGACACTGCAGGGTTGTTGCTGGCCTGAAGGATGGCTTCTTCCTTCCTCCCCCAGTGTACCCCCAGCCTCTGCAGCAACCTCTGCAGCAAGCTCCACTGAGCCAAAGGCTGCGGCAGAAGCTGTGGAGGGGAGGGAGCTGGAGAAACTGCCACCCAGGTGGATGGGGGTGGGAGAGAAAGAGCCAAATGACCTTGCAGTTCAGAAGTCCCTTTCCCATGGCTGCCACAAAGCAGGGGCAGGGGCAGGGAATGACAGGCCCAGATAGTACCCCCCAGAATGCAGGGTACAGTTTAGACCCCCCCCAGCATCTACCCCTAGGTAGGAGTGGAGCATAAGTGGGTTGGGGTGGAGGGAGAGGGAGAGGAAATGGCTTGTGACCTTGGTTTTCTCCCTTAAAATTCAGACTGCAGGGCTCAGAATTCAGCCTTGGAAACACTCAGCCCAGGCTGAAGCCAGCAGCGGTGGCCCTCATCCACTGTCACCCAGATGTTGGCACTTGTGTAGCTTGTGTCTGTAATCCCAGCATTTGGGAGTCTGGGATCAGGGCAGGAGGATTTCTGTGAGTTCAAGGCCAGCCTGAGCTATATTGCAAGGAGGCCATGACACTGTGAGACACTGTCTCAAACAAAACAAAATGAAACAAACAATTTTAAATGAAAGAAAGCCCAGACGGTGGACCAGCTCCTCACAACAGCCCCCATCTCCCACTAGATGTAGGCCCTTGGGACAGACAGACAGATAGACACACACAAACACACACACACACACACACACACATCTGGCTGCCTGTCCTCCTACTTTGTGGGAGAGCACCATGCAGGAAACACAGGAGCAGTCAAACTATTTGCTACAGGAGCCTTGAGGCCAGTCCCTGACCTATCTCAGGGCACAGCCACTCTGGTAACAGCTGCTGGTCAGACCCATGCTCTCACTACTACAGGCTGGCCTCACCAAGTCCACCTGCCCAGCTGTCCACCTGTCTGTCTATCTGCCTGCCAGCTTCCACTCTGTAACTTTCAAAGGCACCTTTGTAGTGCTGTGGTCTGCCTGGTCCCAGTCTCCACGGAAACTTTGCAAAGAATCCACAGAGGGTGTGCAATACATGGCAATGAAGGGCATGACAGGAGAGAGGCAGACTGTAGAGGCGAGAGGATCACAGACAAATGCACACATGTGGGGCTCTTCCATGCCTTGTGGTGAGCACAGGGAAGAAACCCAAGGAGAGGGAGTGAGACCCTGTCTCTCTGCCTTGCCAGGAGCAGACCAAGTCCAGACAGCAGAAAGAAGCGTCGTCGACCTCACATCTGGTTGGCTCAGGAGAGGCCGCTGGACCACCCACCGGATCTAAGTTCTCAGTGCCAGATCTGAAGCTCAGCTCTGCAGGTGAAGCAAGGACAAGTTCCAGCGCACGCTCTCCTTGGACCTCAGGCACCTGAAAGGGCTCTGAAGACTCCTGAGACCCATGTAAAGTCATGAGAAGGGGCCGTTCCCTGTGGTGGATCCTGGAGGGCAGAGATCAGTACCTCCTGATGGAGATGGCTGTCAAATCTGCCTAGCCTCCTGCCCCTCACTCCACACCTGCTTTCCAGTTTGTTGTGGCCCCTATACTGGAGTTTCTCACCCCGACTCTGGCCTGGGTCTCATAACTCTCTGAGACCCTACCACCCTGGCCAGAGCTTCAGTGCTAAGTACACACACCAAGAGAAAGCAGAGAAACCAGAGTTGCCCGGGGTGGGGGTGGGGGTGGGGGAGAAGACAAAGCATAAAGTACAGGTGGAGGAGAGGAAGGACAGACATCTTCCGTTGGTCCAGAAGCCTGGAGCACTCTGCTCCAGCAAGGTCTCACTTTGGGGTAGAAAGGGGGTGGCCTCTGGGGATTCCTGCAGCTGCAGAAGGCAGGTGTACATCTGTGTGGGACAGTGGCACCGGGCAGTGGTGCCAAGCATGAGAGGTGAGGCCTCACAGCTGGCCTAGGAGCAGTCTCTTCACTCCAGCTAAGGACCTCGGACACAGTACCATGCTGATTCTTTTAGAGAAGGCCAGTAATTGTCCCCACCTAATATGGCTACTGGGGACACAGTAAAAGCTTCTTAAATTATTCCTGTATAATGGTGGTCGAGTGGTGGTGAAAGAGCCAGTGTTGTAAATGTGGCGATCAAAATTGTACTGACAGGGGCCTGAGCGATGGCTCCGGCGTTAAAGCACTTACTGCTCTGGCAGAGCATCTGCATCCAATTCCCAGCACCCACTGCTCACAACTGTCTGCAACTCCAGTCCTAGGAGATCCAGTGTTCTCTTCTGATCTCCTGGGGACTAGGTGTGTACCTGGTACACACCTACTTTCAGAAAAAATACTAATACACATAAAACAATGAGAGATAAATCTAAAAAATAGTTTTAATTATAATAACAGGACCAGAAACATGTGAGTAAATGTGTTGCCACCAGGCCTGATGATCTGAGTTGAATAGCCAGGAGTCACATGGTAGAAAAGAACTAACTCCAAAGATGTCCTCTAACCTCCACAAGATCACATGACACATGTGTACGTGTATGCACGCATGCATGTGCACTCCAGTGCTCACGTGGACACACGCGCGCGTGCGCACGCACACACACACACATGCACATGCACACACACACATTCTAAACATTTTGAACTAACACTGCAGAATGCCAGAGCTCAAAGGAACCTTATCTGTCATTGCCGGGAAAACCTACTCCTGTCAGAGACGGGAAAGTGACACACTGAAGATACCAAGCTAGAGGCAGAGATGAGCCCAGGACTCTGCCTCCCAACCCTGGACTGATACCACTTGTACAGTACTTTGTAAGATAGGTGCCCCTTTGGCACCTATAATCACAGGAGAGAGAGAGAGAGAGAGAGAGAGAGCAGTGCAGGCCAGGAACAGCTCCACAGAGAGCAAGGGAAGTCTGTGGCTTCAGGAGGGAGTGGCATCACCCACATAAGCACAAAGCCTCACAGCTGCAATGGTCACCATTACCATAGAGTCTAGTGCTAAGGACACAGAGACAGGAGGATCAGAAGTTCAAAGTCATCCCTGGCTATGTAGTAATTTTGAGTACAGCCTGGGCTATATGAGAACCTATCTCAAAAATACATACACACACATACACATATGCACTAAAACATGCCTGGAGTAACCTCCAGCACTACGTGCCAGCTGTTTCAAATGTCTCCCCCAGGTGCATGTCACTGGACCAAATACCCCCTGTAGCATCAATGACAACTTGGGTTCTGCCACCAGGCACCCTGCAGATTGGCCCAGTAAAAAGTGCAGCACACAATAGGGAGACCTGGAAGGAGATTACAAACTAACAGAAACCCTCCCTCCAAGCTGAGCTGGCCATGGTGCAAAGGCCTGGCTGATACTCCAGACTGCAGGGCCTGGAGTGCCACCAAACGCCAGGCAGGCAAGGCTAAGGAGTGCCAGAACTGTCACGCACCTTCTGCATCCACGGCCTCCTTCAAGATGATTTCTACTCGCTCCACATGGTGCCTGTTCCAGAGGCCATCCAGGGCCTTGCGGTTCTGATCTCGGAAGGGCAGGATCTGAGCCACCGCCTGTCAGGGAGGAAGACTTGTCATCCCAGGATCTTATAAAGGAAGAGCCCTCGAGCTCCAGACCTCTCCACTTAATGGGGAAAACACTCTGTGGACAATGGCTCCTAGACCTCAGGTCTCACAACTCAGTGAGATTCTCTAGACGAAATGACCTACATAGTCTCTGGCCAGGAAAGAACGTGTTTTAAATTGACTATTTTCCTATGACTATAGCTCAGTGTAGGGTGCTTGCCTCACATGCCTGCGACCCTAGGTTCAATCTGTAGTACAATTTTTTAAAAAGAAAAAAAGAAGAAGAAGAAGAAGAAGAAACAAAAAGATCCCTATCTTTTCAAAGTATCGACTTTTAATAAGATAGTTTAGTGACAAAATTGTGATATGAAAAACTTCAAACTGCACACGTTTAACATTGTTTCCTTTTATTTCCAGGCCAATAAACCCTTAGCAAGGCTGGTCCTTGCCAGGCAGTGGTGGAGCACGCCTTTAATCCCAGCACTCGGGAGGCAGAGGCAGGCGGATTTCTGAGTTCGAGGCCAGCCTGGTCTACAGAGTGAGTTCCAGAACAGCCAGGGCTATACAGAGAAACCCTGTCTCAAAAACCCAAAAACAAAAAAACAAAACAAAACAAACAAAAAAAAGCAAAGCTGGTCCTGGTCTGGGGACTACAATTTGAGACTGTAGACATGACAAATGCCAAGGGCTGGATAACAAGCCAAACACCTGTCCAGGTAGTCAACTCCCTGCCCGGTACGATGCTCACCAGTCTGGGTACCACATGCTCTGTGGTGGGCGCTGACTACGATGAGTGCACAGCCCTGAGGCCTGTGTGGAGGGAACTGGCCTTGACCTGTATCTTCCAGGAGATGGTCGCAAGCTCCTGTTCCTTAGGCTTTGGTGGAACACTTGTACCTGGGACCTTGCTTCCCTTATTCAGTTCTAAGATGTTATCAGCCTTTTGCCTCAAAACAGAATTCACGATGAAAATTTTATAAAGGCATAAAGCTAATTCCAATTCCCACAACATTCCCAAATGAAAGTCAGATCTAGACATCACAGTCCCTGGGCCTCTTCTGTGGAGAAGGCAGCTCAACAGGGAATCGGAATGCATACCCTCACTGGGTATGAAGCCCAGACGAGGATATAGACTGGTCCTGCCTGCTATTCTGCCGGTTTCCCCAACTTCTACCTTTCCTTCTCCCTTCAGGAAGACCACCGGTGACCGAGGGCTCCTAACACTCTCCAGCTCAGTTCTACACTTGGCAGTGAGTTCCTAATGACAGAGCCATGGTACACCACCTAGCACAGCCATGCCAGGCTCCAAGCTGCAGCTCACCTGCTTGCCGAGGTAATGATCTACACGGTACATCTCCTCTTCCTGGAAAAAGCTTCCAAGTTCTGAAGCCAGCTGCTGGGCTGAGAGGTGGTCATGGCCAAAGGGTTTTTCAAGAACAACCCGTAGCCAGGCACCTGGGTGTGGTCGGCAGCTGCTGTTGATGTTACGGGCAATGTCTGCGTAGGCGAAGGGTGGCACGGAGAAGTAGAAGATCCTGCCTGCCTCCCAGAGCCCATCCTGCTGGACTTGGGTCTCAATGTCTCTGTTCAGAATCTGATAGTCTTCCACTGTCTTCAGTTGGCGGTACTGGCTCAGCTGCAGAAACTGACCCTTGAGTTCATCACATTGACTGGGTACCAAGTCCTTGGGGCAGGAGAGGGATTCCAAAGCCTTGTCCATGAGCTTCTGGCCTTGCTGGGGGGCTGTCAGGGCGGCCCCATGGAAGCTGAAACTGTGGCCCTTCCCAGCTTCATCCAGGTATAGCTGAAACAGCCCCTGCCACAGGTACTTTTTAGCTAGGTCCCCGGTTGCTCCCAGCAGGATTATGGAAACATGTCCTTTGAACTCCTGTGCCTGCAGGCAGCCCAGAAGGGCCAAGCACATTGCAGCCACGAGCATCTTCCAAATGCCTGTGTGCCTGGGAAGAGCAGACAAGGAACAAGGAAGGATCAGACATGGTTCAGGTGTTTATGATGTCAAAGGAACACTGTGGGACATCAAACATTTCCTGCCTGGCAAGAAATAGCTACTTGTTTCTTAGGGAAATGTTATAGTCCCATGGCACTTCCCTCCCTCCCGAGCAGTCTGTCTTCCGTGCCAAGAGTATGTAGGGAGCTTGCTCTGCAAGCAGGAATTGTGTCTGGGAAAGTCCTAGGCCACTGAGTGGGACCAGGGCATTCTGCTGCTTGGAGCATTGAAGAACGGCATGTATCACCAGGAAGGTCCACGGTGATGAGAGAGGAGTCGTCCACTTCACAACCACAGCTGTGAACACAGGCTAATCCGACTGTAGGAGAACCCTAGTAGCAGGTACCCTTCCGGCCAGTGACTGGAACGTGAGAGGACATCACTGTCTTCTCTCACCCACCACTCAGCTTTTGCCCATGTCTGCTCGACATCATGCAAAAATCACAACTATCAGTGGCTCCGGGACAGCACCTAAGACCAGATTGCGGGGAGAGCGAGATGGTTCAGTATGAAAGCACACCGGCTCCAAACCAATGATCTGAGTATTCCTGGGACCCTGCATGGGTATGTGCACACACATACATACACAGATGAATATAATAGAAAAAGAATAGACTGTGGGGCTGGGATGTGGCTCAGCAGGAAACCGTCCAGTACGCACAAGGGTGCTGGGACCCACTACAAACACAGTAAGAAAAAAAAACTGTGTGTCGCTCAACAGTAATCCTAGCACTTGGGAGGCTAACGTAGGAGGAAGGGCACAAGTTCAAGGCCAGCCTGGCTACAGAGAGAATGTAAGGTCAGTAAGGACTACTTAGCATGGCCTTGTCTCAGAAAACAAACAACAGAGTCTGGGGAGATGGCTCAGTAGTTAAACCACTCGCTGCTCTTGCAAAGTCTCATCACCCACACGGTGGCTCACAGCCATCTGTAATTTCAGTTCCAGTGGATCTGATGGTCTCTTCTGCCCTCCAAGGGCAAAATACATACATGCAAAAGAATGCATAACATGAAAATAAATAAATCCTTTAAAAACAATAAACAAGTCCAATGTGGCAGGGCACGCCTTTGATTCCAGCATCCCAGAGGCAGAGGCAGGCAGATCTCTGAGTTCAAGCCCAGCCTGGTGCACAAAGAAGGAGTTCCAGGACAGCCAGAAAGAAACCCTATTTGAAATACCCCACTCCACAAAAACAACAAACAAACAAACAAACAAAAGACCACGCAGCCTTGTGCCTGAGTGTGAATCCCAGCTCAGCTCCTTAACAACCCAACAATTCTTTAACCTGGCTACACCCCAGTTTCCTATAAGATGGGTGCTGTCGTGATACCTCCATCCCAGGATTGTTACAAGAATAAAATGACTCCATGTTTATACGATGCTTAGGGCAGTACCTGCTGTCTTTTAGCTACTGTTTGCAGAACGGCTGATGATGTAGCGTAAAAATGATATTTCTATGTGCCGGTCACAAAACCAAACACTCTGTCTGATCTCACCTGAAGACCTACCCAGGCCAGCTTAACTATACTATAGTTCCCTTCACACAAGCTGAAGTGCTGTGGAATGAAGCTTCCATAGTGACAGAGTGACAAGCTGGGTCCTTGCCTTACTGGCCTTCCTTAGGCGAACATGCCCTCCCAGGCAAGAGGCACGAGTACCCGGGTATTTACTGTGTCTCCTTCTGTTCTGGCCGAAGTTACAGAGCCAAGCGTTGTGTTTCTATCACTGCAGCCCTCCACTGAACCTGGGCTTTGGGAAAAGGCAGAAGGAAGCGAAGAGGGGAGAAACCGCAGCTACAGGAAGTATCTGTAAATGGGGTTCAGTCTGGAGAAGGAGGAGCAACTACAAAACTAGGTAAGCACCCTTAGTAAGCCAGACAGCATGAACAGAATAAATATGGCCGAACGGATGGGAAACTGGGGTCCAGATCATCAAACATACAGAAGGCCCCACAGAGTTGGCCGGTTTACCAGCACTCTTCAGCTGGGATTCACTTTGCCTCTACTGACTGCTGTTGTTATGACCGTGTGAAACAGGGTCTCACTCTGTAGCCCAGGGCTGGCAATCCTCCTACCTCAGTCTCTGAAGTGCCTGGATTGCAGGTGTGAGCCGTGCACCTGATTTTACCTGGTCCTAGTCTTCCTTCCTCGTCCCTCTGGGGGACCCCTCCCCAAGATGGCTCCAGTGACACCCAAGTAAGACAAAGACCCACCAATAGTGTCTGTGGTACACCCACAAGACACACCACACCTCCATCTGTCTAAAGGACCTGAGAGGGCCCAGCCTTCCTCACCTGCAGTCACTGCATCTTTACCCACCCTGTGCTTCCCAATTCCTGTCCTTGGCACCTGAGCCTTTCTTTCTCAGCTGGCAGCAGCCTCTGCCCCAGGGGAAGGAGAAGCTGCAAGGTCAGTGCGGGAGAAATCCGAAGCCCAGAGAACAGCCTGGAGAAGGAGGTGGTGCCAGCTGGCAAGCGGCATTCCAAACTCCTGATCCTGTCCTGGGAGCCAGGGCTCGGGATGTGCTGGTACAGGGGGATGTTGGGGAGCCTCACAGAGCCCCAGGTGGGGGAGCCCAAGGCCATCTCTCTGAGGACAATGAGAATGGGTGGCACCCAGCCCACACTGCCTTCTGGTCTTCTACTTAACACTGTTTCCTTCAGTCATGGTGTGTCTTCCAGACCAGTCTTGTCTCTTACATTCCCAGAACTCCTGAAGCAAGCAACATTGGGTATTTCAACAGAGTTGTGTACAGTGTGATTACTAAACACCTGTGTAGCTACTCATTCTGAAATCGGCATGTGTGGTATACATGTTACTTGTTTTTAGGATGATCCTGTTTTTTAACCTTAACTGCGTGGCTCAAACTGCACTGTGTGTTTGAGTTTCCTGGGGAACTGTTGAAAAGGCAGATTCTGACGGAGGGGGAAGTCTAAGGAACTGATGATGCTTGGGTCCAAGGAGCACACTTTGAGCAGCAAGATTCCAGAACACTGCTCAGAGGACATCAGCATCAAAGAGGACATGTCTGGGGCTGAGAGACGGCTCATGGCTAAACATCCTAGTTGCTTCCAGAGTTAGATTCCCAGCACCCACATGGCAGATCACAACTGTCTGTAACTCCAGTCCCGGGACTGGGGTAGGTCCAATGCCTTCTGGCTTCCACAGACACCAAGTGTGCACATTAGTGCGCATGAAACACCCATACTCACAAAAGGAAAAAACAAAAAAAGCACATGCCCGGCCTTCCACGTTCATCACCAAGTCAGCTCGGTTCCGCTTGAGCAGGTCCTTAGATGCTTTAGTTCACCCATCTCCTTATCATAAATGGCTCTGATGAGAAGTTCTGTGTGGCATGTGGCAGCGGGCATGACCTGGGGGGTGGAGCTGTACCGCTCATCCCACTGGTTCTGACACGATTCTCGTAACACAGCTGAGGAGACCCCCCAGGAGGAATGGATCCACAGAGCCATAGAGACCAAGTTACCACGCTAACCCTCTTCCCAAGCACTGGGCTCAGCAGTTCTAGTACAGGAAATGACATAATCTACAAAACAAGGCTGAAGCCAACCATGGTGGCTCGCTCCTTGTGCACTTGGGAGGTTGAGGCAGGAGGGTCGAAAGCTCAAGGCCAGCTTGAGCCACAAACAGAGGTCAGTCTGGATAATCAAGGGAGACCCTGTCTCAAAATGAGGATCGAGAGAAGGGCTGAAGATTTCAACCCACAGCAGAGTGTTTATCTCGCCTGAGCAAGGCCCTGGGCCAAGCTCTAGTGAGTCCTACATTAGGGGCAGTGGTGGCGCACGCCTTTAATCCCAGCACTTGGGAGGCAGACGCAGGTGGATTTCTGACTTCAAGGCCAGCCTGGTCTACAGAGTGAGTTCCAGGATAGCCAGGGCTACACAGAGAAACCCTGTCTTGAAAAAACAAAAAAGAAAGAAAGAAAGAAAAAGAAACAGCCATGCTGACTGCCGACCAAGCAGGGGAGGACCTCAAAGACTAATAGATGAGATATGCAACCCAAGCCAAAGCAAACAGAACAAACCTACACTACCACATATGACAGTACATGCCTGTCATCCCAGCAGGCAGAAGGCTCAGGCAGGGGGATTACGGAAAGTTCAGGCCTAGCCTGGGCTACACAGTAAGACTCTGTCTCTCAAACCAAAAACAAACAAGAAAATGCACTCTCTCTCCACCCTCTTTCTCTCTCATCCTACCCTCCCTCTCTCCCCCCTCCCCACTTCCCCTCACCTCCCCCAGGTCAACTGCTACCAAGAAGCATGATGACCCAAGTCCAATCCCTGAGCTGACCTGATAGAAGGAGAAACACGACTCCCTGGGTTTGTCCTCTGACCTACACACGCATGCCTTGGCAAGTGAATGGTGTGCACACACGTAACCCTCACCAAATAAAATAATAAGACATTTTAAAAAATGAATGCTAGACAAATGGTAACTAATTAGATTACTTAAGCAGTCCAGGTATGGTGATGGACGCCGGTAAGCTAGCACCGGGGAGGCGAAGTCAGGGAGGTCAGAAATTCAAGGCAGCCTACAAGTAGGCTGAAAATCTGTCTTGGAAAAAAAGAAAGAAAGCAGGAAGAAAGGGAAAAAGGAAGGATGTAAGAAAAATTAACTATAAAGTCCCTGCCTTAGGATAGCACAGTGCCACCGCTGTGAGGAATCCTGGGCCTTTCCCCTTACCTCCGGGCTACAGAGCCAACCCTGCCCTGGAGAGCCCTGGAAAACTAAGTCTGTCACCAACTTCACAAGCCATCTCAGCCTCCCAAGATGTGGACAGCAAAACCTGGGGGCTCCGCTCTGGCTGCACCGCCCCTCACATGTGCAGTCTGAGTGGTTTTTACTCAAGCCTTCTCTCTCTGGGCTCTACGGTGACTGAGAGGAAGGGACAATGAAATAAACCTACCAAAGCTGCGCACGCTACGGACACTGGTCAGGAAGCAGGAAACCAAATGCCCGCTTAGGAATTTTCTTCTACCTTGCTCTCTTCTTTGTCTAATTAAGCAATCGGTCGGGAAGCCATGACTAACAGGCCAAGAGGCTGGAGGGAGACGAGAGAGGACAGAGACATCAACACAGGGAGATGTTGTTCTTAGCCATGTTCTTGCCCTCACCCGAAACAACCACACAGACTTTTTGTTTGTTTGTTTGTTTGTTTTTTCGAGACAGGGTTTCTCTGTGTAGCCCTGAGTGCTGAGATCAAAGGCGTGCGCCACCACTGCCTGGCCAACCACACAGTCTTGAACAAGGCATTTAACCTGCCAAGGCCTCGGCTTCCTCACCTGGGTAACGGACTAAGTGTGCCAGGGTTGTCTTCTGGCCCTTGGTCCCACACATTTCAAGGGAGGTCCCCACCCTACTATCAAGGAGATGCCACCACCAATCTATATAAGCACAGAAGTGCTAGAGGGGACACAGACCACAGTAGTGGGGTCACGAGGCCGAGAAATACAGAGACAAGTCTACATCCTGATTTCCAGAGTAAGGCCAGGACAGCCAGGGATCCACAGAGAAATCCTGTCTCGAAAACCAAACCACCACCACTGCCAACAACAACAACAACAGAGGAGTGTGGAAGACAGTTTCATATATAACAAATTTTATTCACGAAACAGCTGGAACAGGACATGGTAACTCAAGCCTACAGTCTCAGCCTTTGGGAGTCAGGAGGATTGTGAGTTCAAGGTTAGCCTGGGCTATGTAGCAACCCCAGGTCAAAAGAAGGAAAAGCAGGAAGGCGGGGGTAGGGTGGAGGCTGGAGAGATGACTCAGCAGAGGACCCATTCCCAGCACCTACATGGCTGCTCAGAACCATCGATCACTCCAGTTCCAGGGGATCCTACACTAAACATGCACATGGTGCACATACAGACATGCAGACACATGAGGAGAAAATAGAGGAGGTGGGAGTGAGCAAGCAGGAAGGCAGGTGGGCTTCCTCTGGGTGACAATGCATTATTCTGACAGGTTCACGTTAGAATTAGCACTGAGCATGCATGCACACAGGGATCTTATCCAAGACCCATGGCTCTCCAACCCCCACAAGACAGGTCATCCTGGGAGAGACTCAGCCATTAGACGGAGGCCCTGCTAACATTCCAGAAGGGGAAAGACTGATTTGGCCAGCCATGGTGAGCAGGGACAGAGTCCAGCTCCATCTTCCTGCCACCCTCACAGAAAAGGGGAACATGGACAGCTACCCCAAAGCTGTCCCTGCCCACACCAGCAGCACAGAGAGGCGGGGTTTGTGCTGGCTAGTTACCAGCCTCTTTGCCCATAAGACATGGGTGGGAGTATGAGCTGAGAGAGACAATCAGGGGCCATCACCTACACCCCCTTCCCTCCCCTAATGGCCTCAGATGTCACTGAAAATGCTGCTTCCTACAGGTGGGGCTAGAGAGGGGTGCCTCTAATCACAGCCCCAAAATCTGGACTTTTAAAAATAATTTGGGGGGCTGGAGAGATGGCTTTGTGGTTAAGAGCACTGGTTGCTCTTCTAGAGGGCCCGGGGTTCAATTCCCAGCACCCACATGGCAGTTCACAGCTGTCTATAATTCCAGGTCCAGGGGATCTGACACCCTCACAGACACATCTGTAGGCAAAACACCAATGTACATAAAATAAAAATAAATACTAATTTTAAAATGATTGGGAAAAAAACAAGAATTCAGATGAAAGACCATTTATAAAATCATCCTTATCAGCCAAGGGTCCCCTCCAGTTCCCGGTCTCTGATGCCAAACTTACCAGTGCAAGCAAAGAACACAACCTGGTGTCAGTCAATCATGATCTGCATTTGGTCCTCTCAAGGCCAATCTGGGGACCAGTGCTTCCAAATGAAGCTCTCCTCCAAGTTCCCTGGCCTCCTCTGAAGGTAGCTGGAAGCACTGAGGAGCACTCAAAGCCCCTTTGTACCTTTTTGCAATGTTTGATTGCAAAATTTCCGGGTGTTTTCCCAGCTGGTCGTTAATCATAGCCATCACTAAAGCAAAGTTACATAAATGAATAACTAACCAAATTCCATTAAGAACAAAGGTCAATATACACTCAAAACCATTATTTCCTGATCATGGGATCACGTTTTGCTGCCATATATGCCCTTGATATTGCTGATTAGGGGGACATCTATAACACAGATACTGGCAAATCTGTAAACCAACTTCCCCAGCCCCAGCCCCCACCTCCTGCACAGCACTGACCAGCCAGTTGCTATCTGTGTGGCCAAGCTGGTATTTCCAGTTTGGACTTTCACATCTCACCTCCACTTGCCCTCCCCTCCTCTTCTCTCCCTCCCTCCCCTTCAGGTTTGTACTTCTTTGTTTTTGAGACAAGGCATCTCGATGTAGCCCAGGCTAACCTCAGGCCTGGTATGGTCCAGCCTTGTCCTCCCCGGCACTGGGATTTCAGGCATGTACCACCATGCCTCCCAACTTGCTTCAAATGCAGTCTCCACAAGTCCCAGTAAACACGGACATATTCAGATGATAAACCCTAGAGGTGTCTGGTCTGTTGGCAGATACCGGTGTCCACCTTCAAATCCTATTTGGGGGCGGCTGGGGTGTCGGCCACCAAGTCTGGTGACCTGAGTTCACACCACAGGAACCACAGGGTGGAAGGGGAGATCCAGCTCCAGTACCTGTCCTCTGAGCTCCACATGTGTACACGCACATGTGCATACACAAACACAACAGAGGTCATGCAGGTTTGGAGTACAGGGTCTCTCACCACCTTTGTCTACTCTGCCACCTCCTCTGTCTGGACGACTGCAGAAGTCCCCCACCCCTACATACTCCTTTGGCCCCTGCAGACTTGAGTCTAGCACAGGGGCCAGGTGTTGGGAAGGAAAGGTCTACACAGTCCAGCTTCTCGCCGCCATTTCTTTGACTTCCTGTACTATTCTGCCCATCCTCCTGCCTCGGGGCCTTTGTGCTGGCTCTTCTCTTTGTCTGAGCTATGTTCCCTGAAGGTACTCCCACGGCACATTACCACATTACCTCGCCAACTTCAGCAACAGTGCTTGTTCAGTCGGGCTTTCTCAGACCACTCCACAAAATACTAAAACACCCACTTCCACCTCATGCCTCCTCCCTATGCTATTTCTCTCTGTAGTCCCTCCCTCCCTCCCTCCCTCCCTCCCTCCCTCCCTCCCTCCCTTCCTCCCTTCCTTCCTTCCAGGTCTCATGTAGCTCAGGCTGTCCTCAAACTTTCTATGTAGCTGAGGATGACCTTCAATGTCCTTGAACTTATTTTATATGTGTGGGATTATGATTGTACCACATGTGTGCCTGGTGCCTGCAGAGGCCAGAGAGGGCTTCAGATACCCTGAAATGGACATTATAGACAGCTGAGAGTTGCCATGTGAGTGCTGGGAATCGAACTCAGGTCCTCTGCAAGAGCAGCCAGTACTCTTAACTGCTGAGCCATCTCTCCAGACTCATAAACTTCTGCTCTTTCCCCCTCTATCCCCTGAGCACTAGGATGACAGGCACGTGTTACCACGTTCAGTTTCATGCGGTGCTGGATATGTTATGTTAGAAAAGCACTTCACCAAGTGAGCTACATCCCCAGCCCATGTCTATAACACTTCCTGAGACACTGTATGATAATTACGCACTACTTCCAAGAAGTCAAGTCCCACCTGGACAGGGAAAGATATATTCACTTCTCTGCCGCATCTCCCATACCCAAAACATACATGGCCAGATACTCAGCAAGCTCCCCAGCAATATTTGCTAATGACGAAATAAATCCCATTTACACAGGATCACAGTAACCTCAGGTACAAGATACCCAGGGCTGAATGGTGTCATGGAAACAATAGGCTGTAGCCGTCACCTGGAACACTGTGACCCTGCAACCCACCAGCAGCTGCTTCTTGCTTATGACAACGTTATTAATATTGTGAGCTCTTTATGGCATGTACGCCATATGCCAAATACTAGTCTTAAGAGTATGACAAGCAATGGACTTCTATCCTTGCCACAATTCTGTGAGATATGCACTATCATCAACCGTTTGTGTAGCAGTGGACACAGAAAAGTAAACTATCTTGCTGAAGTTCAGACAATTCAGAGGTGACAGAACGTGAATGGAAGCAGCTTGGTCGTTGAGCTAACCTCTAATGGCTCCATAAAACGTGTGGCTAAAGGCTGGGGAGATGGGACAGTGGTTACAAACACTTGCTATTCTTGCAGAGGACCCAGGTTCAATTCCCAGCACCCACCCAATCGGTAACTCCAGTCCCAGGGGATCCAGCACTCTCTTCTGGCCTCTGCAGGCACTGTACACACATGGTGCTCATCCATACATGTAAAACAAAAACTCACACATAGACATGAAAATAAATAGATCTTTAAAAAAAGACAAGAAAGAATGTGCGACTAGATCCCCAATGACAGAAAGGGCAGACAGCAGCTTGGCGTAAACATTACTGTTTTCCTGCCGGTGGTTGCTCACATAGGCCAGCTGGTTGAACACTGCTCTGGGCCCCATGTCTACTAGCACTTCGAATGGCCCTCTTTCTGATATCAGGAGGGCATTTTGTGGAAACCCTACTGAAACCTGAAAGGCCCTGTGGGCTAAGACATTAAGTATACAATCTGGGATTCAATTCTGTGCCTCTCAGCAGCGAGGTGACCTGAGACGGTCTTTAACCTCTTTGTTTCTCAGCCACGGAACAGAAAAGCAAGCCCATAATGAGCATACGTGAAGATAATTCACATAAGGCACTTTGGCACCACACTTGGCAAACTGCAGGCTCTCAAGAAATGCTAGCTTCCACTACTGTTCATTAGCGTACTTCCTACAATGCCACGAAACCAATAAACTCCCTTGCTACAGAAAAAACAAGGTATGGATCATGAGAGTTCAGCTGTTCCCTGTGATCACACGGATGAAAGAGTGAAGAGGTAAGGGACTGGGATGGCCCCTTCTTGGCCCTTGAGGAGTCTAACATCTGGCCAGAAGAATAAAGAACATGGCCAGGCAGTGGTGGCGCACGCCTTTAATCCCAGCACTTGAGAGGCAGAGGCAGGTGGATTTCTGAGTTCGAGGCCAGCCTGGTCTACAGAGTGAGTTCCAGGACAGCCAGGGCTATACAGAGAAACCCTGTCACAAAAAAACAAAAAACAAACAAATAAATAAATAAATAAGAACATAATATTGGGGATGGGGGTTGCATGTCTGAAGAGGCTTAGGTAGAAGAACTGAGAGATTGAGACCCACCTGGCATAGAAAACAAGACCTTGTCTCACAAAAAAAAGCAGGGCTGGAGAGATGACTCAGCAGTTAAGGGTGCCCACTGCTATTGCAGAGGACCGGAGTTCAATTCCCAGCATGTACACGGCCGCTCACAACTATCTGTAACTCCAGTCCCGGCCTGGCCTCCGAGGGTACAAAGGCACACACATGGTACAACGATATACACAGAGATAAAACACCTAACTGCACAATACAATAAACAGATAAAATTAAAACAAACCAAACATGGATCGTGGGAGGAGGGCTAGAGAGTTTACTCAGCAGTTAACAGCACTTGCTGTTCTTATGGACCTAGATTCAGTTCCCAGCACCACCATGGCAGCTCACTGTAACCCCAGCTCCGTGAGATCCAACTCCCTTTCTGTTCTCTAGAGGCATATGAACTTACACACACACACACACACACACACACACACACACGAGTCAGAAGAGCTGGCTTAGTGGTTAAGAGCACATGTTGCTCTTGCGGAGGACCTGGGTTTGAGTCTCCACATCCCACGTGGCAGCTTACAACCATCTATGACTCTGGTTCCAATCCCACAGTCTCTTCTAGACTTAATGAACACTACACACAAGCGTGGCTTTAACTCGAGGGTTGGATGCTTACCTAGCCTGTACGACGTCCTAAGTGTAAAAACTACAAAGATTTAAGAGAGTAAAGCTGTAATTGTGTAGCCAGAAACCCATAGCTTAATTCGATGTTGTTTTCCCTAGCTGTAAAATGGGAATAAATAGCCTCATTTTAATGGCTGGCCAGAAGAAACCAGATCAGGGGACTAATAATAATAATAATAATAATAATAATAATAATAATAATAATAAAAAATACTTTGTGAGGACATGGTGTAAGTGATTGAATGACTTGCAACCCAGGCCAGCTGCTCCGGACAGGTCGGGAGGACTGGACCGTAGAGGGCTAAGGCAACTTTAGTAATTCTCCCTTAGGGCTTGGTTTTGTCTGGGGACAAGAGTGTGGTTAGATGGCCCAGGCTGGCGTAGGCTCCCCATTCTTGTGTCTCTGTCTCTGAAATGCTGGGAGAATGGGTGGGCCCTACCAACCCATCTTTTCTTCTTTAAAACGGTCCCTGAGCTACCCAAACAGCCAACAGCAATCTGTTGCTTTCTGTTAGATAGTCTTGTATTTTAAATTTTTATTTATTTGTTAAATACATAATTCTTAAAAATGAGCCGTCCTCAAGCCAAACACTGCGCTTTATTTAAGGTAGGGTCTCAGTCTAGAACTCTCAGTGTGGGACAGGCTGGCTTTACCCTTACAGAGATCTTCCTGCCTCTGCCCTCCGCCCTCCAAGTGCTGGGATTAAAGGTGTGCACCACTATACCCCTCTTAAAAGGTGATTTTCTTTGATGTGCTCCCAAAATAAAGATTAGCCTCATCAACTCAAAGATTCTGTCAGCCATGCATCAGTTCAGATGTCCTAGTTTTCCAACCCTACCTTTCAGGTGCCATGGGGGAGTGGGGAGGGCTGGCTACTGGACTACCCTCATGGAAGGAATTTCAGTTCTTACTTTAGGCTAAATATTCAAGGCTGGGAGAGCCGACTTTCAGAGGCCCCATGCCTCTGGAAAAGAATGTGCTGGGTCGGTATGTGGGAAATGCTCATGCGATAGCAACTGCCAAAGCTTAAGCACTGGGAAAGCACCGGCTCGCTCTCGCTCTCAGCGGCATGTTCCAAGAAGCCTAGGGACAAGGGCACGCTGGGACCCCGGGGCTATCCGGGAAGGGGCCTGGCCGCCTCCTACTGGCCCGCCACCTAACTGCACCGCATCCCCGGGTCATGCAGGGGCGTTATTCCGCAGAAGGAGGGGCGTGCGGGTGGAGGATCGGTGACACGGGCGAGCACCGTGGGACCCGAGCCACCACCGTGGCCGGCTGGCTGGAGTGTTCTCGGATGCAAGAAATGCGCGGCCCAGAGCAAGCGGGGTGGGGTGCAGCTTACTTCATCTCGCTCGTCCGGGAAGTGGCCAGGGCTGGCTAGCACAACAGGCAGCGGGGGTGCGGGGGAACCTGCGACCCCCTGCTTCGCCTTGTCCTCCGCAGGTGCGCGCCTCAGGCGGGGCCGCGCCTCGGCGCTCCGAGAGAGCCCGGGCACGCGGCGAGAGCCCAGGGCGCGGGGCCAAGTTCTGCCCGGGATGCCGCAGAATCGAGCTGCGCAGGGTCAGGGCCCAGCGGGCAGGCCTCAGGCCACCGCGGCCCCGCGCCGCGCTCGCCCGGCTCCAGGAGCGCGCGCAGCGGGGCCTGGGGCGAAGTGCGCGCAGAGGAGGCGGAGCCTCGGGCCTGGGCACGCCCTCTAGCTCGCGAGGGCGGCCGAGGAGGCGGGGCCTCCGTGTGCTTCCCTAGGGGCCAGCTGCTACTTTTGGGCCCTTGCCTGCCTTGCATTCCCCCGCCCCGCCCCCGTCGGTGGCAGGGCTTCCCTGCTGCGCGGAGACGCGCGTGTACTCCTAAAGATGCCTGGGGTAGAGAAAGTGGTTGTGTAGTTGAGGAGATTCATAGGTTGAGCAGTGTTTCTGGTTTGTAGTCTGGAACCTGAAACAGGTTCCCTGCCTTCCCCAGACCTCACGCTCCCCTATCTGCAGTGAATAGTTTGGTCCACCCAGAGGCGTGAGTTAAACGCGGGGAGTGCACACATTTGCCACCTTCACCAGTCAGCTCCAGAGCTGATACCCCCTAACCTACATGGTCTTGGGACTCTCTCTGTGCTCTTCCATACAATTAAGGTAGTGGAAGTGTGGGCCGGAAATTAACTGTCAAACGTTGAGGCTCAGCTTGCGCCTGTGTGGCTTTAAGCAAGACAGGAAATAAAACATGGCTCTCCCTCTAGAGAGTAGCAGGTGTTTAAAAGACATCTCAGCTCTTGGCTCCATCACACCCCTATCCATTTTGGTGCCCTGTCCCCAGCCTCAAGCCCATTTTCATTCTGACCCTACAGCGTCCCCATGACACTGAAGATGTCCTGCTCCTTCCTTCTGGGGCCCTTCGTCTCAGCAGGGCCCAAGCAACTTCGGGGTAATGAAGACAGGGAGCCCTGACCTCCCAGGCTGCCCAGGGCCTCGTCTTTGATGAGGGTGTCCATCTTTACTCTTGGAGTATCGAACCTCTGCTCTTTTTTCAGACACTCCTTCCAGACACTCCACTGACAGAAAGGCTGCATGGCCACCTCTGAGAGGGGACTCTGGTGTGAGAGAAAATGAACCAGCCTTTTATTTCATGATGGTCACTGTCCAAGTAGAAGTGTCAGGCACCAGGAGGGGGAATTTGGCAGGACCGGAAGGACTAAGTGAGGCAAACAGGGATGCTTACTGAATGGGATGTTGGGCATTCTAGGAGGCTTTAAGTGGTTCCAGGAAGCTGGGGAGCTAAGGGAAGCTGGGGCCCACTGTTAGGGAGCCCAGTGGCCACAGGAAGCCTGCTGAGCTGCAGCAAGGATTGAGGTCACATTGGGTGGAGTCTGAGGTGGGACATGGGGCAAAGGGCCAGGCACCTTCTGGATCACCTCTAGAACTGCAGTGAGCAAGAGAGTGTAAGGTGGGGGTCAGGCAAATCGAATTGAACAGATGTCCAGATTCTCGGCCTAGAGCCCTTTCCATATTCCCTAGGGCCAAAGAAAGTACAGACAGGAGTGGGTAGGTGCCCAGAGGTTAAGATGAGCAGAGAGATGCTTCCCAGATCTCTATGAGCCCATCATAGAAGTCATGACCGGTTATCTTGAAGACATCTTTTAAAATATCCCCAAACCCATTTAGCTGTGACCAGCTTGATAAATACCTGTGTGTCCCCTGTGTGGTGGGGCTGGAACTCGGGGAGGAACAAGCCGGTCATCATACCTGCTCTGCTGAGACGTGACCCCCACATCACCGTGAGTTGGTTTGTTTCTCCACACGCCTTCCTCATCCATGTCTGTGTGTTCACACATAGAGGCCAGTGGTCAATCAATGTCAGGTGTCTTCCTTTATCTTTCTATACTTTTTTGCATTTATTTTATGTGTATGAATGTTTTGCTTGCATGTATTTATGTGCACCGTGTGTGTATCTGGTGCCTATAGATGTCAGAAGAGGGAGTCAGATACCCTGAAACTGGACTTAGAAGCCACCATGTGGGTGCTGAGAACTGAACCTGGCTCTTTTGGAATAGTGGCAAGTTTCCCTAACCTCTGAGCCATCTCTCCAGCCTCCACCTTATTTTGAATCAGTGTCTCTCAGCATCTTGATAACAGTGGGCTCCGGCTTGCTGATTTGGTTATTCTCTCCAGTGCTTGGCTGTTAGGCCATATGTAATCATGCCTGGCTTTATTATATGGGTGCTAGGGATCCACCCTTGGGTCCTCACAATCACTGTACCACTGACCCATCTCTCTAACTCCCCCTCTTCTTCCCCTCAGTCACATCCCTTCCTACCCCTGTGCCTTCTGGTTTGATATGGACCATTTCTTAATTCTCTTCCTAGAAACAATCCAGTCAGCTTAAACCCAATTGTCTAGGCATTGAGAGCACTGCTTCCCCCAAATCAGCCCTGGATACCTTGCTTGTGTGGGCCTTGGGATTAGTCCCAGTATCTCTGCCTGCCTGGAGTTTCTCCTTTCTGTGCTAGCTGCTACTACCCACTCCGAACTGTGTAACGGGGTGTATTCAAAGCTTCATGGTGGAGGAAGTTGGGTTGGAGGGGAGAACTATCCCTTGGGGGAGGGGTTCTCGTGGTCAGGTTGTACCTGATTTATCTTGCCCTGGGCAAGGAAGACGCCAAGGTCTCTGTGAGGCACATTGGTGGGGGCTTTGCCTCCTACCTATTACACAGCATACTGGGTGAGCAGGTCAGGTTAACTCAGCCTGCTTTGCAGACATGAAATGTGAAACCCAGAGAGATGAATGACTCACAGAGATGTCTATGGAGTTAGAAATAAAATCCTGTTGCTGTTTCTATTTTCAGGCACCATGCCCCAAGTCGGCTCTACTTGCTGGCTCCTTGCTTCTCACAGAAGAGGGAGGGAGAGAACAGGTGTAGTATGTTTTCTCAGCCATGGGCAGACATTTTAATCCCCACTCGAGAAATCTCCAAATGACTTGTTATGTTTTAAAATCGGCTCCGTGAAGCAGGGATTATTCTGTTCCCTGTTGCTGCCATACTAGGGTACCACAGTTAAAACTACTGATCTGTTACCTTACGCTGCCTTTGGTCTGGCTGAGCTACAGGAGTTGGTTGGTCCTGGACAGAGAAGCCATTGTCTTGCTTCAGGGGTGTTCTGCTCCTGGTACAGCTCATTGCCTTGAGACCTGAGGGATTCCCAGTTTCCCTCTTGGCTTTCAATGAGGACTGTTGTCAGTTTGGAAGTTCCTTGGCCTGGGGCTCCTTCTCTTCAGGGCTTGGATGGGGGATTGGGAGCTGGGAATTTCTCTTGCTCTTATGTGGGTACAGTTTCTGACTCAGCCAGGGAAAGGGTATGTGCTTTAAGAGGCTGGGGAGGGACATTTGTATAATCCCAAACTTTATTTCTCATTTTAGACTCCATCTTTCTTTTTTCTTCCCCTTTGACCCTGGAGCTCCCTAAGTAGACTAGGCTGGTCTTGAACGCATAAAGATCCACCTGCCTCTGCCTCCTCAAGTAAAGGAAATTGAAAGCCATGCACCATCATGCCTGGCCCAAAATATCTATTTAGCCAGTTAATTAATTAATTAATTTTACGCATACTGGTATTTTGCCTGTATGGTGTCTGTGTACCAGATGCACACCTGGTGGCCCTTAGAGTCTAGACGGGGGCATTAGATCCCCTGGGACTGGAGTTACAGGCTGTGTGAGCCACCCCCATGTGCGTGCTGGAAACCAGACTCCAGTCCACTTCAGGAGTGAGCACCAAGCTCCCTTGACCACTGAACCATCTTTCCAGTCCCCGGTAAATAATGTTTAATTGCATGGGTGAACCTTGAGTATGTTGATTATTTTTGCTTTTTAGGCTGATCTGCCTGTCATTCTGCTTTGCATTTCTCTAGTGGAGATCGATGCTGATGACCAAGGCCTGTACATATTTATTATCTCTCTCTTCTGGGGAAATGTCTAGTTAGGTTCTTTGCCCATTTTCCCACTAGGTCTTGTGTGTAACTGGGGGAGGGGGGTATGTGAGGAGAAGCCAGAGCTAGAGTTATAGGTTGTTATGAGCCACCTGGTGTAGATGCCAAGAGAGCAGGTCCTTTAGAGCAGCCCTGAGCAGCTGAGCCATCTCTCCAGCCTGAGTTCTCAATATATTCTAAATACAAATTCCTTGCCAGGTAAGTTGCTTGCTCTTTTTGTTTGTTTGTTTTGACGCAGGATGTCATGGTTCGCCTTCTACTGCTATGCTGAAGAACCAAAGCAACCTCGGGAGGAAAAGGTTTACTTCAGCTTACATTTCACAGTCTGTAACTCAGGGAAGTCCTGGAGACAGGAACCGAATCCAAAACCATGAAGGAAAATCTCTCACTGCCCCCCTCCCCGTTCCCCCCATCGCTTGTTCAGCTGCCCATTTATACAACCCAAGACCTGCCCAGTGATGGCACCAACTACAGCGAGCTGGGCCCTCCCATAAGGATCATTAATCAAGAAAATGACCCACAGACTTGCCTACAGCCCAGTCTGCTGGAGGCAATTTTTTTTTTTTTTTTTTTTTACAACTGAGATTCCCTCTTTCCAAATGACTCTAGCTTGACAAAAGAAGAACATCATCAACAACATTATCAGCAGCAACAACAACAGCAATAGCAGCATCAACAATTACTACTACTACTACTACTACTATTACTACTACCACAGGGCCTCGTGTAGCCCAGGCTAGCCTCAACTTTACTATGTAGCTGAGGATGACCTTGAATGTCTCATCTTCCTGCCTCCTGGATATTGGGATGTAGGTGTGCACCGTCAGGCTTGATTTGTGTAGACCGGAGGACGATTAAAGTCAGAGCCTTGTGTGTGCTAGGCTAGCACTATTTCAACTGAGCTAGCCCACTCCCCACTCCCCAGCCCTGACTGCAAATGTTCTTCCTCATTTTATTAGTGATCTCTTCACCTTCCTGATGGTGTCCTTTAGGACATAAAAGTTTGTCATTCTGATGATGTCCAGTTTATCTATTTTTACTTTTGCTGTCTTGGCTCTTAGTGTCCTATCTAAGAAGGCTTACTTAGCCCAACCCCAATGTCATAAAGATTTTTGTGTGTAGTATTGAGGATGAAGTCCAGGTCCTCATGTACACTAGGCAAGTCTCTGCCACACTGCTGAGCCACACTGCTGAGCCACACTACAGTCCTGCCAGGGAAATGTGTGCTCTGCATCCTGTTCTGCATAGACAGCAACCTTTAGGTTCCTGAATTTAGATGTGTTTGCTGGTTTTGTCTTTTGAATTCCTGAGGATAAAACCCAGGACCTTGAGCATAAGACAAACGCTATCAACACCCCTAACCCAACATATGTTTCAGATAATTTTAGTTAATTTCTTTGGTGGCACGTGGACATCTGCTTGTCTTGTGTTGCACATGGTGCATCTTCAAAACATTTGCTCACAGACACACAACATTGGCATGACCAAAAAGCCTGTCCCATCCTGTGAGACTTACCTGGGATACCAATGCCTAGCAAATAAAAGACCCTCAAGACAACTGTCCACAGAGTGTGGGTGAACTGAGGAGTCAGCGCTACCAAGCTTGGGGACTTGAGGAGCAGGAGGGGGGGCTTTGCTCTGCACACAGCCAAGGTGACTGAGGGGTATCTGAAAAATACTGTAATAATACCCTTGGGCAGAAGGGGGTTCACTAGCCACTTGGCTCTTGTTTGAGTCAGATGGAGGGGAGCAGAGTCCCAAAATTGGTTTGAGGTTTCCTAAGAGTGGGGAGCAAAGGGACAAGAGAGATCAGCAGCAGCTAGTCTGGGCATGAGCCAGGGTGGAGACCTTGAATTAGAAAAGAGAAGCACTTGTCCTCATGGTTGCCATCCCTTGCCTGGAGCTTCAAGAGAGCAAGCAGGGCGAGCTCTGAACAGATAAAACAAAAAGATAGAAGTGCTGGCAGCTGCCCCAGCCATGCTGCCCCAGCAAGCGCTACATTGTAGCCTTTGGGCTAAGCGAACACACAGCCCAGCTATCGCCCAGCGGCTGGCATGCCTGGGGTCCTGAGGGAAGGACAAGGTATCCTTGCAGGGGAAATGTGATGGTCAGCAGGACCTCACAAGACACCGGCTTCTCCAGGAAACAAGCTCTGTCTGCCTTTCCCCAGCCTGCCACTGCAGTGGCCTGGTCTGGGGCCAAGAGTTTGGAAGCCTCTGGTGAGCCAGCAGTTCCCAAGTGGTGGAAGGGTCACAGCTGGGGAACAGGTCTACTCTCCATGGCTCCTTGCATTCCTCTTGTAATGGAAATGAAGGTAAAACACCCCTTATTCATTCAGCCAGTAGCACCTGCCTGGCTCTTACAGGCTTGGGGACACAGCAAAGGGCTGTTCTCGGGCAGCTTCTAGTCTACTTCTCTGTCTGCCTAGGGGACAGACAGAAATCAAACAGGGACTCAGAGTGTGGCCAAGGCCAGGAAGGAGAAGAGCTGAGTGATGAGTTGAGTCTCCCTGGGTCTTAGAGATAGGATCTTCTGGAGGCGACATTGGACAGCAGATGGAGGGACAGAGACTGGCACACAAAAGCTGGAGGAAAATGTCCCAGGAACAACACACAAAGGCCCAAGATACCTCTGAAGATCTAAAAGGCAGCTAGCACCATCCAGTCCCTGAGCAGAGGCTTCCAGAGGGCAGGGTCCCTGATGCACAGGACACGGGATTGATTCCAGTTGCCAACAGAAGGCTCTGTGGGACATTAAATAAAGAGTAACAAATGGTTTTCATCTTAAAAGTCTTTTGTGGCTGGGTGTGGTCTAGCTCCTTTCCACACAGAAGTTCTGACTTGGCAGTAGAGAGATAGGAGGATGCAGAGTTTGAGGCCAGCCTGGGCTACATAGTGAGTTCAATGTGAACCTGGGTTACAGAGCTCAGGCTCTGTCCCAAAATAAGCAAATAGTTAAGGGCTGGGGATGGAACTCAGTTGGTAGGGTGCTGGCCCAAGATGCAGGAAGCCCTGGGTTTGATATCAGTACCACATAAACCAGGTATGGTGGCACATACCTGCAACGCCAATGCTAGGGTGGTAGCTTCAGGAAGATCAGAAATTCAGTGTCATCCTTGAGGTCAATCTGTGCTGTATGGGACCCTGTCTTACAAATAAAGAAATAGGAAGATCTTTTAGGCTTTTGGACTACAGACAAGCATGTTGGGTAGAGCCCCTAGTAGGGCCATTTAGGCTAGCTGCACAGCTCCACAGTGCATTGAAAGTTTGGGCTGGGCATGGCTGTGCATGCCCTTAATCCCAGCACTTGAAAAGGCAGAGACAGGTGAGCCTGAGAATGAGGTCAGCCTGGTCTACATTGGGAGTTCCAGGCCAGTCAAGACTACAAAGAGAGACCTCATCTCTAACAAACAAACAAACAAACAAACATAAGTTTGAGGCTGGAAAAGAAGTTCTTTAGTAGAGCACTTGCTTAGCTTGCATGTACCTAGTATGTATGTACCTAGTAGGTATGTACCTAGCATGTGTGTACCTAGCATGCATGTACCTAGTAGGCATGAACCTAGCATGTATGTACCTAGTAGGTATGTACCTAGCATGTATGTACCTAGTAGGCATGAACCTAGCATGTATGTACCTA
>JADRCH010000224.1:225197-266761 GCA_019843965.1 Rhynchomys soricoides | reverse complement strand
TAGCATGTATGTACCTAGTAGGCATGAACCTAGCATGTATGTACCTAGCATGTATGTTCCTAGCATGTGTGTACCTAGTAGGTATGTTCCTAGCATGTGTGTACCTAGCATGTATGAGGTTCTGGGTTTTGATTTCCAGCACTGAACAAGGAGACCACTGTGGGTTCTTAAAAAAAAACAAAACAAAACAAACAAACAGATCCAGACCGACTGCGATGGAAAGATGGCTTATTGTTTTCAAAGTCTCCAACAAGAGGGAGACAGGCTGTCATGGTGACGCACGCCTTTAAGCCCAGCACTTGGGAGGCAGAGACAGGTGGATCTCTGTGAGTTCAAGGCCAGCCTGGTCTACAAAGCAAGTTGTTGACAGCCAGGGCTCTGTTACACAGAGAAATCCTGTCATGAAAAAACAAAGACAGAGAGAGAGAGAGAGAGAGAGAGAGAGAGAGAGAGAGAGAGAGAGAGAAGAGGACACACCCACATAAGGAAGTGTCTGAGCTGCTCAGGGGGCAAAGCAAGCAAGAGGACGATTGAGCACAAAAAGCACAGTTTCTGCCAGGAGGAATAGTGACCCAGAGTAAGCAGGTCTGTGAGTGGGTGGTACTCCGGGCAAAGAAGCCCCACTAATCCATTTTCCATCGCTATAATGAGATACTCGACACTGGCCCTTTATAACAGAACAGGCTTACTTGGTTCATAGTTTTTGAAGGGTCAAGAACGTGGCATCAAATGAGTCATGTATGAGGCGTACAGATCCCAGAGAGACAGGAAGTTAGAAAATGCAAGGGGCAGGCTTTTCCTTTCACAACAAACTGCCTTAGCAAGAGTAACCAGGATCCCAGGAGAACTACAACCCCCTGAGGGCTAAGCACTGGAGGGCCTCATCTCCCTCCCAACATAACCACCCGAGAACCAAGCTTCCAATGCATGCTTGCAGAGCACCACCTGCCCCTCTGCTATCTGTGCTTGACTCTGGGGTGAAGAAGGCAGGGGCATGGTGATCTTGGGAATGTGGTGTGGGGCTCTAGATGTTCAGTTGAGATATAAAAAGCTCCCAGGCAAACTCTTGATAACTCGCTTGACCTGAGGTTCAAGGCCCTCTGTGCCAGTGGCATAGGGTTCCAATGTCAGGCTCCAGAAACACACAGTGTACACAGGACTCCTGGACTCTGTGGCATGGGCTCAGGGAGGGGCAATTAGCAGGACTGACTAATAGACAGATGTCCACCTGGGAAGAGGGGAAGCCAGAGACCTTGCCTGCAAGTGACCCTGTTTATGGTTTTGTTTTAACTTCTTTTCATGGGACACAGTTGATGGATGAGTGGTTAAGAGCACTGACTGCTCTTCCAGATGACCTGGGTTCAATTCCTAGCACTCATATGTGGCTCACACTGTCTGTAACTCCCATGCTCTCTCCTGGCCTCTGTGGAAATCAGATATGCATGTGGTACAGGCAGAACACCTATATACATAAAGTGGATAATTTAGAAACACACTTACGGAGGACTCTCCTGACTGTGTAAATAACTGCTTCCTAACTTGATTTATTAGAGCTTGTTTTATTGAATCTAATTATATATACAAGTACTTGTAACTTTTTTTTAAAGGTATAGTTATGTAGTCCAGGCTAGCCTGAGACCCACGGCACTCCTGCTGCCTAAGCCTTCCACAGTGCTGGGATTACAGACATGTACTACACCTGAGCATGCCATTCTTATTTGTTTGTTTATTTATGTAGAGGCAGGGTCTTACTATGTTACCCAGGCTGGACTTGAACTTGTAAATGGCAGTTTCTGAAGTAGCAGCAATTACAGGTAAACACTACCAAATCTGGCTGTTATTCTCCTTTTTAAAGCAAAATTAAGAAAACAGAGCCCCCATATGACATAAAATAAGGGCAAAATTAAGAAGAAAAATAGTTCTCTGGGTTTTGATGGTTCAGTCTCCTTGGAAGGAAGGAAAAAAGGTGGCCAAAAACTATGAAAGGACTCTGTACTGGTCAGATTTTTCTTGTCAATTGACACAATCTAAAGTCAAGAGAAAGACAGAAGTTTAATTAAAGAACTGCTCAGATCAGAGACATTGTCTTGACTGATGATTGTTGTGGGACAGCCAACCCACTGTGGGAGGCACCATCCCTAAGCAAGTGGGCCTGGGCTGTGAGTCAGAGGGTGAGCTAATAAGCAGCATTGTTCTGTGTTTTCTGCTTCAGTTCACCCTGAGCTGCTTCCCCAATTTCCCTTGGTGACAGACTGCAACCCAGAGAGTAAGCCAATTAAACCCTTTCCTTCCTGGAGTTGCTTTTGGTTATGGTGTTTAAAACTAGGACAAAGTCCCTCTTTAGAAAATGACCTTGACCTGGTAAGAGACCCATTGGGCTGGGGATGTCAACACCTGGTGTCAATGTTTGCTGATCTAGATGTCACTTGGCATCTGGCTTGTGGGCGGAAATATTGATTCTTGGTGAGAAATTGGTTTGCGTGGTTTAGGGCAGATGAAGAAGGACCCAAGTGACCTCTTGGACACAGGAGCATTCCCATCACATCGACTGACAAATGCACAGGCCAGACATGACCATGTGGCACCTTCAAGCCTCATTATTTACAGACAAAAAAATAAATAATAGCAATGGCTTGCAAGCTTCTCTTATGTGGGGAATGTCTTGTCAACCAAATGCAAACACTTTGTAGGCAAGGTGTCTGTCTGGGGGGTTACCAGCCTTACCCAGTGCCCCATCCTTCCTTCCAAGGAGACTGAACCATCAAAACCCAGAGAACTATTGTTCTTTCTAATTTCGCACTTACTTTATGTCATATGGGGACTCCGTTTTCTTCGTGCTCTTCTTACAAATGTTTGTTGGTTACATGAGTTTAATTAACATGGCAGAGTTGTTAGCGGGGTAGATCTTTGTCAGATAAAGTTCAGTGTTTGATGAATAGACAACTATCATTTGTTAGTAAATCAAAGGGTCAGATCAAGAGAGTGAATTGTGGAGCCAGGAGATGGGTCAGTGGATCAGTGGGTCAGTGGGGGAGGCATTTCCTCAGTAAGCTTGAGGGTGGGGTCCCCAGAACTCAGGTAAAGCTGGACAAGGAGGCAGCATCAGTCTGTTAGCCTAGAACACCTATTGTGAGATGAGAAACCTAAGGGCCAGCTCCGCCAGAGCACACAGCAACAAAAGAGACCCTACCTCAAGCAAAGTGGAAGGTGAAAGCGAGGACCAGCAACTGAGATTGGCCTCAGACCTCCATGCACACGCTATGGCAGGTGCACATGCGCACATTCACACACATGATTTTTTTCTTAAAGTATCCTGTAATTCTGTCTGGCCTGGAACTCATCATGTAGACCAGGCTATCCTCACATTCACTGAGACCTGCTGCATCTGCCACCCGAGTGCTGGGATGGAAGGTGTGCACTGCCACACCCAGAGCAAAAGATTTTTGCAAAAAGAGTGCAGAGACAGAATGGGAAGAGGTGTTTGGAAACAGTATCTCTGGCCTCTTGCACGGTAACAATAACTACTGCAAAGAAATAGCAAGGACCTGGAGAGATGGGTGAGCGGTTAAGAGCACTGACTGCTCTTCCAGAGGTCTTGAGTTCAATTCCCAGCAATTACATGGTGGCTCACAACCATCTGTAATGGGATTTGATGCCTTCTTCTGAGTGTGTCTGAAGACAGTTACAATGTATTCACAGACATAAAATAAATAAATCATTCTTTTAAAAAAAACAGAAAGAAACAAAGAAATAGCAAATGATCCTAGTTGCCTGGACCAGAAAGAAGGAAGAAAGAAAGGAGGGAAGGGAAACTGAGATGTCTTATGTTCAAGAGTCGTGAATGTCCCTCCAGTGCATCCCAAGTGGGAATCTTTAGACTTGTCTGTTCCTGTGTCTCCTGCATTCCCCACTGCAGGAGGAGGTAGGCGTGTCACAAGAAGGACACCAGTGAGAGACTCTAAACTAAGAGGGGTCATGACTTTGGGGTTGCAGCTTCTCTGTGGGACTGGGGCAAGGGCCAGGAGTTTTAGGGCCCAGCCTCAGGTGCCATCCAAGGGTCATGGGAGCCATTTTTTTGGACCAGGCACAGGCAAGGCTGTTTTCTTTTGCATCCTGTGATCCACTTGTTCAGTGCAGCAGCTACAGGTAACAGCTTCTAAAATGTCTGCCAGAGGACTGCAATTAGCAGAGTTAGCACTTGCGTCAAGAGGGCTCCTGTTCACACTTCCTGCCTCACCTCTACCTGCTTTCTGCAGACAGAGCTCCAAAGGCCTGCATTCATGGGTGTGCTATATGCCATGGGGATTCTTTCAAGTACCAGAACATGGTCTAATGTCCTGGAACTTAGAACAGGGACGTGGGTTCAGGTAGGGCCTCAGGCAAGGAGTGATTAAGTCTACAAGTCAGAAGAGAAACATCCTGTGAGTTTATTGCGTGGGCTCTGGGGAAGAAGCGTTTCAGGGACCTCAGCCTAGGTTGGGCTTCCTTCCTTCTTCTGAGCTCTCGCTCTCTCTCTCTCTCTCTCTCTCTCTCCCCCTCCCCCTCAGATCTTTATGAAGAACTGAAGCTGCCGGGTTGATTAGCAAATCTATAATTAGCTTTCAAATGTATTTATTGTTTATTATGTGCGTACGCTTGCATGAATTTATGTGCACCATATATCGATGGTATTGATGGAGGACTGAAGACAGTGTGGGATCCCCTGTGGGGTCCCCTGGAACTGGAGCTACCGGCAGCTGTAAACTGGGTGCTCTGCAAAAGCAGAAAGTGCTCTTAACCACATGTAGTTGACTTTGTAAAGCCCCTGTAATTGGTTTCTACAGTAGCTACATCCTATAACTCCCCCACCGTTGGTGCCCTATGCTCACAACACTTCGCCCATATATCCTTGCCAACACTTGTCATTTTCTTTTTTTACTTTGTCCCATGTGGTGCTTGGGATCAAACCTAGGACCTTGCGTGTGCAAGGTGAGCCCCCTGCCACTGAGATGCATTCCCAGAGTTCAGGAGTTTAGAGCTGAGCCCAATGGCGCACACTTGTGATAGCCCTCAGTAGGCTGGAGCGGTTGGAATATAAGTTCCAAGCTAGCCTGGGCTACATAGCAAGACCCTGTCTCAAAGAAGAAAAAAGGAATAAAAAGCAGATCTGGGTGATTTGGGTGTGGATCTCAATGGCAAAGTACTGCTTAGCTGCACCAAACCTTGGATTCAATCCTAACATCAAATAATAGTGATGATGATGATGATGATAATAATAAACAACACAATGCTGTATTTTAATAACTATAATAAATAATTAAAGCTATAATAAATAAAAATAAAATAGTTATTATTATTATTATTATTATTATTATTATTATTATTATTTTAATAGTTTTGAGTCATGCAAAATCTAAAAGATGAAAAGGTCCCCTAGCCGCCCTCCTTCCTTTCAGCTCCACTGTATGGGTATGGTCCTCAACTGCCCTAATTAAGAAGGGGCCATCCTCTGTGTGAGCAGATGCAGCGCTGACCCTCCTGTCTATCACCTTAGTCCAGCCCTCATTCCCCCAGGTCCTCTCCTAGGCTCAGGCTGAAGTCGGTGGTCAACAAGACCCGAAAGCCTATATCCAAGGAGCTCTGTCTTTTCTTTACAAACAGGCTTTTAATTAGATTCTAGTTATAAAAAGATTCAATCTTCTTTCTTTTGTGACTCTTCTGTTGTTTGAGATTGTGCCCTTGGTATCTGAGGACAGAGGCGAGCAGAAGTTAGCAGACAAAAGCCAGGCAGTGGTGGTGCACGCCTTTAATCCCAGCACTTGGGAAGCAGAGGCAGGTGGATCTCTGAGTTCGAGGCCAGCCTGGTCTAAAGAGTGAGTTCCAGGACAGCCAGGGCTACACAGAGAAACCCTGTCTCAAAAAACGAACAAGAAGAAGAAGAAGAAGAAGAAGAAGAAGAAGAAGAAGAAGAAGAAGAAGAAGAAGTGGAAGAAGAAGAAACACTCCCCTTGAAAGCTGGGATTTCTCATCCCCCACCCAATGCTTGTTGTCCCCTCTCCCTAATGACAGCCCCTTGATTTTATTCTGTGTGGCAATATTAAGAGTTCTATTGTATTCCCAAGATACTTTTGCAGCTGGGTACGATGGGGTGTCTAAGTTCTGCCCACCAAAGTCGGTCAAGTAGAATGATGCAGAGGTTTATGTTTCCTGCATGCTTTCCTTTTCCTTGTCTCTTCTTGTCTGAGATGCTGATGGCACAGATGACAGGCCAGTCTCTCTTTTGCCTCGGGTTAAGGATGGCAGATGCGAAAGGTGGACGAGCCACCATAAGTACCAAGGACAGCTGGAATATTTTGACCTCTACAATATTGTTTTTTTAATTAAAAAGAAAAAAAATAAAGCAAATGTGTGTGTTTATTTGGGGACCAGGAATCAGGGACTGCACATGCTCCAATCATACAGGTCTGGAGGTCAGAGGTCAACTTGCAGGAGTGGGTTCTCTCCTTCTACCATGTGAGTCCTGGGGATGACATTGGGTGGTTTGGAGCAAGCTCCTTTACCTGCTGAGCCATCTCATTGGCCCCTCTACAGTGTTTTTAAATGAAAGAGAAACAAGCTCATTTTTTTCTGAAAACTTCATTCATCCATGGGGGCCCTAACCCCAAGTGTCCAACCTGCAGATCAACTTCCAAGATATTTTTGTTCAAACAAGGTCCTTAGGATAGGCCTGGATCTCTCACCGTTCTTGTCTTGGACAGACAGAGGAACAGCCAGAGAGCACTTGGGAAGATGCTACCTTCAAGCCAGCAGAACAGCCTCAGGAGGAAGCATCCGCACCAACATCTTCCTCTTGCACTCCCAAACCCCAGACCTGTGAGACAGATAGATTTCTACTGTTTCATCCGTCCAGCCCGGGGTGCTCTGATTTAGCAGCAAACACGGACACAGGCATCAGGGTAAAAGATGGTGGGACTGCAGCAGCTTTCCAGCCGGGAAATAGCCATGGTAAGTCTATGACTGTTACGATCAATTGCTGAGAGGCATCTCTCGGACTAAATGTTTCTCATGAAGAATCTCCACAGCTCTGTCTACACAGGGCACCATCCTCTGTCTACACAGGGTACCATCTTACTGAGAAGCCTCTGTCTATACAGGGTACCATCCCACTGAGATGCCTCTGTCTACACAGGGTACCATCCCACTGAGAAACCTCTGTCTACACAGGGTACCATACCACTGAGAAGCCTCTGTCTACACAGGGTACCTACCATCCCACTGAGAAGGGACAGAGTCATGCATGAACCAGAGAGCTAGGGAACCCCAGATGGCAGCAGGTGCCAGGCCGCAGAGACTATGGAGGAGCAGAGATATGAAAGGAAGCCCCTGCTGGGAGGGGTAGAGCTGTCTGTCCGCTGAGAGTGTGAAGGCTAGGTCTTGCAGCCTTTGGCTTTACTGGGGCCTTCCTTTTATTCTAAGCTGAGGAATACAGGGTTGCAGAGGTAGGGGCTACAGAAGCCAACGTTCCCAGCCTGTGCATGAGGACGCAGCAGGGGATACTTCTGTGTCCGTGTCCAGCAGCTGTGACACGGAGTTGTAAGAAGCAGCTTCCTCTCATGGTGATCCATGAGAATTTTGCAAGCAGTGTGAGGACACAGATTTGCCTAGCAATGAACAGTTTGACCCAGCCTCAGAGAAAAGACTAGATGCAAGTGCTGTAGGGCCCTATTTTGCTCCTGAATGTTGCTGGGGAATCAGTAGGCATGAAACAATTGTCCCATGGCAGGGAGACAGGAAGACAACCTGCCAGTAAAAGGCAGGTCCGGGGGCCATTTTGGTGCCGATGAAGAAATGCAGGCACATGCGCAAGGAAGCACTCAAGGGCCCTGGAAGGCTGCCCTGTGATAAAAATAGCTTCCATTTGGCTACTGGGGCCTGAAGATGCACCCACCGTTCCTTTTGTAGTTAAAATGTCTTTGTTCTTCTGTTAAACATAGACCCCCTTGGGAAGAATGTTCCCATAAGCCTGCTAACTCCCAACCTCTTAGCAGAACAGTTTAACCAGCAAGGAAATGCCAGCCACACTTTAGTTGGGTTGGAGACAAGAGAGGCAGCAGCAAGGACTCTGTGGGCAGAACTGTTTTCTCCTCTGCTCTGTACATGGCATCTGCTTAATACAAACAATGAGCAAAAGGGGAACCCCGAAGATGCAGGCGCAAGCTGGTCTGTCTGTTCCTTGGACATGCATGATTCTGCTTGGACTTGTCAAGAGCAGTCCATAGCCAGGGATGGACACTTGGTTATGATAGAAAGGGGCTCACCAATCTTGCATGCATGTGGCTTTGTCACCCCCATGTCCTCAGAGCAGAGGGAACTCTGTGTGTGGTCTTCAATATAAAGGTGACCTAGGAGATCCTGAAGGAGGAGACCTTCATCTTCTGCTGGCCACCACCATCTTGTTCCCCTTTCTGTTGACAGTCATTTTGTGTTGGTGGGGGAATTACTCAGCAGAAAGGGAGAGTTGTGATCCATGTTACTTTTTCCAGACGCGTGGTAATCCACAGGCTAGGGAACTTTTTATGACTTAATGGAGAGAATCTCCCAAATCCAGTGGCAATCCTGACTTCCGATGACACTAGCCCCAGGCTCCAGGATAGTGAGAGTCTGCTTCATCCTTAAAAGCGCTGCCATTGACCCTGGAGGTGTATTTGAGAGTGACCTCCAGCCGGAAAATCACCTAGCTTTAACCCATCTCTCCTCTCTCGCTGGCCTAGACCCCCCCCCCCACAGCTTGTCTTCCTATCAAGTTGATGAAATCATTTTTGTAGCAAAACTCAAAGATTTGGGGGCTAAAGAGAAATCTGGTATAGCTAAGTACTGTCCAAAAGACTGTCCATTGCCCCTAAGTTTCTGCTTTCATGTTTATTTCAAAGTGAATGCCTGGGGCAGGAGATACAGCTTGGTGGTAGACCACTTGCTTAGACCGTGAGAAGCCCAGTGTTCCATCACCTGCCTTATAAAGGGGGGAGGGGTAGAGGAGGAGGAAGATGGGGGCCAGAGGAAGGAGAGAAGGAAGAGGAAGGTGAGGAACTGCAGGAGGAAGAGAAAAAGAAATAAGAGGGGAAGGAGGAAGAGGAGGAAGAGGCAGCAAAGGAGATGGTGGTTTGCCGCCTCTGGCTCAGAACTACCCAGCCAGCATTTTGCTAGCACTTACATATGGGATTCTGGGTTTTGCTAATCCCAGCTGACCAAGTTCAGTGTGCAGTGACAGTTTTCCTCCATTCTCAGGCTTAGCACGACCTTGAACACTGTGCAATGACCTATCTGTAAAAAGCCACGATAGCCAGTGTGGACAGAAGAGGAAGAAACCATGGGTGAGACCAGCACACAGCACACATCCAAAATGCCCAATAAAAGTCGAATGTCAGAGGTGGCTGAAAACCACCACCAGAAACTTGAGTCGGGAGTGTTTGCAGCTCGGCCACAGAAAGGAAGTGTGGGTAAGAGCCAGATAGCCTCAAGCCTACCGTTAATACCAATGTGACCCAAACCTCCTTGTGCCTTGGTTTCCCTTAGCATCAAGTGGGATGATGACAGTGCCTATGTTGTAGGAGTTAATACCAAAAACACAAGAAATGCCAACATGTGGTTTTGCCAATGGGGTCACTGTCACTACCTTGGAAGAGACGGTGATGGGGTTGGGCCACTGCATTTTGTTGCCATTGTTTTGGGGAAAAAATGGTTGCAAGGTGAAGAGAGATAAATTCTGGCCAGGTAAAGAGAGGTCTGGATAGAATCTGTGGGTGTGCCTTGGCTTGGGTAAAAGGTCTTTGCAGACATAATTAAATTAAGGACCCAGCAGGGCTGGAGAGATGGCTCAGTGGTTAAAAGGACTTAATGATCTTGTAGAAGTAATCGGGTTCTGTTCCCAGATCCTAGTTGGTGGCTCACAACTGCCTGTAACCCAAGATCCAGGGGATCTGATACCCTCTTCTGACCTCTGATCTCTGGGAGTCCCTCGTACACATGGTGTACATAAACTCATGCAAGGATGCACACATACACATAAAAATAATGATTTTTTTTTTAAAAAAATGAAGGACCTAGAGAAGAGATCATCTTGGATTAGAGTAGCCCTGAACCCCTATTTTTAAAAGGAAGGGATGGGAGCTCAAGAGAGGAGAATGCCAGCCACCCTGATATAGATAAGGCAGGAGGACCCCAGAGTTGGAGAGAGGCTGGACCACCTCCGTCTGTTCACAGCTCCTGAGGCAAGCTTCCCCGCCACTCCTCCATTTAGACCTTGGCCCCTTGGAATGGGGGTGGATACATTTGTGTTGCTGTATGCCTCCGTGTTTATGATCAGTTTTAGGGAAAGCCTGAAGGATCTGATGTAGGCATCATCGTGGGTTCCACCTGTGGTGGAAGCTAAGGAAACACAGCTTTAGGTCAGCATGTGTCTGCCCCTTGGCTCACAGGACAGATGCTTGAATCTTCCTTGCTTCCAGAGAGTTGGCATTCCTAGGCATGGGTTTGCATGTAATTGATCATATCGTTTCCTGGAAGAATCTGTGTAGCATAGTAGGGGTGAATGTCAAGGTCATCTGAGGTCACAGCCGAGGCGGATAACTCACTCTGATGATGGGAACAGCAAGAGTTACAGGACCAAGAACTCCAAGGCCTGGGGTCTAATTCAGGCTGCAACTCATTGGCCAAGTGACCTTGAGGGAGCCCTGGCAATTCTCAGGTCTTGGGTTTCCCCTTGGCTGTATACTTTCTGGGGTCTCTTCTAATATGAAATCTCGGGGGTCTCTGCAGCTCCCCCTCCCCTCAGACAAGGAAGTTGAGCTATGAGGAAGAGGGGGGTGTATCTGTCTGGTCGTGGGTGGTCCTGGGCTATGTCCTCCAGCAGAGTGCATGCTGTACAAAGTCTGCAAGCTAGGAAGGCGGGTGAGGGTGCCCATCGGGCATGGTGCACTGCAGTAGCATGGCTGTATCCCAGGCAGGATGCAGACTGGAGGCTGCAGAGGCACCCCTCCTGGTCTCCTCCCTCAGCACTGAAGCAGACTCAGAGTTGGTGCAAGTGTTTCTACTGAGCAGGCTTTTCAAAGGGGGGAGTTTTACCTTTCCTTCTCAGAGGTATGCATGTATGTGTATGTGTGCACATGCACGTATGCAGACATCCACACGCAAGCACTTTCTCCTTCACTGTCCTTTCTTATTCTCTGAGTTTATAATACATTTAAAACCTGAGACTACCTACTTCCCCCTCACCCTCTGCCATCTCTCCGTCTGTTCTGAGCATTCCCCTGGGATTATAACAGAATGAGCTATTTAACCATATCTGCATTTAAAGTGCATTCTCTCCTGGAACTTTCTCAATTAAATCCCTGCCTCAATCTTAGATGATACTGACTCACACGGAAGCAGGGGCACAAACTTCAGCAGCCAAAGACACCTCAGGGTAAAAGTGACACTTAGTGGCCCTCCTACATCTCCTGTGCACACACGGTTTGAAATTTTTCTTTCTAGCGAGAATGCAAAAGCAGGTGCTTCGGAACTGTTGAGAATTTGCCGGTGGGCAGAGAGGAGCGGTCTTCTTTCCCTTCTGGGAGAAAGTGCTGAGGGCCACCTGTCACTGTCACTGTCACCTTTGCCTCAGCTCTGAACAGGAAGCTTCAGGATTCCAAAGAGTCTTCTGCCCTCCCTCCTCTTTGTCTTCATCCTCTCCAGGTGAGCAAGTCTAGAAGGTAGAACAAAGCCCCAGATAGCTCTGGAGATGTGCCTACAGGAGTGGGCATCCTGCAGTATCAGGGCTTTAAATTAAACTGGGGAGAAATGGGGGGGGGGATGGGGAGAGACCAGCCCCGCCTGCATCACTTTAGTCCCTGCACCCAGCTGACACTTTGATTTTGGGTCCTGCCTCTTCAGCAGCAGTCTGCAACTTGCCAGCCATCCCAATGGTTCAGCAGCTGAGCAGGAGAGAGAGGTAACTTTCGGGCACGGGTGTGAAGAACTGGGTGCTAGTGACGCGTCTGCTTAGATAGTTACCTCTCCTTCGGTTTTCAAAAAAGCCTTCTCCCCTGAGGAGCTGGAGTCCTCTCTCCCTGCACTTTGTAGAAACTCTGATTTCAATGAACCCCATCCAGGCTCTTTCCTGCATGGCTTGCCAGCCTAGCAGCATAGCGAAAGCTGAGTCAGTTGCTCGCTGGAGTCAATTTAAAAATAATTTAAAATGCTATTTAAATTCTTTGGGGTGAAAAAGCAGGGGGTGTTCTTTCTCGTGTGGGTTTCACGTGTGTGCATCTTGTGTTTTAATTAGCTGTAGAAAATTTAAGTTTGTGGAGGAAATCATGATGGGGGGGTTAGATTTTAAAAAAAACAAAAAACTACTCCATTGCAGTCTCTGCTGCAGTCCCAGCAATCTGGTTTAACTGCGGAGGCTCTCGGTACAGTCTCCTCTCTCTTTACCCTTGCCAGAGTCTGGGCGTCTGATCCCCATCTGAAGGGCTGCTCCAAGCTTCCCCTCCACAGCCTCGTCTCCTTGCCCACCCACCCTCTGCAGAGGACCCGGGTAAGTAAGCTGATGTCGGGGACAGCCGGGGTTTGAAGGAGAATTTGGACACTGCAGCTTTAAGAATGCCAATGCCGTACTGCGAAATCTTTCTCCTTCAAGTGACTGCAGAACCTCAGCAGTAGCTGCAGTAGGAGGAAGTGGCTGGAGGTGGGGTGGAGGGGAAAAAAGGGGTGCCCACTCCCGGATGGGTCAGCTCGTCGGGTACCTTGACCTGGCATGCACTCGGCCCCAGGCGAACCCGAAACACAACTGGGGCGCACTTTCTCCGCTAGTTTCTTTCTCACGCGCTGGGGGCGGAGACCCTGCGGACTTCCTGATGAGTCTGGGCTCAGTCCTGCCTGGGTGCCTATCATCTGCTGCCACGCACATGTGGCTCGCTGGCTCTTTAAGCCATGTGCAGTGGAGCTGCAGAAGGCTGGTCTGAGCTGTTGTGGTCTTCAGCAGGGCTTGCACCCTGGAGATGCAGAGGCAGCCTTCATGGCCTTGCTCATGGGCCATGCCCAGGGCGCAGCTTTTATTTTTCCTGCATTTACTGAGAAGAGCGCCGGAGGGAAACTCAAACAGGATGATTTGCTCTTCCTGGGGCAGAGGCTTCCTTGTAAAAGAAAGGATGAAACCCCTTTCGTTCGCAAAAAGTGCTGACTGGCCGGTGCTGGGGAGTGGGGGAGGGGGCCCCATGAAGAGCTCCCCTAGATGGAGTCACCTGCACAGAAAATGGGTAGAAATGCACTCTGGTTCCGGATTCTTTCTGGGAAAGGTCCAAGCACCCTGAGGCACCCGAGCTGTGTTTCTGGTACGCAGACTTCTGTGTGCCCAGCCAGAGCGCCACCCAAAGCTGAGATGCCAGCTGGCAAAGTTCCAGGCTGGTCCTGCTGGCGTGGCATCCCAGACACATAGCACTTGAGTCCAGGTCTGCATTGGGGGTGATGTCAACCGGTAACATCTGTCTGGCACTGAAGGACTCGGTTCCTTGCGATTCCTCTTTAGATCAGAAGGGGGAAAAATCCTAGGTCTCATAAAAGTTCAGTTCAAAAGCTATGCAGCAAACCTCTCAGATATAAATTACCCGGGCAGCCTCTGAAACAGCAATCCAAGTTAACTGCTGAGCTGATGGAGGGAAGTGACCTCCATCAGTGCCTGCAGGGTATTCTGGGTCTGCGCTCCGCAGAGGGCTGCTGGCAGGCACCGAGCTCACACCGCACACTGCGGTCTGAAGGGAAATGTGCACCTCTAGACAAATGTTTTATGGGATGTTGGACCGAATACTTATCCGGCCTGGAAAATCACAAGGGTTTGAACGTAACTTCCTATGGACTTTGCGCACATGCCTCTTCATTCTTGCAGCCCATTCTCAGCTCATTTTTCAAAATGCATTCCCTGTATATCCAAAACTGGCTTTGATTAATTAACCCTAATCCTTAATTAATCAACAACTTTAATCCTTAGGTGCAATTGTTTTTGAGCCAGCCCAGTGCATCTGAACATGTCATTAGAGTCCCGGACACATTGGGGCTTTTTTTTTTTTTTTTTTCTTCTCTTTTAGATCATTGTTCCATGGTGCCTAAGATGGACCTTACTTGTATATCACTAGGCCCGATTCTGGCTCATCCCGGCTATGCCCCATAACCCCAGAAGCTGCTGGGGCATGTCATTTGGCTCTGGACTGATCATTCTCCCCCATCCCTGAGATGGACATCTCTGTGACCTCCCCAGCCTGCAGGAGGGCAAGAGAATGGAGCATAGGCAAACAGTTCTCCAGTCTATTCCTCTCTGAGGTAGGGATGACAAATGAGCACCCTTTCTATGGGTAATTAGCCAAGGGAGAAGCCTGCAGGTATCAGCTGCAGAGCAAATGCCATCAGGGGGTCCAGTGGCCTCCTAAAGGGACATCAGATGGTACAGGAAGTTCCGAGAAGAAGCAGGTGACCCCAGGGCCCAGTATTCTGATACTGCTAAGGCTTTTGAAAGTAACCGTACAACAACAGGCAGCCACCTAGCTTTCTGTGAGCATCTCACTGCAAGAGATCTTTGCCTTAGACAGGCACTGTCAGGGCCAAAGTGACCACACCAACCTGATTTGAGTATACAGGCAAGCTGGCACAGTGGCTTCAGAGCTAGACAGGGATGGGGGCTGCAGGACCTCTGTATCCTTACACACCTTTATCTCTCAGTGGCAGGACAGGGAGCCACTGCTGAGCGGGGAGATGGGAGAGCCCTGCCTCTAAGGTTTCTCAGACAAGAAATCCAGGGCAGGTGGTGATAATCTCCACATCTCCCGGTGACCCCTACAAGAGACAGCCAGACTTGGGGGATGCTTCAGATCTCATTTGTGCTTCACCCCGTGTTCATGGGTCTTGCATGGCTCTGAGGAGACCTAGAAAGGACTCTCTGTTTCTCTGCATCATCCAGAGTGCTCAGAGTAGTGAATTATAGTACAGAAACGCTAATGAGGGGAAATGAGGCTAGCACAGTTTCCCTGAATCAGGTGGGGGGTGCAGTAAGATGCTGAAGCCTGAACACTCTGGTCCCAGGGCAGAGGGAACCATCCATCCTGTGCACTGGCTCCTGGGACACCTCAACTGCACCAGCGCTGACTCAGGGCCCTTTTCTCCTGCTCTTCTACCCTAGTCTTGGCCAGCCAAGCCCTTAAAGCTAGATTCTCCCAGGCTCCTTGCGCAGGGGCAGTTGGAGCCCAGACTGCTGCAGGCCCTCCTCCCCCACCCCCGCCCTCCCCTCCTGGGCCAAGTCAGCAGTGCTGACGGCTGCGGGGCTGCAGCAGCGGCGGCGATGCAGAGACCCTGCACCACTGCTCAGGGCGGGCGCAGTGCTCTGCCCGCACCCGCGTCCCGACGGCCACCTCCTGGCGGCTGCGCGTAGCCCGCGCCGGGTAGACCCGACCGGACGGCGGCGCTGATTGGTGCAGCGAGTGAGTCTCTGGCTTTATTTAGACCACCTTTTCTGGAAGACAATACTTCACTAGAGTCGAGGGCTGGGGGCAGGAGGCCGGCGACGGGAGGATGATAAATGAGCAGTTCTGCTCCTGGTGGCTGTTAACTCCAGTGGCTTTGCGCATCCTCGGACCGATCATTTCCACAGCTGCTTTGAGACTGCACACCCAAGTGTGGGACATGCTTTGAGGAAACTCCAGGGGAGAACAAGACAGATCCTCAGAAGGGTTAGGAGGGCTTGGGACCAGACCGGGGAACCTGTGTCCGTGTCCGGGCACCGGCTTTGGATCTTCTGCTCTGAGGCTCCAGCTTGGAAGACAAGGCTGCCTTCTTGGTTGAGGGGTAAGGATGGGGTTTCCAACTCAGGCATCTGATGGGTGAAGCGAAGGGACCTACTGGGATCCTATTCTTGAATGTTCTCCTTTGGCATTTCTGGGACAGTCTGTGGCAAAAAAAAAAAAAAAAAAAAGGCTTGGAAGTGTTGGGGAGACATTCGCGCGCCCCACGGCATGTAGTCCAATGGCAGAAGGTTGAAGTTGGAGATGAAGTCTAGCTTCCTCTGCAGAGGGAAAGCAAATCCAGTGAATGTGGGTGGGGTCCGGAGCTGCTGGCCCACTTGGGTGAGAAAATGGACTTAACTGGCAGGAAGCAAGGCCTGGAAACAGATAGGGAAGCCTCGGGGGTCCAGAAAGCATCTTCTACTCAGACTAGTAGATGGTGGGGAAGTCTTTATTCAGGCAAATAGCTTGAAATTGTCACTCAGGAGCCCATTCCTGGCCTCCCAGGCAAAGTGGGAAGTCACAGCATGCTGCACACCGTCGAGCTGACTGCTGTAGGGTTGCTCACAGTTGTGAGACACTTCAGAAGCTGGGGCCTCTCACTGTTCTGGACCCTGAACTTCATGCTGGAAGACACATTGCCCCACGGCCACCTTTTCCTGCTTTGGGTTGAGGGTCTCCTCCTCACAGGTTGCCCTTGAGGCCTGCATTGTGCTGAGGAGAGGGAGGGGGAAGTTGGAGAGAAGGTACTGTGATAGCTAAAGTATCAGGACCAGCAGACCCTGGTGTTTCTGTGCTGATGTAATCAGTTTTAGGGACTGCTCAGGCCTGTGGCTGTTCCAGAACTGATACCAGGAACCCTCTTGTTCGGCCCAAGACAGGACAGCATTGCGGCTGTGTCTCCCTGCCAAGGACGCAGGGTGAGGTGGCTCTCCAGAAGAGCTTCACCCTTCAGGCAGTACCAAGTGGTCACTCCAGCGACTCGGGTATAAGGGAGAGTTGACAGCTACCAGAGGTTGGCCTCCACCTAGCAATGCATGCTGGTGGAGGTTACCCTGTGAAGAGGCAGCGTCCAGACTCTGGGAGTCAGGCAGACACAGGGGTCACAGGGAAAGATACTAAGTTGCTAATGAGATTCAGGGCCTGCATCACTCCATCATGTCTGTAGTCCGTATCTTCCCACTGTCCGTCTTCTGTAGATCTGACAAAGGATCAAGCTTTGTCATTCTTTTTATGAATTTAAAGTTTAACCCTGAGGCCCCAAACACAATAACTTTGAAGACACTCTAGACTAAGCCAGAATGTCTCTGGAGATTATCCACCCAAACCCTGAGCTGAGCTTGGAACTGAAGAGAGTGAGATCCAGAGGAGAGCTGACTTTCCCAAGGACACGGAAGGCTCAGGGCCGACCTGGGATCCCCTAGGACAGGTTTCAGCCTGGCATATGGAGTAAAGATGAGATCATCAGCGCTGGACCCACCAGGTGCCCTGATGGTGATATAGGACAAGGTAAAGAAACTGGGGATCTGGAGGGGACACAGGCCTGGCATCCTAGGGACCATGAGCAAAGCCGGGTGGATTAGAGACAATTCCGCTTCACTCCCTTTGAGCGCCTCTGCAGCGCCCCTGGTTTACAATTGTCACTGGGCAACGTGCCAAGGGGAGAAGCCATTCTGCTGCCTTTATAGTTCCTCCTCTGCAATTCTGGAAAATCAGGGCCACTTGGGTCTGGCGGCTCGCTGTCTGGTTATTGGTGCTGTAATTCAGACTTTGTCCAGCAGGTGGCTCCCAAGGACACGGTAAGGAAATGGAGCCTGCGCTCAGCCTGGCAAACCGGGTTCCAAGAAAGGGGTTTTCAGTTTTCCATGGTCCGGTGAATTGAGGCAGACAATAGTTTTCAATTTTTTCCCCTTTCAATTAATAAGAACAAGAAGTTTGCTTAGAAATGTCTGGAGCGGGGTTTGGTATCTGTGCTACCTCCTGAAACCACCCTCATTTCATTTTTGCGATGCAGTGTGGCCTATTTGTGGGAATTTCAGCGCGGTTCTTATTTCTTAGAGCCGATCTGACATGTCATTTGTGCACCAGTGATTACCGGAAATTTAGCAATACTCCCAAGGTCTATCATTCTATAGGGTGGCCAAAGCAGGTCCTGAACTCAGCCTCTGCTGATCCCCCAGTCCAGGGGTTCTGTCCACCCCATGCTTGCAGAATGATCACCAGAAGACAACAAGCACAGACGAGGAACAGGAGTCAGCCACAGTTTTGGTGCCATTCTTATCCCATCAACCTCTCCCTCAAGGATCGAACGATATTTCCATCTTTGGCAGTATCTGTTGGGAGTGTTAGCTCACTTTTATATCCAGAGAGGTCCCAATTTCTTCTCAAATGGTTTTTTGTCTTCAAGGCGCCTTGATGACCTTCAGCTGTACAGAGGTGGATTACCGCAATCTTTTAGAAATTAGCCCATTTGCTTAAATCAGCTTGTCTTGCTTCTCTGTGATAAAGCACTCTTTATAGACTTCAGTGTCTACGTTGGTCGTGTCTTGGTCACTTCCTGTTTAGGTCAAAGTGGGAATCTATTCTAGCAGCCTGAGTGTACTGCAGACCAGATCAGGAGAGCTGCCAGACCCCTGCTGAGATCTAGGTGACCTTGACAGGGTCACAGAGCAGTAACCAAGAAACATGGCCAGAGCCACCTTGAATGGGACCAATAAGCAAACCAGGTTTTTTTTTTCCTTTTATTTTGACTTGCTTTAAAAATTATTTTCATTCATTGTTTGAGTGTTGTGTGTGTGTGAGTGTCTTGGGGGTACACATGCACAGAAATCAGAAATTAAATGGTGGGAGTCAGTTCTGGTCTTCTATCCAGTGAGTTCTGGGGATTGAACTCAAGTAGTCGGGTTTGGTGGCAAGCACTTTAGGCCAGCTCCCTGGCTCTGTTTGACTCACTAATGGTGCAAAGTCATTATATCTTCCACAGAGAAGAACCCCCTGACCCACCCCCTTGAGATAGGGTTTCATGTTATAACACCAGCTGCCTGGCTTTGAACTCAAAGCCACCCTGACGATTTAGAAAGCTTGCCTCCTGAGTGCTGGAATTACAGGTATGAGTCACTAACACTCAGTGGCATCCTCTAAACAACTCAGCTTAACACAAAGAATTTATTGGGAGCTGAGGCTCCGTTTCTGTGTTTGAACACTTGCCCAGCGTGTGCGAGACCTTGGGTTCAATTCCCTAGGACTAAAGAAGAGAATAAAGAAAGAATATCCACCGTTGAGAGATCATGGGAGGAGGTATAGAAAGCAAGGTCTCCAAGAGCCACAGAGTGGAAGAGAATGGACCCCCACAAACTGTCCCCCCCCACACACACTCACACTCACACTAAATCAGTACTTTAGGCAATGTAGGGAGGAAGGCTAGAGATGTAGCTCAGTCAATACAATGTTGCTCTGGTATGCACAAGCCGGGTGTACAGAGGTTGGCGAGCCGTTCCTGTAGTCCCAGCATTTGAGAGATGGATGCAGGAGGATGTTGAAGGTCTTGCATTATCTCCGAATGCTAGGCTGAGCAGCTGGGATTACAGGCCTGAATTATCATGTCTGGTGGGAATCTGAGCCCAACCTGATCTTGTAGAGAAGTTCAAAGCCATCATGAGCTGCATAGTGAGACTGCAAAAGAGCAAAACAGGTCTAAAGTGAGCTCTGTGGACTACTGCTTGCCTAGTTCCCACAAGGCTCGGGGGTCGATCCCCACTCAAGGGGGGAAGAATACATAGCATTGCACTTCCTCACAAGAGAGGAACAAAAGACCAGGTTACAGGAGTCTCTCCGGATGACAGAGTTTCCTGGTAGCTCTTGACTCCTCCTTCTTAATCCATGTCCTCCGTGGGAAGAGTTGCTGGCTGGCAGCAGTCTCAGGGTTCAGCTTCTCCTCTGCACAGTTCCTGTGTCCATCTCTGTGGTTTGTGTTCTTGGGCATCTTGGCCTATCTGCTGCAGATGGAGTGATTCTCCCGGGCTTGGGGTGTTTTTATAGTACTCTGAGTAAATAGCACGATTATACCACGCTTCGGCAGTGTGTGAGAAAAGCATTCCATTTCAACGTTTAAATCATGCATTTTTTCTAATGCTGTTTTGACATTTGTAGCTAGCATCTCAAGTCCCCTAAGATGTGACTGTGGTCTCAGTGCCTAAATGCGCACACACACACACACACACACACACACACACACACACACACACCATCTCCTGTTTGTGATCCAAACAGCTTGTCTTGCAGTCCAAATCTTGTAAATAGCCCATTCAAAGTCTCCGAGAGTCTAGGCTGCCCCTGTATAATAGAATGTTTGTTTGTTTGTTGTTTGTTTAAAACAGGATCACAGTATGCAACCTTGCCTGGCCTGGAACTCACTATGTAGTCCAGGCTGGTCTTGAACTCACAGAGATCTGCCTGCCTCTGCCTCTGAAGTCCTGAGTGAAAGGTATGTAATACAATACCAGGCAATTTTGGTTATTTCACATCAACAGCTGGCATAAGTGGCTTCTTCTAAACACCCAAACGTGGCTTTTCTTCCAAACAGGAGTCAGATGGGCTAGCTCATGATAAAATTATATAAGAGAGTTGGGTGTGGTGGGCTTTTGTCTGTGATTCTAGCTACACAGGAGGCTGAAGCAGGAGGACCAAAAGTTCAAGGTCACCTGGGCAACTTAGTATGCTCCTATCTCAAATTAATACAAAAACAAAAAACAAAAAGCCAAACTTTAAAGGGCTGGGGATGTAACTCAGTCAAGAGAGTATTTGGCTCCCATGTGGGAGAACTGGGTTTAATCTGCAGGAAAAATAAAAATCGTGAAAAGCATGGAGCTCGTCTGTGACGTTCCTGCTGTCCTTGACCCACCAGCCACCGGGGCCAGCCAACCGGTTCACAAGGAACCCGGATGATCTTCCTGAGCTCCTCTACTCAGCCTCATGTCCCTAAAGTCACCTCTGAACCAACTAGGTTCTTCTGAAAAGTTAACGCTTCTGTTGGAGACACCAGTCTGTATTCATATTTGATTGCTAAAGGCGCAGTGTCCTTCGGTGACCCAGGACTGCAAGCCCTTAACGGAAAAGAGGGGAGGTCATTCCTACTGGGGAGGGAAGGTGACGATGTATGTCCTCAGGAGCCCTGACAGTCCCCACAGTGTGTACCTGGACTTAGAACTGCTTTAATCATTCTAACTGCATTGCCTCTTTGCTTCTTTAGGTTCCAGTGACCCAAAATGGCTTCTGTCCCAACACGTCCCTTTACAGTGAGAGAGACTCCTCTTCAGCCGGAAGCCAGGTAAGTGTTCCTATCACTTCTGGCCAGGGATCTGATGCTTTCAAAGTGCAGTTTTCTGACAGCATATTGAGAGGGTTTTCTACTTGTAGAAGAGGGGGTGGGGCTGAGCCTGCAGCTCCCTGCACCCTGGGAACTCTGCAGCAGCTGACTGTCAACGGACAGGGTAGTAGAGGCAGGACAGAAGGACCTTGGTGGTCGCAAGAGTCTTCCCTGTGCATCTCATGTTGGAAGCGTCTCCACCGTGGGATCTTGTTACCCTGGCTCATTCTTTGGGCCTTTACTGTCCTTTAGATTAGATTCCCCTTAGGGGGACAGTCTTCAGCTGAGCTCTGATTAGTAAGTAGCCCATTTCTATCCCTGGCACCCCTCCATCTCCCTCCTCCCCCCCCGACTCCAGGGCGTTTTCAAAGCCAGGGTGTCTCCTCCGTGCAGAACAACCTTGGGACCCTCCTGGCGTGGGCCTGCTTCCACTTCCTGAGTAATGGATAGACTCCTGTGGGTACATACAGGAGAGATCAGGCGTCTGCACTGATGTCTCAGTTAGAAGAGAACCATTTCCTTTCTGCATCCCTTTGGTGAATTTAAATGAGTAGTTGGGGGGGGGAGGTGGGATACAACCTGATTGGCCAAGCGTTTACCCCGCCCTCTTCCGAGCCCCAGTTCCACCCCCAGCACTGAATAAACCTGCACACTGGCCCTCGGGAAGTCAGGAGGATTAAGGGCAACCTCAATTACACAGTGAGCTCAAGGGCAGCCTGGACCCTTGCGTGCTGGCACGGACCTTTAGTCCCAGCACTTGGGAGACAGAGGCAGGAGGATCTCTTGAGTTCAGGTCAGTCTGGCCTACATTTCAGGCTGCAGGATAGTCAGAGCTAAAGAGAGAAACCCTGTCAGAAAACAAAAAAAGTAACAAAATGGAAAGGAAAGGGAAACCTAAGACCAGCAAGCTGACTCAGGGGGTGAGATCACCCCCTGAATGTCACCAAGCATGATGGCCTGAGTTCAGTCCCCAGAAGCCACAAGGGACAAAATTGACTTCTGGGCTTTATAAATAAGCATGTATGTGGGTGACTATGCTGCCCTGTCTGTCACTGTCTCCTCAATGCAGAGACCCTTGGGGGGGGGGGAATCTGCATCCCTTGTGGTGCCAGCCAGGTGTGCTGCCCACTCAGGGAAGACTAGGCATTGTGGAATGAAAGGCTGAGGTATTCCACTGCTCACATGACAAAGGAGAAAACTGAGGTTCAGGAAAGTTAAATAAATCTTTCTAAGGTCACCAAGAAGCAGCTCAGCAGGTAGAAGGAGAGAACAGACTCCCCAAAAGTAGTTCTCTGATTGCCACATACTTCCAAGTTGTGCTCTGACAGACACAGATACATGTACCCTACATAAAATTAATTGACTAATTAATTAATTACGTGTAAAAGGAGAGGAAGAGAGGAAGGAAGGAAAACGGGTATGCCAGTGTGTGTCTAGAATCCCAGCTCTTGGGATGTGGAGGCAGGAGGATCAAGAGTTCAAGGCCATCCTCAGCTACATAGTGAATCTGAAACCACCTGACGTTTTAAACTATGTCTCCAAAATACATTTTCTGTTTTTTAAGAAAAGAAAGAAAACAGGCTCAGAGTTAGTTGGGGGGAAATTCATTTAGGCTTTCACTTTTGGTGAGACAAGATCTCATAGTAGGATTTTTCATAGAGGAATGGTGTGGGCTGCCCTCCTGTATAAATCACTCCCGATGCTGTGTTGCTCACAGACTCTAGTGAGCAAGGGTTGAGTGACACCAGGTAGGATACCAGGTGGTCACACAATCAAGAGCAGTGGAGTGACTTGGAGAAGATTAGAAACAATGTGTGTGTCAGGAAGATAGAGGAGTCCTGAGGGTGGTGTGCTTTGGGTAGGGGCAGCAGGCTGGGCCAACAGATGGGATAGCCTGTGGTACATGAGTGTCTGGAGCTCTTCTGGCAGGAGGGAGTTGCTGTTTTCAGAGCTGGGGTGACCCCAGGGGAGTCCCACGTATAAGCGGGGTATAGATGGGACCTTAGTTTTGTGTGTGATGTTCCTCTACACATCTTGGGACTTGGCACTGACAATTATTAGAGTCGGGGGGATAGAGCGTGACTTCAGGGGTCTGTGGTTAAATGTTGCTGAGAGTCCCCAGAGGAGAGGATCGTTAGGGAAGAGAACAGCAGTGTAAGGGCCAAGCCCTGGCATCCTCCAACTGGAAGAGAGAGGAGAGCAAAGGAGGAGCCTGCAGAAATGATCCCTGAGTGACAGGAGGCACAGCTGAGGGCCCTGAGAGTGATAGCTGCAAAGACCAGGAGGAACCAGAGCTCCAAAGACCAGGAAACACATGTGCCGCCAGCCCTCCGCACCAGGACTCCAAATCAATGGTCAGATGGATTGACTGGCCGATCCCTCAAGACATGGACAAGATATAAATAGAACAGACAAGGATTTGTTGTTTGGGGTTTTGTTTGTTTGTTTTTCTTTTTACATTCTGTGTGTGTGTGTGTGTCTGTCTGTGTGTATGTGTGTACCCATACACATTTGCGTATGTGCAGGCACAAGTGTGTGGGGTGTCCATGAGCGTAGGTGTGTGTACATGTGAGAACCCAAGGCTAGCCTTGGGATTCACCCTCAATAGCTCTGCCACCTTAGTCGATGAGGCAGGGCTTCTCAATCAAACCCAGAGCTCACCAGTACAGCCAGTCTTAGCCACCTAGATTACTCTGGAGATCTCTTGTCTCTGCCTTCCAAGCCTGGAACTTCAGGTGGGCCAACATGCCGACCCCGCCAGCCTTTAGGTGGGTTCTGGGGATCTGAACTCTGGACCCCATATTTAGATAGCAAGTGCTTAATCACAAAGCCGTCTCCCAGCCTATGGGTTGTGGTGTTATTTTGGTTTTTAGAGACAGGGTCTTCTTATACAACCCAGGCTGGCCTGAAACTAGCAATCCTTCTGCCTCAGAGCTTCATGTTCTGGGCTCACAGGAAGATTTCACCAGAATTTGGAAGCAGCTTTAATGTTACCTCCCTAACCCCACTAGACATGAAATTAAGAATCACTCAGACTTGGGGCAGGTGGAGGGCAGAGTCAGGACTGCAAGGTGAATGGCCAATGATCAGTGAGCTATTGGATCTGTAAACCCCATTGGTTGCAGGGGGGATCTGGCCTCTACCATGAACTTCTTGCAGAAATAACTTCTAGTCCCTGGTCTATGGATCCTGTGCTAATCCTACTGTGATTGACAGGCCTTGAGGGCTAGCCGCCAGACACAAAGACCTATCAGTTCTTTAAAAATAATCTACCAGGGGAATTAAGGACTGTTCAGTAGATAAAAGTACTTGGCACATAAATGTAAGAACCTGAGTTCAAGTCCCAGAACACATGGGAAAGCAAAGCATGTAGCCAAATGTCTGTAATCCCCAAAAGCTTGAGAACTGTGTTACCTGGCATACACAGTGACCTTGTTTCAAACAAGACGGTAGGCTATGGCTGATACTTATGGTTATCCTCTAACTTGTCTGAGATGGCCCAGATTCACATACAAGAATGTATACACATGTACACACACACAGAGAGAGAGAGAGAGAGAGAGAGAGAGAGACATACATGAAGTTTCACAAAAATAATAATCTGCTAGGTCTGAGAAAATAACTTGGTTGGTAGAATGCTTGCCTAGTGTGCACAAAGTCTTGGGTTCAATCCTAAGCACTGCAGAAACAGGGTGTGGAGGGGTGCCAAGGTTGCTCAGTGGTTAGACCACTGGCTGTGCTTACAGAGAACCTGGGCTTAGTTCTCAGCACCCACACGGTGGCTCATAACAATCTGTAACTCTGGTCCCAGGGGGTCTGGTGCCCTCTTCTGATTTCTACAAGCACTGTACAAATATGCTATGCATATATAACATTCAGGCAAAATACACACACACATAGAATAAAGTAAAATAAAATAAAGCAGATGTGGTAGCCCACACCTACAATCTGAAAACTCAGCCAGTAGAGGCTGGAGGATCAGAACTTCAAGGTCATCATCCATCCGAGGCAAAGGGAGTTCAAGCACTGCCTGAGCTAAATGAGAGCCTATCTCAAAAACACAACAACAGCAACAACAACAAATTTTTCTTGAAGGAAAAGAAAAGAATCCTTCATTCCTTCCTTTATGGTAGATTTCACTGTCTGGGTTATAATCAAAGCATACTGGGGTTTTTTTGTTTTTGTTGTTGTTTTGCTGTTTTCCTTCTGACTGCTTCTTTGAGGAAGTCTTTATCCAAATGAGCTATCCCATCCCAACTTGTTTGAAGAAAATAGCTCTCTTTCTTTTTTTCTTTCTCTTTCTTTCTTTTTTTTCTTTTTTTTTTTTTTTTTTGGTGTTTTTTGGTTTTTTTTTTTAGAGACAAGACAAAGTCTTTCTCTGGATCACAGCATAGTGATCCTCCTGCCTGGGCTTGGCTTCCCACCACACCTGCAAATGGCACAGGGACTCCTAGGAGCACGTGGAGGGGTCAAAGGACAACTTATAAAACTTAGTCCTCTCCTTCCAGCACGTGGGATCTGGGAACAAACTCAGTTCATCAGGTTTTGCAGCAAGCACTTCTACCCACTGAGCCATCCCATCAGCCCAAATGGAGGGATTACATAGAGCTGCAGAGGGAACAAATTCGATACAGACTATCCGGCACAGATAGTCTTGACAATATGCTTATTGATGAACTAACTTTCCATCTATCTACTGACTGATAATCAATTCTGTCTTAGAACAAGGTGCTCCTTGGTGCTTGATCAGAGAATGGTTGGTCTGACTCAGGAGCTTTAGAAGCTGGCAGGTCAGCAGGCCCTTAAGGCTACTGGAGCCCAGGTGTTCAGCATCAGTGCTGGGATCACAATGAAACCCGCTTCTTCTGTGTTCCGGCTGGTTGTGGTTTTTTATCCGGTGGTGATCTGTTTGCCAAGTGAGCTAGATGGCTTTGTTACTCACAGACAAGGCCTAGAGAATTGTGCTTGATGTTGGCTAATGCTATTCATGGGCTCTGGAGGGTCCCTGGAGCACCCATTCCCACAACACACGTACACGTGCATGCATACATATGTACACAAGTACATATACTGGCCTGTGCCAAGGTCCAGTTTAGGGCAGTATCCCTGGAGTCTCCAGGGAAGAGACAGGCTGCCTGAGCTTCTTAACTCAGGACTCCAGCAGAGATCAGCTGTAGCCTTAGGATGCCTGATTTCCTGTCACCTATCACAGAATGAGAGCTTCTAGATCAGGGGAGTGAGTGGACTTTCAGGGAACCAGCCAGGTTGGGAAGAAATGATGCAAAGATGGCTTTGTCCCCTTTCCCTTCTGATGCTAGAAAAAGAATACAGGGCTCCTGGTCAAGGACAATATGGTACAGCTAAGGCCCCCTTTCTTCTTTTGTTTCAGGGTGTGTGCATATGTGTGTGTTTGTGTGTCTGTCTTTGTGTGTCTGTCTGTCTGTCTCTCTCTCTGTGTATGTGTATGTGTGTGACTTGTGTATAGGACAAGTGTTGAGGTCAGATGACAACCTCAGGTCCCCAACTTCCGCCTTGTTTGAGACAGGGTCTCTTGCTTTTACTACTGGCTCGAGAACTTTGCAGAGGTGCTCCTGTCTACAGCTCCCATCTTGAATAGTGACACAGGGATTACAGATGTCCGCAACTGTGCTGGCTTTCCAAGGGCTCTGAAGGCTCTCACTCATGCCTTCACGCCTGCACACAGGGGCCTTTCTCCACTGAGCCGTCTCCTCCGACCCCTTTCCCTCCTGAGATGAACTTACCGTAACATCAACAGTTAGACTGTGCGGATGGTCACAAAACCAAATGTCTTAGCTTAGTTTTGTGATGCTGTAATAAAACACCACATCCAAGGCAACCTATAGCAGGAAGGGTTTACAGTTCCAGGGAGATAGGAGTCTATTATGGTCACAGCAGCTGGGAGAGTGGCAGCAGGAACAGCCAAGAGCTCACGTCTCAAACTGCAAGCAGAAAGCAGAGGAAGGGAATTTGCAGTGTCATGAAGCTCCAAACTCTCAAGGCCCATCTCTAAGTAACACAGTACTCCAACAAGGCCACACCTCCTGAACCTCCCCACACTGTGCCACCAACTGCAGGCCGAGCATTCAAATGCCTCAGACAATATCACATACAAACCACCACCACACCATGCAAACATCATTGGTCTTTAATCCTAGAACATTTTCAACCTCCTTTGAAAAGTCTTCTCTTCGCCGGACAGTGGTGGCACACACCTTTGAACCCAGCACTTGGGAGGCAGAGACAGGCAGATTTCTGAGTTCGAGGCCAGCCTGGTCTACAGAGTGAGTTCCAGGACAGCCAGGGCTACACAGAGAAACCCTGTCTATAAAACCAAAAAAAAGGAGAGAAAGAAAATCCTTCTCTTCATGCAAGAGATCTTCACAGGGGATCAGTCTTCCCTGGATTCCTGGCTGGGTGTTCTGGATGACTCAGATCTAGAAACATCTGGAACACTTTATATAGAGAAAAGCAAGCAGGAGCTTAACCACCCCTGGGCGTCAGTGGCCATATAGAAGATGCTGATGTGTCCTAGAACACTATGTGACAGCTGTGTCTGGGGACGTGGGCTGGTGCTGCTGTGGGCTTAGCTGACATTGTTCCTGCTTTCTCCGATGTTCCCTCTCTCCAGAGACCTCCTGTATAGCCTGGAGGCCAGTGGGGCTCCGATTGTTGCGCTGTTCTAAACCAAAAACTAGGGAGAGGTAGGACCAAGCTTGTGGAACAGAGGCTTTCCAAAGGCAGTCCTTAGCCCAGCATGGCGCCATAGCAGCTTGCAGGGAGTTGAGGTGGGAGGAGCCTGAGTTTAAGGCGAGCTCAAAGGTGGGAGGAGCCTGAGTTTAAGGAGAGCTCATGCTACCTAGCCTCAAAAACAAAACTAAAAAAGAAACAAACCAAGCAGAGAGTTGGGGATATGCTTGTTAGCAGTGACAAAGTCCTGGGTTTGTTTCCCACCATAGGAAGAAAATATGTATACAGAGAAATTATTAAAAAAGAAAAAGGGGTCTCAGAGGATGGAAAAGTAAGAATTCAACATTTTTAGTTTTCTGGATGGTGGAATCTATTGCTACACAGTGTATCTATCTCCGTGTTAGCTGCCCACATCAAGGCCTTTGGTGATTCTCAGAGAAAAGTAGGATACAGGAAAGCCAGTGGGGATGGAGTACCCAGATTCGAATGCTCCCGTGGGTCTGTCCCTATGGACAGAGAATGAGGGTCCTTCAAGCTTGTGACATAACTTGTGCTCCCCAGAGGCTCAGATGAACAGGTGGTACATGGGATGTCTGCTGTGGGCTGGAACTTAACTGCAGTCCTTAGGTCACCCTGCCCCCCAGGGCAGAGCACGTATGTTCATTCATTTTTCTTCCCACTCTGACAAGGGGCAATTTTCACTTTTCTGGTCATCACCTGTAAATTAGAGAGGACCAGGGGTTATCTCCCAAACAGATACTTTGAAAATCTCCAGGGGAGATTTATTATGATACCCAGTGTTACAAGAGACTGCATGAGGAACTGTGTGTGTGTGTGTGTGTGTGTGTGTGTGTGTGTGTGTGTGTGTTTGAACTTATTAGTGCCCAAGGTCACTCAGTGAGTCAGAGGTGACCCCCACTTTGGCTGTCCACAAAACCTTGCCCTAGCTGCCTGTTGTGGCACACCCCTTTAATCCTAGCACTCTGGAGGCGGAGGCAGGCAGTTCTCTGTGTATTTGATGTCAACGTGGTCTACATCGTGAGTTCTGGGCCAGCCAGGGCTCCATAGTGAAACTATGTCTTAAGAAACAAACACCTTTCTGAGGGCAGCCTCCAGAGCCCACCAGCCTCCTTTTACAGAGACCGTGAAGACCTTCAAAGGCTGTGGTGAGAAGGCTGTGGAATTCCTACCTCCCGTACAATGGTTGGGCCTGCCTGGAAGAGCCACTCACCTGGGCCTGCCAATTGCCATGCCTTTCTGGGCTCACTCTGGGTCTCTTGAGATCTCCCAGACACTAGAAGTCTAGGAAAAGAGAATACACAGGCTCATCCCCAGAGCATCTGCTTCTGCCAAATGGGGACAGCTCGTGTGGCCACTGGCCACGGGTCCTTGCATGCTGGGGCAGTGTTTGCCTCTCTCTTCCTCAGAAGAACCCCGTCCACTTCCATGTAGGAGGAATTGGGTCTCTCCCTCTCACTTCAGAGAACTTTTTTTCTGGTGACCAGGGACAGCCAGTCTCAGGAGTGTATTGTACTTTGTGCTCACGCTCACGGGGCCCAGCGGAAGTGTCAACTCCAAGTGCATGGAGGGCTAGAGATGACGTGTATGGGTGTGAGTCTGGGGCTGCTGAGGGGGTTTCAGTCGTGTAACCCACCGCCCAGGGCAGAGATTTTTATAACAGGAGTCTCGGTGAGCCTGTGGCTTAGTACCTGGACACAATGGAGAGGAGTGTGGGGAGGAGAGGGGGGAGAATTTGTCTCTGGAGCATCCCGGCGGAGCCTGAGATCCATAATGGGTGGGGCCAGAATGATAGGTGGAGTTCTCTCTCCCACGGGGCGAGGTAGTCTTCAGGGCTGTCCGCAGTGAGCCTCTCTACCAACCCACAAGGGGGTCCTGTGCCATATGCACTGGATAGAGAAGAAGGCGTGAGAAATGGGAGGCGCGTGCCTGGCTCGCTGCCCAGACTCCTCCCTGCAGCTCTCGGCTCCGTACTTCGGTCTAAGTTAGTACAAAAGCCCTGCCCCACTCGTGGTCTCTTGCCCTGCGCTCCCAGCTCAAGAGCGCCATGCGCCCAGCACGTCTCTCTCATTCCTGGGACTAGCTCAGAGTTTTTAGACCTACGGAGCTGGGTCACCTCAAAATCTCGCAGCGCCACAACTTGGGGACACGGTGAGTTGGGGACAGGACACGGGGCCACGGCAGGGTGCTTGTTCCTGGCGTGAAAACCTGCGGCTACGAGGGACACCCGAAACACTCTGAGCTGGCAATGTCTCAGAGAAGACGCTTCCTTATTTAAGGGACCTGGACGCAGGACTTTGCTGATCTCTTCCCAAGGCGCTACTCCGCGGGCTGAGTTTTGTGTTGAATGTCCCCGTGGTTTCTGTTTGCTTGTTATAGGCCCACTCGGGTTTCGGTCTCATCGCGGAGAGGCGAGGGGGTACCCGGAAGGATCGCAATGACCCGGGGTGGATGCGACATCAGCCTTAGGGTGGTGCGCCCTGGGACTGGCAAGGGGCGCTGCGCAAACTCTGAGCTCTCGCTAGGGGAAGAGCAGACCCGGGCAGAGCAGAGGCGGAGGTGCGGGACCCAATGTGTCTGCAACTCGCGCGATAGGACCCCAGCCTGGCTGCTTGGTCCCCTTGCGGTGTCCGGCCACCTCCCTAACCCCCTCCCCCGGCCTGGCCAACACATGGACCAGAGTGATCTCGGCGTCCGCAGTGCTCGCTGGCACCGCCCTCGCGCGCCCGGCCTTTCGCCCACCTTGACGCACTTTTTCTTTCCAGGTGACAGAGATGTGGCCACACCGATCATTTAAAAGGATCCCAACTCTGGTGGAGCCTGCCTGGAAAGACGCGGCTTCCATCCCGGGAGACTGGAGGAGGATCGAGCAGGGGCTATGCCTGGGCTTGCCTGGGCTTGTTCAGAGCACGGCCGCTCCCCTCGGTAACTGCACAGACTGGGGGCTTTGGGAGACGTTGCCAGAATCTGGAAGCCAAGGCCGGGGGCTACAAGGGCCCGGGGTCTGCGCACCTGCTCGCCGTAGAGCTCAGGTAAACATGGAGACGGTGTTCTTGGCTGTGGGGAATTGTGAGAAGGAGTCAGGAACTAGGCCGAATACTTCAGTGATAATTACAGAAAACTGCTGGGTTGTGCAGCCCTAGCGAAGAATTTCCAAGAAGTAACAAAATGTCCTTTGATATCATCTCTGGAGACAAAAGATTCCTTTGGGGGAGTTCTGGTTGGGCCGATTTTTTTCTTCTTTGATCTGTGTTGGGCGTGAAGGAGGCTCTGACACCCTTGGGCTGTGCTCCCCAATCTGGGAGTTGAGCTAAAGCGGATGACTCCCGGGTTCTCTTTCCCACCCATAAATAGGGGCACTGACCCTGCCACCCAGAGTTGTACTGAGAAATTTATTAAGCGGGAAAAAAAGTGCTTGGGTCACTAAAGTTGAACTGTTTGTAGGTGTGTGTGTGTGTGTGTGTGTGTGTGTGACAAAGTAGTGTGTAGCCCGAGCTAGTCATGAGTTCAAGGCATTTCCCGCCTCAGCCTCGTGCATGTGGGTTCAAATTCTAACGTCTGAGCAGAGGGGTTTGTCTGAGCAGAGGGGTTTCCGCCTGCATCCCATGTCCCCTCCGTGGGTGAGAGTGCCCCTGCTGGCAGGGGCTCTGCCTAGCCTGAAAGAGCTTTATTGTTTAGTGCTCCCTGCTGCTCTGAGAGGTCCAAGTCCCAGGTGCCCCCCTTTCACAGGCTAGTGTGAAAGGTTTCCCTTTTGAGTTCTTCGTGTCATTAATAGGAGAATTTAATAAACTCGGAAGGCAGCTCAAGGACAAGTTTATTAGGATTTGAGAGAAAACAACATGGCAGGCAAGTGTTGCTCGGGGGCCCGGGGAAGAAGAGATGGGAGAGAAGAAGAGAAAGTCGTGCCTTTTGCAATGGAGGTGGACAAGAACCTTTGGCAGGGGTGGAAGACTTCAGAGGAAGAGCACAAGAAAGCCCAGTGTGCCAAAGAACGCAGGCCCGGGCCTTAGCCAGTATCCAAAAGAAAAGGTGACTGAGAAAGAAGAGGTGTGAGGACTCAGAACTCAGCAGGCAGACCCTGCAGTGCCTTGCTCAGAAGCCTTGTGAGACCGAAGCTCCTCCGCTCCTCTGCTCGCTCGCTGCTCGCGGCTGCTTGGAGGGAGGCGCTTCCAGGAAGGACAAGGGCATCATTTCATCAAGGGGATAATTATTTCTCCCGTCTTCTTGGCCTGTCTTCAGGAGAATCCGGTTTCCTGGATGTGGGAGGGGTATGGGTAGACTTCTGGCCAGATGATTGACAGGACCCACTGGATTAACGCTTAAAAGAAGGAGACAATAGTATGTGAAGATTTGGGGTAGCTTAGGATGTCAGATCTCCACCCCTGGCCAGAGGTTGAACTGACATTCTATTCTTTCCGACCAGGAGAAATGAGCTTTCCCTTAATGAGCCTCAACAAAGCCGAGATCCCCCACTCTTTTAGATGGTATTTTAAATCTTAAGGAGGTGATTTGAACGTTTCCAATTGTTAACATTACCAGGGAAACAGGAAGAAGGGGTTCATCCTGAATGGCCTCTAAGCCCCCTGATATCTAGGTACGTAGCATTAGGTGAGCATCAAGCAGTACCTACAGGACACACACTACCATTCCCTCCACCGCCAGCTCCATGTCTGGCTGGGTTCTACAGAAACCTGGGACCTGTGGCCTCTTGACAATCTATGCTTGGGCTCATGCATCTAGACATGACTGGGCCTCTTGTATAAAATGTCACATCCAAGGACAAAGTGGCACAGTGTTATGTGTGACCAGTCCTGCCTCTGTCTGCAGTTCTGAGAGAACTCAGGGACAAATGGCTGTTCTCTGAGCTACAGTACTGTGCAGTAATGGCCAGCGTGGCTTTGCTAGGGAGGAGGGCAGTCTGTGCATTTGAATATTAACCTTGAAGGTTCATCTGGGCTGTTTGGGACTGGATCAACCGGTACTCCAGGACCCACTGACATCAGATGCCAAATATGTTTTTAATCAGGTCATTCCCCTGAGCAACCCCAGCCTTCAGACCACTGGGCTTTCCCTTGCTCTGCCAATCTGGCTTTCTTTTAAGTCTCAAAGATCCTTGACTAACAGGTTTGGCAGCCACAAGGACATTTTTTTGCTCCTCACCCTGAATCCTTGGTACACATCACCAGCTAATAATGCTAAACCTGCCGGGCAGTGGTGGCGCACGCCTTTAATCCCAGCACTCGGGAGGCAGAGGCAGGCGGATTTCTGAGTTCAAGGCCAGCCTGGTCTACAGAGGGAGTTCCAGGACAGCCAGGGCTATACAGAGAAACCCTGTCTGGAATAACCGAAGGGGGGGGGGAAGACATCCTAATAATGCTAAACCTAGATAAGCCCCTGGATGGTCTGCTCATAGCATCCAGGACGAGCCCCCCAGTGACATGGTACCCTGCTGTTGTTCTGTACTACTCTTGTGACTGGCAATTGGCCTGGACGGCATAGCAGGAGGCCAGGGCGAAGGGTGGTTATAGGACACATGACCTCTGAACTCAAGAGATCAGGGAGATGGATGAGAAAATAGGTGGGCAAGACCCACTTGACAGGTCGCCAAGTGCAGAGAGTCACTGAGGATGAGTCTGACAGAGGAAGGTGGGTGCTCTGTAGACAGAAGGGCGAGGGTGCAAACGCCTGCTTGGTGTGTTTGAGAATTAACAAGGAAGCTGGGAGGCTGCAGGAGGGTTGCATGATACTCTGTAACAAATATCAGAAGGCAAGATGCAAGAGATTAAACTGCAACCTTGTAGCCTGCTGTGGTCAGAAGACCCACTCACTCTTCCCACAGCACCGCTCAGCCCTGCGGACTCAAGTGTTCCGCAGACCTGCAGACCCACCGCATAGTGGGAGGTGTCACCATGCTGGCACCTATGCACCTGGTACAGTTCATGTTTTCCCCACAGAGAACCTCAGGACCCCGTTTGAGCCTCAGCATTCATGTCTCGCCTCTGCTTTAGGTTCAAGGACCTGTCCTGTCTCAGCCAGCTCTGTCATTGGCTTTGTGAATCTGGAAGTAGAAATCAACCTTTTCAGCTTTCATTCCTCAGTCATGAAATTGGGCTTATGAACTGGGTAGGGTAGGACACGCCCATGAACCTGGGAAGCTGAGACTGGAGGGTCAGAGTCAGAAGCCAGACCAGGCTACAGAGCAAGACCCTGAACCAGAGGAAGAAGGAAAGAGAGGAGAAGGGAGGTAAATTGGGTTTAAGTTAGGATGTACTGTGTACTGAGCGGTGGTATAAAATAAATAGTTATCAAAGACCGGGCAGTGGTGTCGCACACCTTTAATCCCAGCACTCGAGAGACAGAGGCAGGCGGATCTCTGTGAGTTCAAGGCCAGCCTGGTCTGCAGGGTGTGTTCCAGGACAAACCAGAATACAAGCCAGAGCTGAGAAACCCTCTTTTGAAAAAAAAACAAAACAAAACCAAAACTAGTCATCAAGCAGGGTGCCATGCAGGTGTGGGCAAAGCGTCAGCGTCTAGCTCTTGTCTACGTCCGTATTCCACACACCCACTAAGACAAGAGATTCTGTCCTCACTGATAGAATCCAGGGGGCTTGGGGTGGTTTTTGTTTGATTGAATTTTTTTTTAAAAAAAAATTTTGCATTGCAAATGTTTCTCTCTTCCCCTTCTTAAAAGTTACTGCTTTGATTTTTTTTTTTAGACCTAGTATTGCAGATATTTAAACTTAAGTAAAATGACCCAAGGTGGCAGAAAAAAAAATACAAAGAAGGATCTCTGCAGATGTCCTGTGTGTGTGTGGGGGGGGGGGGGTGTTATGTATGTAGTGTGTGTATTCATGTGTGTGATGTGTGTGTGTGTATGGGTGTGTGTATTCGTGTGTGTGTGGTATGTGTGTGTGAGTGTGTGTAGTGTTTGTGTGTTCCTGTGTGTGTGTGTGTATGTGTGTGTGTGCGCGCGCGCGCGCGCGTGCGCAGTGTTAGGAGCCCAGTGTTAGTTGACTGTTTGACCCACGTTCATCCCTAGTCTTGGCTTTGTTCTTTCTAAAGTTAATTGGCTTTGGTTTTATTTCTTGTGGGTATGTGTGTGTCCTGTGTTTGTATATGTGTGCACCCATGCCTGGGTGAGCTCGTAGTGGCTAGAGAGGGTCCTTAGGTGTCCTCTCCATCCTCCCTTATCCTTCCCCCTTGATCTTGGAACTGCCTACCAGCCAGAAAACCCCAGGGAACCTCCAGTCTCCGTCCCCAACAAGGCTGGGATTGTCTTGGTGTTTCATAGCATGGTTTCCCTATGTAGCCCTGGCTGACCTAGAAATAGACCAGGCTGGCCTCGACCTCACGGAGATCTGTCTACCTCTGTCTCTGCCTCTGCCTCCCAAATGCTGCTGCTAAAGGTATGTGCCAACCCAGGCTTGATCCTTAAACCTGGTGTTAAGCTTCCTGAGATGGTCACCTCATCTTGTGACATTATTAATTAAGATTGACTAGGAATGACAGTGGGTAAGACAGCCACACCCACTCAACTGTGTGAAGGCAGTTGTGCTCACACAACCAGTTAGGTCCTGGATCCTGAGGCCACACTGGCCCCCACAGTCACAGCGCAGGGTTGCAGAAGCTTCTACCCCAACCTCAAGTGAACAAACCCCTTAGCTCCCATCCGAGGAGTCAGGGCCCCCACATGCTGGCCAAGCACCCCATCACCGAGCAATCATTTATTTTTCTATATGCATGCATGCGTATGTAGTTACATGTCTGCATGTGTGTGGGCACAGGTATGCAGGTGCCTATGCATGTGTGAACCTTCCTCAGTGGCTCTTCCTTCTTACTCAATGGACAGGCTCCTCAATCAACCTCAGAGCTCATTGATAACATATGGTTAGTCTTGAGAGCCAGCGTTCTCTGGGTTGAGATTCCCTGTCTCTGCTTTCCGAGCTGGAGTTGCAGGTGTCCCGCCATGTCCACCTGACATTTATATGGGTTCTGAGGATCCAAACCCCGGCACCCAAGCTTGCTCTGCACATGATCTAACCACTGAGTCAGGGTCTCCCTAAGTCGTCCCTTTTCTGGACTCTGAGTCCCGAATCTTCCTGGCCAGAGGATAGGTTCTTGAGAACTTGCGGGAAGACAGCAGCTCAGGATGTGCTGAGAGTCCTGTTGGGTCCCTCCTGGTGCTCTCTCTGCTCTGCAGAAGGCCCTGCAATAACCATTTGAGGATCAGGTTCCTCTGTATTTGGTCTTGTCTGTTTTGATTTCAGGTGTGAACCCCAGCTTTCCCGTGGGACCAGTAGCTATGCAGGAGCCCCCACTTTGGCATCTGCTAAGGACTTTGCTGTGCCCTCAAAAACCATTTAGGGCCTGGGGATGTAATCCCATAGGTAGTATACTTCTCTGGGATGCACAGAGCCTTGGACTCAATTGACCCCTACCATTGCATAACTTGGCACATTCCTATAATCCCACACCTCAGAAGGTGGAGGCAGAAAGAACAGGAGTCCATGGCCATTCTTTTTTTCTTTCCTTTTGATGATGATGATGATGATGATGATGATGATGATGATAAGGTCTTGCTCTGTAGCCCTGGCTCGCCTAGAACTCTCAATGTAGACAAGGCTGGCACCCACCTTTTCTCCCAGCAATGACATAAGCCACCGTGCCTGTCATCCAAGGTTGTGCTGGAGTGTGTAACTAATTCCAGCTAGAGCTAGAGACTAAGTCCACATGAGTTGTAAGCCCAGTGATCGAGCGCTGGCCTGGCATGTACAAGACCCTGGGTTCAGCCCCTAGGACTTTAGAAAAACCCCAAAAGAGCAACATTTTCATTCTTTTGAAGCTACTCATGAGCCACATCATCCCACAGTGCATTGGGGTGGAGCTGGGGGCAAGCCTCCCCTATTGCTAATTGTTGTACAGGGCGAACACTTCTACTTCCCAGATATGCGTCAAATTAACTTTTATCTGTGGAACAATCTAAAAGCACAAATTCTGGGTGTGGGTTAGTCCCCAGTGGGCTCCTCAGTTCCTGAATCCTGGTCCAGGCTTCGGCATTTCTCGAGACAACTTGACCCATCTTTCAATGAATCATTCCCTTCTGGTCTACCCCTCAGAGTGGCGAAGAGGTTCAGATGAGGAGGGTTACTTATTCCCACACACCCGGTCCACCCGTATCTAAGGCTCTGTGCTCTGGGCTCACAAAAAGGCAAAGTGTGCATGTGTGTGCCCTCACAAGCTTTAGAGTGTAGCCAGGTTGACAGAGTGAAATAATACACGAAGAGCAGGCATTTATTGAGCTCCTTATTAACACAGGCACCGGCAAGCATGGAAGCTGTTACCTTATCTAATGGTGCAGAAATGTTCTCAAGTCTCTGATGTGTCCCTGTCTTGGTTCATCGTGAATAAGTGTGGTCACAGTACAGCCGGCTTGGCTTCCCGTCGTGTGACTCAGTGTGGCTCAGTGAAGGAACCAAAATGGCTGCAAAGTTATCTAGAAGCTCAGGCCACAAGACCGGTGGGGTCCATCGTCAGCATCACTGTTCTCCTCGAGGTGGGCTGTGGAAGTTTTCCACTGCTGCGTATCAGATCAGCAAAACTGCAGTGGCTTTAAGAACACATTCTTGTCAACTCTCTCTGGGTCAGGAGTCCTAGCACAGCTTCACGTGGGGACAGGTGAAGGTCGCTCAGTTGCTTTGCAAATTCCTATGTTCAGTTGTACTGAAGCCACTGGCTTCCCTCCCAGTGCTGACCAGGGCCTTCTTTCCACTTCTGGAGGCCTCTGATCTCACGAGGCCCCTTCCCTGGCTCTCAAAACTCAGTGGCTCATTTTTGTAAAATGAGCAGAAGTCTTTATCACCCATCTTCCAACAGGGGAGGGAATTGTTGTAAGATAGGAGCTTGCTAAGCTCAGATTCAACCCTGCTGCTTCAGACTCCTGACTCCTGAGTGTTGACAGCACAGGCATCTGCCACCATGCCCAACAAGAGGCTGCCATTGTTTTGTCTCAGTAGTGCTGAGGATCAAACCTTGGACACACTGAGGAAGTACTTTACCATTGAGCTGCATTTCCAGCCCCAGAGAGAGGCATCTATGCTGTGGATATGGGGTAGCACCTACCTTCTGCGCCATGTTCTGTAGGTTAGAAGGAACCTAAACATCTACTGTATAATGGTTTTCATGTGTTGTGTGTCAGTATTGTGTTGGGGGCTCACACGACATGGCTATGTCCCCACTGCATACAGAGCAGAGTCAACTGGGGACAAGATGGAGTACCCCTACCAAAATGTGATAGGTGGCTGGCTGTACTCCTTGTAGGAAACCCCCTGTAGTAGGGGGTAGGCAGGCAAAGGAACAATACTATGAATACAGACATGATGGCACCCCCAAGGGCTCCGTAATGCCTTGGTAGGAGAGCACGAAGTGGCCACAGTTACTGCAACTTTCCTTGTGTCTCAAGAGAGTTTGGTTTGGGTATGGAGGCCCACGCCTATAGTCTGAGCAGTTGGGTGCTTTAAGCCAGAGAACTGTTGCAAGTTCAAGGCCAGCCTGGGCTGCAGAACCTGAAGACTGTCTCCAAAAGGAGGTGAGGGGTGGAGACAGGGGTACAGCTAAGTTTGTAGCAGCAGATTGGCCTATCATGCACAGGCCCTCTGTTTGGTCCCCAGCAATATATAAACCAGGTGTGGCAGTACACACTTGTAATCCCAGGATTCGGGGAGGGAAATGGGAAGATCAGAATTCAAGGTCATCCTTAGCTATAGATTGAGTTTGAGGTCAGCCTGGGCTCTGTGAGACCCTATCTCCAAAAAGCCAAACAAAAACAAAGCGAAAAAATTCTACTAGGCCAAGCACAAAATCACCTCTTCTCCCTGAGCCAGATTGAACATGAGTCAGCGGACTAAGGTCCTGAAGGCCCAGCCTTGGGCCACAGAGCTTTTTACACATGCCCACAGGTGTTCTCAAGTAGGTCCATTGCTTCCACTGATCCCGTGTGGATGTGATTTCAGCAGGCCGCACCTTCCCTTTTGTGCGTCTGCCTGAGTCACTGAGGGTCAATGCTTCCGTCCCTAGTTGGGTTGACACTTTGTGTGAAGTATAATCGGTGCAGGGGAGTTCACCTCCAATGTCAGAGTAAGAGGTGTGGTCAGCGGACCTCAAGGCCTGCTTTCATTCCTTGGGCGTGTTAGTGTGATTGTGGTATTTACTTATGCTGCCTTTCAGCTGACAGCAGAGTTGGGGATTGTGGAGTGTGCTTGTCTAAGAAGGGGACCCAGAGAGCACCATCGTAGCAGCTGACCAGAGACTCTCACCCTGCCTTACACACCCCTCTCTTCTTGGTTTCAGGAGTGTGTTCAGACAAATAATCACTAACTTGATGGATGAAAGCCAGGAAAATGTATTCTCTCGCAGTCTGGAAGCCAAAAGTTGGAAACACAGCAGAGTCCACACATCTGTTGTCTCTGAACGGATCTTGACTCTGCTTCCGAAGACTGCCTGGGTTCGTAGATGCATTTCTCCCAACCTATGCTGAGTGCCAGCCTTCCTTATATCTGTCTCAATCCTCTTGTCCGCCAGGATGCTTATTACTGGATAGGCACCCACTGGTCCAAGATGGCCATCTCAAGAGCCTTCAAGATTCACCTGCACAGGGTCTTTGGAGATGATTCTTTTTGTGGTTGTTGCTGGTGGGTTTATTTATCTTTTATTTTATGCATATGGATGTTTTGCCTGTGTATGGTTGTGTACCATGCGTGTGAAGTTCCTGTGGGAACCAAAAGAGGGAGTCAGAGCTCCCGGGATGAAAGTTACAGATGGTTGTGAGCTGCCATTTGGGTGCTGGGAATCAAACCCAGTCCCTCTGCTCTTGAAGCCATGAGCTTAACTGTACTCCATCTGTCTAGCCTAGATCATCTGGTTATGACATTTTTATGCCCATATAATTGCATTTCTTGATCATTGATGTTAGGAGGAATAAAAGCCCTTCCTAATGACAGAGCACACAGAGAGCTGTCCCATGGATCAGCCTCCTGGCTCTGACCCTGCCTCTGAGTGACTGGACAGGTGGACAACTGAGAATATCTATGTATTTATCCATACTAGTCATGGATAACAACCGAGGAGGGAGACCTGATCTCCCTTGGTGCCTCCCTGAAGCAGCAGCAGCATGGGAAAGGGTGAGATCAAAAACTGGGGTAAGAGAGCAGATGTTGGGTTTGGAACTTGGCAGCAAGCCTGACCCTTGTCAACAAGGGTAGGTCAGGAACGCCATCTTCCTATGTGGTAAGAGCAGACTTGGTATGAGGTGGTGCCAAGCTGACAAGGGCCTGGTGGGCAAAGCACGGTAGCAGCTTGTCACTCTCCTTGTCACCAACCTTGGAGGCCAGCAGAGGATCTAGACAGATCTCGAAAGCCTTTTCTGTGTGCTGGTAGCTGAACATTTAAGCCATTGGGGAGTGGCTAAGTTCATTCCTGAGTCCCAACTCATGCCTGCCTACCCAGGGGACTACAGCCTCTCTGATTTGCCTGCACCCCAAAAGGGAACTTTGAGGTCTGCTGCCAGGGCTTGGTGCAGAGCTGGGCTTTCCCACTCAGACCTTCTCCTCCTGGAAATTCTTGATTTGAGAGTCGGACAGTGATGGCGGCCACTTGGTGGTGAGGATGTAGATGCTGAGTAGCTAGCTCCTACTCTTCTGGGTGTCCTTCTGTGGAGTATAGACGTATACTCCTGTAGTTAGGCCTGAGCTTAGCTAGAGATGAGGGACTCTCTGCTCCAGGCACTGCCACTCTCCCTTCTGTCCATTGGTCCTCTCAAAGTCCCGTTTAGGGACCGTTTTCTGGGATTTGATGACCAAGATCAACGATGCACGTTTTCTCAGCCACAACACCCATAGGGATTTTCTTAAGCAAGTGGAGCCCTAGTCCCAGGATGGTGGGAAGAGCTACCCAATAGCCTGCTCTTGGTATTTTGTTTTGTTTTTGATGTGCGAGGCTGTGGGTGTTTTGCCTATATGTATGTCTGTGCACCCATTGGCATGCAGAGTCCATGGAGTCCAGAGAAGGCATTAGATCCACTGGATCGAGAGTTACAGGCAGTTGTGAGTCACCAGCTGAATGCTGGAAGTCAAACCCAGGACCTCTGGGAGAGCATCCAGTGCTCTTAACCACTGAGCCATCTCTACAGCCTTTCATTGGCTGTCTTTGCCACCCTCTGATGTCTTGTTATAGAATTATAACATAATTGTAGAATAAACATTACTAGTTTAAAAAAAATCAGCGGAGGCTGGGGGATGTGGTTTAGTTGGTGGAGTGTTTGCCTGGCTTACACAGACCCCAAGTTTGACTCCCAGCACTTCAGAAAACTAGGCATCATGGTGCACACTTGTAATCCCAGAGTGTGGAGGCAGGAGGATGAGAAAGAAGTTCAAGGTAATACTGTAAATTAGAGTTCAAGGCCAGCCTGGGCTACATGAGACAGCTAAACAAAAGGCAAATAATACAGTTGTAAATGAAGGTCTTGGGCTGTCCTGGCTATCTGTCCTTCCTGTCCTTAGCCCTAGTTTCTGTGTAGCTTTGCTGAACCTTTGAGAGCCCAGGCTGATGCCAGGGAGCATGATATGCATCTTGGGTCCCTAAACCTCAGTCTCAGTGGGAACCAGCTGTGGGGTCACTAGTGTGCTGGTGGTGGGAACCAG
>JADRCH010000224.1:162757-225187 GCA_019843965.1 Rhynchomys soricoides | reverse complement strand
GTGGGGTCACTAGTGTGCTGGTGGTGGGAACCAGCTGTGGGGTCACTGGTGTGCTGGTTTGGGAACCATGGGATGCTTAGAGCTGGGTGGCAGGAGGAACGTTGGCCTGGCAGATCTCCCCAGTCTGTTTTCTTACAGAGACACAGGCCTGGCCTTGCTACAAGGAGGAGGCTCTTACCTCTGAGGACCCTCGGAGCTGAGGGTCACTTGAGTCACTATTGGTGAATTCCACAGAAGGAAAGGTGCTTTCAGAGAGTGGGGGCGGCTTCTCCACCACAGGGCTATTGACATTTAGATCGTAGTCCTTGTTTGTGGGGGACTGTCCCGTGAGCTAGGATGCCGAGCATCTCCAGCCCACATCCAGGGCAGCAAACACAGTTTTCAGATGTTGCCAAAGCATCTCGGGAGGCAAAGCGTCCTGTGCAGCAGGACTCTGGTCAGAGGTTTCAGCGCAGGTTTCTGGGGCCACTGCTCAGGGCTTGAAGCAGCCACTGACTTGGTACAGCTTCCTTTATTCTTTCCCGAGAAGCTGACCTCACTGGCTTGGTGGGGTGTTTTAATTGACTCACCAGCTGTAACCACAAACAGCCTTCTACTCGGGGAGATCCCAGATGACTTATCATGGGACTTGGTATGTAAATACATAATTCTTTTTTTTTTTTTTCTAAATTGAAGCTAGTAAACACCCCCTACCCCCTCAGACACACACACACACACACACACACACACACACACATACACACACACACACTTCTTTAGCCTAGCCTGGTAAATGTTTTCTTAGCCCATTAAGAGCATGCTGCACTGCGCCTTGCTTGAGGTCTGCTCTTATGGGTTTGGGCTCTAACTCCAGGGGCTGGTGAATGATGTCAGGAGCCAGGGAAGTCTGAAGCTGGTCGTGTTTGTGGGGTTATTTAGGCCTTCGATCTTGGATCTGGTGTGAGAGGAAGGCAGAAGCTATGAGAACAGGGGACAGAATCCTAGCTGGATTACCAGAACCTCTACGCAGGGTACTGACCCAGTGTGGAGGACCGGCTCCCGGAATGAGGCCTGGTGTGTCTGTCAGTTCCTCATGGGGCAGCTGAGCCAAGGTGCTGGCTTTGAGTTGAGGTTTCATAAAGTGTTCCTTGGAGACAGACACACCCTGAGTGAGGCCTGAGACCTGCAAGGCCACTCCCACTGAGTGAATTCCACCAGGGAGTCTCTCTGCTCCTTTCTCTGCCTCTCTGCTACCTTAGGAAAAGTGAGGTCTGCTTTTCTGGTTTGAGTCTTACAGTTCGGAACCTACCCTGCATCTATTGGGAAACCCTCCCTGTGTCTCCAGCTTCCCCCTTGGGCTCTCACTGGTTCTCCTGCTGTGACTCTCTCTCAAAGACTCCTCTTCGGACAGCTCAGAAGCACATGGTCAGAACCCAAGTGTCAGATGTCCAGCTGGCTTCAGTTGCAAACACTGTGTCTGTGACCTTCTACCCAGACAGGGCTGTGAGTTCAGATGCTCCCCTTGTGCCAGGCATAGGGTGAAAGGGAAGAGAATCGAAATCTGCCTGCTCAGGCCTCTTGATCCTGGGTAACAAGGAAATTGCCAATGATGCTCCCAGCCCAGTGTCCCTGCCCCCACCCCAGCTATGCCAATCAGCACCTTGGTGAATCCATCAAACCAAGCCATCCCCCTAACAAAACAGCAGCACTTAAGAACTCAGGGCTTCTTTTTGAAGCCTACGTGCAAGAGGGACAGATGGACCCCATGTGCTAGCTAATAGCAGAGTTTAGGGAAGGGACCTGCACAGCTGAAGGTGGCTTCTGTGCTCCTGGAGGCAGCTGCCTGTGCCTTTCCATGTCCTTGGTTAGCTCCAGGTCCTGTGGATTCCAGGGTCTGGGGTAGATGGAGTCAGCCCATGGATAGACAGTGGAACTGCTTTCTCCAAATAGCTGCCCACAGAGATAGAACAGCCCTGAGATTTGGTCCTGGCCATGGCCAGGCACAGCCCCAGGCCCCACCCAATCTCACCTCCATGACCAACTGGACAGGCCAGCATGCTCAGGTGTGGAGTCTGGGGATTTTCCTCCCTCTCCCCTTCTCCTCTCTTTGTTCTTTTCTCCACTAGCTTTTGGGTTAGCATCCAGAAGACTCAGGGGAGGCGGTCCAGTGCCTGCTTCCCTGGGCAAAGGAGCAGCGGCAGGGAGGGACAAGGGACAGGTGAGTGCACACCTCCGGAGGGGCCCAGGTCGGTGCTGGCTGCTAGCCCAGCTCCTAGCAGCTGTGCTACGCCTGAGGGGGTAGTGAGCTGAGCAGGTCAGACAGGTGGAGCCAGACAGCCGGGCTGCCCATTCCCAGCCACACAGGGCCTCTTTCTTGGTTTACTGAACAGGGATTCGCCCCTTTTCTTTCTCCCACTGCCTCAGTTCCCTGGTGCCTTCAGGGACCATTTCCAACATCTGAAGATCGGGAGCCGAGAACGGCTTGCCAGTTTGCTTGGAGAGACACTGGTTGAGTTCAAGTGTAGAAACATGATCTTGGCCTTGGAGAAGCAAGCACTTGTGGTTTTCAGGCCCTTGGTTCTGAGAGGCAGCTCCCTCACGAGGAGCCCAAATGTTTAGTGACAAATTGAGGAGACAGGTCCAGAAACCTTAGGGAGATCTGCCACTGGAAGAGAACTGGGGAAGAAAAACTTTATTGGGTAATGTGAACTTTTCCTTCCTCAGGGGACTGCCTCTGCTCAGCAACAGCACCTTGCTTTATTGGGGTGACCCTCTTTGGTTTCTGTGGGGGGAAGGGCTAGACTTCCTCAAACACAACCGTAAATTACATACACTCACTGGGAGTGGGTTCTCCTCTCCTCACTGACTGGTGGAGCCTCAGCCCATCTCGGTTTTTCCAGACAGTCTCTAGAGAACTCCTGTCTGAGGAGGGAGGGGGGGGGGGGGGGTTGTTTCAGCAGAGAACTAGCTCATGGTGCCTCCCCTGAAACCAGATGGCTGTGTCTACCTGGACACATTGGGTCTGTGTTTACTGTCTCCTCTTAGTGGGTCACACCCTCTTCGCTGGTCTCATGGAGCCAAGCTTCGAGAGAGAACTGCCTCTTGGTGATGCACAGCAGAGAGGAGATGTTGGTTTGTTGTTTGGCAGTTTTTGTTTGTTTGTTTTGTTGAGGACAGAGTCCTACTTTGTAGCTCAGGCTAGTTTGGAACTCACCTGGTTCAGCCAGGTGAACAGCCACTTGTGACAGCCTTCCTGCCTCAGTCTCTCAGGAGCTGGAATTTCAGGTGTGCACAACATGTCAGCTAGAGCAGAGATGATCGTAACATACCTCGCATGGGCATGCTGCAGACAGGGACAGCAGTGATTTTTTTTTTCTTGCTAAATGAGGACTTTGTGACAAAGCTTTGCTGGCTGGGTGGTCTGTCTTGTTTGGGTTTAATTTTTTTGAAATTGGTTGATTCTCCTGCTATAGCTGCATGGCAAGTAAGCAGGTAGGTAGACACCATTGTGCCTGGCTTAAACTAATCTCTTTCTCTCTCTTTCTCCTTACCCCACCAAACCTAAGGCCTCGGGCATGCTAGATCAACCACTGACCTACATTTTCATAAAGCAAGAAGTTCAGAAACAGGGCAACTTTGTGATGACTCCTTAAGACTTCATCTCCTGCCAGGTCTGGTTCTTTTTGCTCTCTCTGTACACTGGTGGACATCTTTCCCCAGTGTCCCAAGGCTTTCCTATTCATCTCATTGGCTAGAATTTCATGTCACACCTAGCCCCCAAGCCTGTCAGTGTGGAAAGAAGGTGTCACCAACAGTTTTGTGACTAGTGTGAGCACAGGTACCAAGATGACCAGGAGATGTTATCCTGATCTGCCAGAGCTTTGGTTACATGTGGCTGTGAACCGATTGGTGTCAGAACTGGAAATTGAACTTGGGTCCTCCAGAAGAGCAGCAAGCACTCTTAACCGCTGGGCCCTTGAGGTTTTGCTCTTTAGGTTTTTTGGGTTTAGCTACAAGGTGATGACTCCTTTGCATCTCCATATCCATGTGTCTCCTTTGTTCTCATTCTCTCCCTCTCCCCTAACCTCCTCCTTCCCTCCCCCTCCCCCTTCCCTCTCCCTCCTCTTATTCCCCCTCCCCCTTCCCCATTCCCTCCCCCTCCTCTTATTTTCCCTCCCCTCCCCTACCCCTCCCCTCCCCTCCCCCTCCCCCTTCCCGTCTCGGTTTTCCTTCCTCCCCCCATTCAGCCTCCTTCTGCTTTCTTATATCATGAACTCCACGGCTGCCTCTATTTCTCCCTTAAGATCTCTTCCTCCCCTCTTATGACTCCCTATTCTAGCTAGCTTTATGGACCCTGCCCGCCATAAGACATGCCTTTTAAACGCAGCAGGTTTCTACACATGTGAAGAATGCAGTGCTTGTCTGAGTCTGGTTGCTTTTGCTTGACATCACGACTTCATTTTCGGTCGTTGTCCTGAGTTCATTTTTCTTGATGGCTATATAAAATTCCATTTGGTCAAACCAAATACGGCAGTGCAAGCCTCTAATCCCAGCACTTGGGAGGCAGGCAGGAAGATCTCTGAGTTCAAGACCATCCTGATCTACATATCTACATAGTGAGTTTCAGGACAGCCAGGACTACATAGTGAGACCCTGTGTCAAAATAAAATAAAATTATATATATATATATAAAATCTCCAGCGTGTATACATACCACATTTTCTTTATTTACTCCCCAATCCAGAAGAATCTATGCTGGTTCCACTGTCCGGCTTTTTCAAATAGGGCAGCAATGACCATGGACATGCAGATGTCTCTATGGCAGGGTAGAAAGTCCATTGGGTAATACCCTTGGGGTATGTATCTGCGTCATATGGTGCCTCTATTTTTAGTTTTTTTGAGGAACCTCCAGACTGATTTCCATAGTGTCAGCTCCCCGTTTCATCAGACACTTCTAAGGCAAAGGCATTCACAAACAGCACGATCTAGTCTTAATCCTTCGCTGCCCAGAGAGAGGGTCCCTTCCAGTGAGTGCCTTCTCTCTCCCTCTCCCTCCTTTGTTTTGCTTCTGTTTTTCCTTTGATCAACCATCCACTGTTGGCTGCTGCCTGATACCCCATCTGTAAGACCCAGTGAAGACTGAGGCTGGAGAGATGTCTCGGTAGTTAAGAGTGCTTGCTGCTCTTGCAGAGGACCTGGGTTTGGTTCCCAGCATGTGGATACTTCTCTTCTGGCCTTCAGAGAAGTGTACATATATTCATGCAGGCAAAGGATTCAATATGCAGAATGTTTTGAAAAGATCCAGGAAAGGAAAACACTAAACTCCTAAATACTAGGGAGATTGACAGAGCAGAGACCACAGGCTGCTGGCTAGCAGCTCCAGAAGCCAGGAAGTCATTGGGCCATTTATCAGGGCTTGCCTTGGTCCAGTGACAGGCATTGACTATCTTGCTCTTTTCTTCTGGAAAGCATACACAGCCCCTGAAGTGCCCCAGTTGGGCAGCAGGAAATGGTGGTCCCCCCTCAGAGAACTCGTTCCAAAAAGCAAAGCTGAGGATCTTTCATTGTTTCCATCTGAGACTCCTGATTTGCCTGGAACTCCCTATGTGGCCCAAGGTGGCCTTGAGCTTGCCTTGATCTTCCTGCCTCTGCCTTCTAAGTCCTGGCATCACAGGCAGACACCGTCACATCCTGATCTTACCCTGACTATTTAAATATATTTTTATTTAATATGTGACTTTCCTGCATGCATGTCTGTGTACCACATGCAAACCTGGTACATGTGGAGGTCAGACGGAAGCATCAAATCCCCCTGGAACAGAAGTTAAAGGTACTTATGAGCCACCAGGGGGTGCTGGGAACCAAACTCAGGTCTTCTGCAAGAGCAACAAATGTTCTTAACCACTGAGCTATCTCTCCCGCACCACGATGTTTGAGGATCAAAACTTCCAAGTCTTGAGGCCCACCTCGGACACTACAGCTCCTGAGTCAAGCTTCTCTCTGTTGTCTCAGGCAGGGCGGGAAGAGGTCAGCCACAGCAGTAGACCTAGGTCTCAGTGCCCTCAGCCACGTTCCCCATCTCACTCCTCAGCCCGCCTTTCCAGTAACATCTATGCAAGGACAGAGCAATTCCTTTGAGTTGTCATGGCAAAGCCCAAGAGGATCTGTGGAGTGTGGTCAGAGTCTCGGTGATCTTCCTCAGGGCTGTCCTCCGTTCAAGTAGGGGGCTTCAAGCTCTTGTCCTTGAGATTCCCAGAGCACGAATAAAAGAACATTGCTTCTTAAAGAAGATAAGGCCAGGGCCCACACCCCCTTTTGTGAATGTGGTTTCTCTTCTTGAGGCCACCTCTATGACCCTACGTTGGCTAGGCCTTATTAGAGGACATTGACATGGCCTCTGGATTTCCACACACAGGCAGGAGTGAGGTGAGGTGAGGTGAGGTGGGTGTCTTAGTCAGGGTTTCTATTCCTGCACAAACATCATGACCAAGATGCAAGTTGGGGAGGAAAGGGTTTATTGAGCTTACACCTCTATGCTGCTGTTCATCACCAAAGGGAGTCAGGAGTGGAACTCAAGCAGGTCAAGGAGCAGGGGCTGATGCAGAGGCCATGGAGGGATGTTTCTTATTGGCTTGCTTCTCCTGGCTTGCTCAGCTTGCTTTCTTATAGAACCCAAGACTACCAGCCCACAGATGGCACCACCCACAAGGGACCCTCCCCCTTGATCACTAATTGAGAAAATGCCTTACAGCTGGATCTCATGGAGGCATTTCCTCAACTGAAACTCCTTTCTCTGTGATAACTCCAGCTTGTGTCAAGTGGACACACAAAACCAGCCAGTACAGTGGGGTTTGTGGGTTTTTGGTTTCTCACACAGATTGTGCCAACAGGGCTGTCTTGCTAGGGTCAGGTGACTGCCATGAGGCTCTTCCCACGTGTAAAGTTTTTGTTTTGCTTTGCCATTTTGATTTTTTTTAAAAAAAAGGCCGTCTCATGTAATCCAGGCTGTCCTCTGTGTCCCTCAAGCACCGGGATGACAACTACGAGATACCGTGGCTCCTTTCATTCGTTCATTCATGTTATGTGTGTGCACGTACGTGCAGAGACGTGAGTGTAGATCAGAGGATTGCTTCTGGGAATCGGTTCTTTCTATTTGTCATGCGATTCTGGGGATCAAGTTTAGGTTGTCAGGCTTAGAGGCAGATTCCCTTACTGCAGTAGCTGCTGCTGAGCACCCCAAGACAAAGTCCTAGTATAAAGGCTGGGCTGGCCTCAGACTCAGTCTTCTCTAGCCTCCGCTGGATTCCTAGGATGTAATCTACTGTGTCCGGCGTTACGTCAAGTCCTGTCGGAGAGGTGGAAATGACCCCACATCCTCCCAGCCTGATCCTCCTTAGTTGGGTGGTAGCAAGGGGGTCAGCACAAAGGAGAATCAGGGATAACTCAGGGGATAGTGACCAACATGTCCAGGTACAAAGTGGGGCTGGGGAGTGCAAAGCCACGGCAAGCCAGCCAAGCATGGGCCCAAGCTGCTAGGGCCCTCTCTCACAATCCCCTCCCGTCTCTGTGTGTTATCTATTTAAGTCCTCAGAGACTATTTAGTGCTGTCTACATATGCACGGGTGTAGCATCATCCACTGACAGCAATCCTTCTGGGACTGTTACCCTGAAGAGCCTCGCCCCGCCCCCAGCAGCCACCAATTGCCAATCGATCCTCAGCTAGGGGTGGGACTTTACAAGCTCCTCCCCAGTCCACGCTGGGTTTTTGTCTGACTTGACCTTGTGCGGGTCTTATGAGTACAGCCACTGAGTTCATGTGAGCAATGGCCCTGACGTGTGTAGCAACTACTGTTTTCCTGAAGACATTTGCTACCTGCAACTCTCCTGGCCCCACCCCCTTCCCAGATGACCTCGTAGCCCTGGAGGAAGTATGAGGCATGACGAATTAAGGGGTGGACACCCCACAGTCTTGTTCTCTGTACACAGACAGCTTGTGGGTCTCTGTTAACCGCTGTCTACCTCAAAAGGGCGGCTTTGCGGACGGTCGAGAGATGCACTAATCTGGATCTGGATCCTTTTTGTCTACAGAACTGGGAATGAAGCCCAAGATCCGGCATCTGCCAAGCAAGGGCTCCATCAACTGAACAAGTGAGCTGTCCCAGCCTAGTCACCGCATGCAGCCAGCAGGTAATGGTCAGTTTTCTGTGTAACTGGAGGCTGGAGTCCACAGGTATCCACACAAACACTGGCCTAGGTGTTGGTGTGGAGGACTCCAGCTTCCTGAGTCACTGCCCTGAAGTAAAGAGTGTCCTCTACTCTCTGACAGGTGGGCTTCATCCAACCAGTTGAGGGACTATACAGGTTTCCCTGATGAAGAAACACTTCCTGCTGAGCCCAGGCTCAGCTCTGTAGGCTGACCAGCCGCTCTGGTTATTTGGGTTTGGTTGAGGGAAGGTCGTTGTTTTACATCTCTTTGATTATTGTGTGTGTGCATGTCATAGCAAGTATGTTTGTGTGTGTGTGTGTGTAGGTCAGAGGACAGCTTGCAGGAATCAGTTCTCTCATCTCGCCATGTGGATTCAGGGATCTAACTCAGGCTGCCTTGCTTGGTAGCAAGTGCCTTTACCCAATATCCCATCTTACTGGCTCATTTTTTAACTTTTTAAATATTTGCTTGTTTTTAATGTGTATAAGTGTTTTGCCTGATGTGTATACACTTACGTGTGTGCCTGGTGCCCCCGGAGGCCAGAAGAGGGCGTCAGAGTCCCTGGAACTGGAGTAACAGGTGGTTGTGAGTCATCTCTTCAGCCTCCTGTTTTTACTTCAGTCTCACCATATTGCCCAGAACTGGTGTTGAACTCCTGAACTCAGAGGAAACTCCTGACACAGCCTCCTCGTGGAAGCCGGAAGGCATTCATGAAACCCTCCTGGTGGTGCTGTCCCTCCAGCTGAGCCCTGAGTAGTGTCCCCTTTGTGGGTACTGGGATGGGGAGACACTGATGTACCCTGCCCTTCCCTCCTGTGCTGGCTTCCAAGTGCTGGAGGAATCTGTCATGCCGTGGTAGGGCCCGAGACACATCTCTCTCCCGCAGCCGCTCCATCCTCCTGCAACTGCAGGCGCCTCAGCCTGGGCCGGCCAGCTGTGAGTAATTCTCTGGCAGTGTCTTAGCTGGTTGTTGTGAGTATTAGCTAAGGAAGCAATCAGCAAGTATACTGCCCTAGAAGGGCTGCACACTGTTGGGCCGAGAAGGATAGGTCATCGATGCCCAGACCTCCGAGAGACGCCAGGACTTCCGGAGCTGATCTACCATGATGGCTGGTAAGGGTTTCTGGGGGAGGCTGGCTTTGGCATCCTAGGAGGAGCATGTTTAGGGGTGCTGAGTGTTGGATACAGAGACTGGGGTGTGAGCCACTTCTAGATGAGAGAAATTTGCATGTAGGGATGATTACAGCATATATAAAGAATGTATGTTCTGCATCCATCTCCTAGCTAAGCAGCCGCCATCTTGGGGCACTCAACTGTGCCCCCTTGCAAAAGGACTATTTCAGCTGGACTTGTTGACCATTTACACTTCCCCGTGGAGGGCTGGGAAGGGTCACAAGACCCTCACCTGAGTATCCAGCTGCCCCCTTCCACCTGCTCCATGTAATTCTGCCTTAAGTGCACGTGGTCCCAGGGAGAGGCTCGGCTGTATAGTCTGGGTGAGTCCAGGAAGAGGGCTGCGGCTGTTGAACCCACGATGACTCCTCTCTTTATTTATTTGTTTTTGTTTTTCGAGACAGGGTTTCTCTGTGTAGCCCTGGCTGTCCTGGAACTCACTCTGTAGACCAGGCTGGCCTTGCACTCAGAAATCCACCTGCCTCTGCCTTCCAAGAGCTGGGATTAAAGGCATGCGCCACCACTGCCCGGTTGATGTCTCCTCTCTTGAAGCAGATTTCAAATGCATCTCAGAAAACCTGGATCAGTCAGGTGTGATGACTTAGGCCTGCAATCCCAGTATGCAAGAAGATAACTAGTTCCGTAGCCAGAGCTCATGAGTTTGGGGCCAGCCTGAGCTAACTGGTACAAATTTTCCTTTTCAGTCAAAGCCAGGTCCAGGATGCTGATGGCCTTGAGGGGGTAACCTCTGCCATTTGAGGTCTAATCTTAGACTGAAGATAGGTACCCCTCTCTTCTTTCTCTCTCTGGTTTTTTTTTTTTTTTTCCCAGTTATTTTATTTCTTCTTATGTGTGCATGGGGGAGGTGTGCCAAGTGCCATGGCTCACATGTGGAGGTCAGAGATCAGCCATATGAAGTAAGTTTTCTCCTTTCACCTTTATGTGGGTTCCGGACCAGGTCGGCAGGCTGGTCAGGCTTGTGTGACAAGGCACCTTTATCCACTGAACCATCCCGATGGCTCTCTGGTTTCTAGAGACAGGGTCTCACTGTGTGGCCCTGGTTAGCCTGTGGCTTGTCATGCAGACCAGGCTGGCCTGACACTTGAAGCAATCCTCCTGTCTCAGCCTCCCAAGTCCTGGGGTGGCAGGCACATGTCACCACACACCAACCCAGTCCCTTTCTCCTAATGAGGAGAGGGCTATGCAGCCAGACTCTTCAGCAAGCCCCTTCCCGCTGGAATGGCTCCCTAAATAGACCTTTGAACTGAGGGCTGCCTTTCAAGAGGGCCCCTTTGTAATGGGGCCTGGTGGACGGACCATGCCCTGTGCCCACTCAACCACACACTGCGTCAGCTCCACAGTGTGGGCTGAGTCGGGCAGCTGAAATGCCAGGAATGCTCCGCCCTGACAGGAGAGTTCACAGTCCTCCAGGAGGTTTGTCGGCAGCCGCACACACAAGAGGGCCTGCGAACACAAGCTTCACATATTTTCAGTTTTCCCGCAGAAGTGAAGAATGCCTGACCCTGCAATTGCCTGGCCCTGGGCTTGTAAATTAAAGGGGCCATACTCTGGCTTCTCATGTGTATTAGCTTGAATTCAAGGGAAGAAAAAGAATATATGTCTATTTGCCTGCATGTCTGTCTGTGTGAGGGTGTCAGAAGCCTGGAACTGGAGTTAGAGACAGGTGGGTATTGCCATGTGGGTGCTGGGAATTGAACCCCAGTCCTCTGGAAAAGCAGCCAGTACTCTTAACTGCTGAAACATCCCTCCAGCCCCGATGTGAAGTCATTTTCAAAAAATGTCTTTTCCAGCCAAGCTTGGCTTTTATTTGTACCAGTAGAAGAACAAGAGAAAGTGTCCTTTTTAGAGAGAAATGCCTGGATTGTTGGGTGTGGTAGCACTAACATTTAATTAAAGCCTCTGAGGGCAGAAGCAGGTGGATCTCTCCAAGTTCAAAGCCCGCCTGAAGTATCTATTGAGAGTGTCAAACCTGCCAAAGTAGTGAGACTTTATCTAAATAAGAAGAAAATTGAAATGTCTAGATAAGGATTCAGAAATGGCATCTGGATTCGGTGGCTATTACCTGTAATTCCAACCCTTGAGGTGTAGAGGCACGTGGATCAGTTCAAAGCTGACTGGGGTTACACAAGATCCTACCTTAAAAACAGAAAAGTGGGCCTGGAGAGGTGGCTCAGTGGTTACTGCTTTTTCCAGCGGGCCTGGGTTCACTATTCAGCACCTAAGTGGTAGCTCAGCCATCTTAACTTCAGTTCCGGGGAATCTGATGCCCTCTGCTGGCCTCTATGGGCATTGCATGCATGTGGCGCATAAACAGACATGCCGAGAAAACAGCTAGGCATATAAAATCGTAAAGTAATCACTACAAAGTTTCTTAAAATAACAGAGGGGTAATGTGACAATGTTAGTTTTTTTAGTGCTGGGGGACAGCCAGGGCCTGAGTTGTGTTAAGTAGCTCTGCACCCCTGGGCTCCACTACCAGCCCCTGTCTTAATGAATGCCTTTGTAGGTGCTGGTGTTTGAAGGTCACACCAGAGGATGCTCCGTGTCGGACAGGTGTGGAAATTCTGTACTGTTCTTATTCTATCTGCTAAGATTTTTCCAAAATAAAACTTTTATTTAAAGCAAAAATGAGTTTCAGTGCATGTGTATATTGGGGCCCTTAAAGAATGTCCTGTCCTCAGATCTGAGTTTGAGGCCAGCATGATCTATACAGGGAGTTCCAGGCCAGAGCTACAAGGTGAGGCCCTGTCTCAAACAAACAAGAAGAACATCCTTTGGTGCTCGAGCAATGGCTCAGGGGTTAAAAGCACTGAGTGCTCTTCCAGTGGTCCAGGGTTCAATTCCCAGCAACCACATGGCAGCCCACACCTGTCCAGTTCCAGGGGATCTGATACCTCACACAGACATATGCAGGCAAAACTCCAATGCACATAAATCATTTAAAACTTGTTTTAAAATTTACTTGTTTAAAAAGAAATGTCCTTTAAACAAATTAATCTTTTTTAAAAGGCAAAACCCAGACAGGACGTCAGTTAAAGGGGGGCCTACTTCCAATGGCCTCATTTTAATCTCCTCCTGAAAAACTGTCTCCAACAGTCACCTTGTAAGACAGGAGCCAGCATCTCAGCAACTGAATTAGAGAGAAGCCAGGCCACTGTACACGGGGTCTTTCTGGATTCTTCACAGTCCAGTTGGAATAGCGCCACGGTATGCTTCTGATCTGAGGCACAGATACCAATCCAGGGCTTGTCTCCATCTCCAGGAAGAGGCCTTGGTAAGCCTGTGACACAGACAGTGGTAGTCATGAAGGGTGTGCGTGCGGCTGCCTGAATTCATTCTGGCTTTCAGATGCCACTGGGAGAGAACCTGGAGAGCGCCAGTCGGTGCTCCTTAATTCCTAAGGGGCAGAGCCAGAGGAAGTATTCACTGGAGGATTCCTATCAGACATGAGCAGTGTGCTGGCTTGAAAGCAGAGGAAGACTCTGGGATCCTACTGGGTCCCTTTCGTGGAGGTCTGGGAGGCGGGGCCAGGCTGAGGATGGGAGGAGCCAAAGGGAACCTGATGAACTTGAGGACTCCCACAGGTTGGAGTGCTCCACAGTCAGGGTGTAGGTTGGTTCCTGGCTCCCTGGGCCTCATACGCTTTGTGCTTGCTTGAAATTCCCACAACAGACCATATTTTTACAAAATAAAAAATAAATGGTCCAGGAACTCTCCCCAGGACAAAGGAGCGGGGAAGGAAGCCTCAAACCTTTTGTCGGTTAGGATGGGTGATTGATGTCCTCTGACACAGGGGAAGCGTCGCCACCTGGTGGCAAGCAGAGGTCATTGCCAGCACAGAAGAATAAACTAGAGTTGGCACCCAATTCTAGCTGGTTATTAGCGCCATGCTGCACCCTAGGGCTGCATGGGGGGAAGGGAAGCCAGCCCCTCCCAGCAAGATCTCCTTTTATTTTCTCTCCTCCCCTCTCACTCTTTCCCCCTCCCCCTCTCTCAGACATGGTCTCACTATGAAACCTTAGCTGGCCTAGAACTCAGAGATCCACATGCTTCTGTCTTCCAAGTGCTGCCCCTCCCTCCTCCCTCTGCCACTCCCCCTCCCCCTCCCCCTCCTTGTCCTCCTCCTCCTCCTGTTCCTGCTCTTTTTTTGTTACAGGTTCTCACTGTGTAACCCATGCTGGCCTCAATGTCATTATCCTCCTGCCTCAGCCTCCTAAATACTGGGATTATAGCTACCCATTGCTATGCCAAACTTCAGGATAATATTCACATTCCCCTCATCTCCCACCCCCGCCAATTTTTGAAACGGAATCTCAGTATGTAGGGCTGGCTAACCTGGAACCCCTGATCCTCCTCCCAAGTTATAGGATCGAAGGCTTTGGTCACCACACCTGGCCAGAGCCAACTCTTTTTGTTTGGTTGGTTGGTTTTCGAGACAGGGTTTCTCTGTGTAGCCCTGGCTGTCCTGGAACTCACTCTGTAGACCAGGCTGGCTGGCCTCGAACTCAGAAATCCTCCTGCCTCTGCCTCCTGAGTGCTGGGATTAAAGGTGTGCGCCACCACTGCCCAGTTTAGAGCCAACTCTTAACCTAGGTTTTACCTCATGCCCCTCTGCTGGCTGAGCAAAGCCTAGGGATCCTTGAAACAAGAGCCGTCAAGTGCAGAGGAAGCCAGGTGTGATGATGCACTCCTGTGAGAAGCTGAGGCCACAGGACTGCATTTAGGGCCAGCCCAAGCTATTTAGTGAGACCCTGTTTCAAGATGTAAAAGTATGTCATGGAGCCTGGGAGCTGGTGCTGTGGGTACAGGGACTTTGCCGATGAGGCCATGACCCAGGTTTGATGCCCAGGATCCATGTGAGGGACTGACAAAACAGACTCCCTCCAAAAAAATGTGCTCTGAGCTCCATGTGCTCACACACACACACACACACACACACACACAGATGAATTATCAATAAATTCACAATGGTGCATGCCTTTAATCCCAGCAGAGTTCTATGCTGGCTACAGAGTGTGAGGCCTTGTCTCAGAAACAACAGCTAAACAAAAGTGGAATAATATATATATATATACATATATATATATATATATGATAAATGTAAAAAAAGAATATTGTATGCCTTGGTCTTTGGCTAAGATCAACTGTAAAATAAAAGATAAAAAGATAAAAGGTGCAACCGAGCGGTGGATTCGTGTCCCACACAGGCGAGGCTCTGGGTTCAATCCCTAGAATAAAAGGAAAATACACAGATTACAGAACCAACCGATTATAGTGAGCATGACTATTCAAATATTTGATGAAGATACCATTAGTGCGAGGCCAGCCTGGTCTACAGAGTGAGTTCCAGGACAGCCAGGGCTACACAGAAACCCTGTCTTGAAAGCCAAAAAAAAAAAAAAAAAAAAAAACCCAGAAGATACCGTTGGTGTAGAATAACCTATGTGCTCCTTATTGACACACTAAGTGCTAGACACAGCCTGTCTAACAAAATAGCCATGAGTCAGACATGGCCACACTTGGCAGGTCAGAGAGCATGAGGATCAGGGATTCTGGGCCATCGTCCACTCCACAGTGAGTTCCAGACCAGCCCGCCGGCTACATGAGACCATGTTTCAAAAACTACATGACCCCAACACTCAGAAGGCAGAGGAAGGCAGATCTCTGTGAATTTGAGGCCAGCCTGTTGTACGTAGGAAGTTTCAGAACAGCCAGGGCTACACAGACTGTTTCAAAAAAATAAATTAACATATGCTTATCACATATTAATTATCTATAGTAATTATAAATCTTTATATGAACATTGGTGACATAGTGAGGATTTGAAACATAATATAAAACTTATATGTATCTATTGAGATATATATGTATATTTCCTCCCCTCCCCCAAAGAAAATATCTCCCTGAATTGCCTGGGCTAATCCCAACTCCACCCCTAGGTCAAGCTATCCTCCTGGCTCGGCCTTCTCCAGGAGCAGGGACTATGGCATGGACCATTGTACCCAGCCTAAGGTATCTATCTGTTGCTAACACACCTGTAAGTATTACTAAAAAATAAAGGGGAAATGTACTGACAAGGACAGGAAATGCTCCATGGTGTGAGCCTTGGAGAAAACAAGAGTGTGACCATCTTCAGATTGCTGGGCAGGGGCCAGGCCCTGAGAATAGCAGCCAGGCCAGCCGGACTTACCCAATAACAGGATCCCCACATTGGCCATTCATCCCATACGTACTGGTGCAGGGCCTACTGATCTAGACCAACTAGGTCCCTGCCTCTACCAATCACTCAGTACAGGCAATACACAAAAACCCCTGGAACAGGTTCTACAAGCTGAGCATGCCAGGAACAAGATCCCACTGAACATATTATATACTACGTACCAGCATTTGGGGAATGATCAACTGTAGTTATTCTAACTGAAGGTGTCCTTTCAATCTCATTTGCTTTAAAGCTAGGAATATGGACCTAGTTTAGCCCATGTTGGTGTCTTCTTTCATAAGGCACACACGCACACACACTCCACATTCTTTGGAATGCTGTGAAGGGCTTTAGGAACTAGATACTCACAATTTTATCTCTTTCTCCAATTTTATCTTTTTCTCCAACCCAGATTAAAGAGCTAGGCTGGGTGTTGTGACCTGGAATCTCAGCATTCCAGCATGTGGGAGGGAGAGGCAAGAAGAACAGGAGTTGAAAGCCAGCCTGGGCTACAAGAGATCTAGCCTCCAGAAACAGCAGGGGCGGGCACTTAATCACAGGCGTATTGTTCACTATGCCAGGAAGTCAAGCAACCTGAGTGTCTATCGTTGCGTGAAAAGATGAGAGTACGTGGTCTCACTGCGCAGCTCCACGTCCCGGAATCCCAGCTGCCCAGGAGGAGGATGCAGGAACAGCCTGGGCAACGTAGATTAGACTCAGGCTGTTAGACCTTGTCCTAAATCCAAACAAACATACATTCCCGCCAGGCAGTGGTGGCGCACGCCTTTAATCCCAGCACTCGGGAGGCAGAGGCAGGCGGATTTCTGAGTTCGAGGCCAGCCTGGTCTACAGAGTGAGTTCCAGGACAGCCAGGGTTATACAGAGAAACCCTGTCTCGAAAAAACAAAACAAAACATCCATTCCCACCCGCAAACATGATCTTGTCATACATTATAATATTGTGTGCCACAAAGAGACATGAGATTCTGACACATGCCACAGCAGGGGTGAACCTGAAAGACGGGTACAATGAAGTAAGCCAGATGCCAAGAGGCAAATGTTACAGAGACAGAAAGGAGAGGGGGGAGGGGCAGTGGGGAACTATTGCTTAAGGCACATAAAACTTTTGTTGGGACTGATGAAAGCATCCTGGAAATAGACGGTGGTGGTGGAGACCATTGCACAACACTGCCTGCCTGCCTCTACACAGGATGCTGCTCCATTCTGTGCTTAAGAATTGTTAAAATAGGCCTGACAGTGGTGGCACATGCCTTTAATCCCAGCACTTGGGAGGCAGAGGCAGGTAGATTTCTGAGTTCGAGGCTAGCCTGGTCTACAGAGTGAGTTCCAGGACAGCCAGGGCTACACAGAGAAACCCTGTCTCGAAAAACAAACAACAACAACAACAACAAAAAACAAGAATTGTTAAAATAAAAGGCTGGGTGGGGGTGATGGTTCCCACATGTGATCCCAGTGCTTGGAAAGTGAAGGCAGGAGGATCAAGGCCATTTTCACCTATAAAGCCAATGTAAGGGTTACTGCCTGAGATAGATGAGACCCTGTCTAAAATAATAATAATAATAATAATAATAATAATAATAATAATAATAATTAATAATGCCAAACAGCAGACTATATATTCTCTTTAATTTCTATTTATAGGCTTATTTATTTCGTGTGCATGAGTATTTTTACATTTACGTATATATACCACCGGTGTACTTTACACCCACAAAGGTCATAAGAGGGCTTTGGATCTCCTAGCACTGGAGTTACAGATGGTTGTGACTTGCCATGTGGGTGCTGGGAACTGAACTCAGGTCCTCTGCAAGAGCAAGGGCTCTTAACCACTGAGCTGTAGCTCCAGCCCCTTGATGCTGGCTGTCTACTGCCAAAGTTCTAGCTGAAAAGAGAGGGCCTTGCCCCTGCAGGGCTCCAGACCCGCCCTTGGCTTTTCTACTAGAAATCTAACCTTCCTGACCTGACAAAACGTGACTGTCTCCTGTAATACCTGCTCTCTTGAACTGGGCGTCTATAACTCTAGCACTGTGGTCCCAGAAGTCTAGAACCTTCTGCCTTCATGCATTTTTCCCTCATATTCACAGATGACCCTTAAAAGTCTTACCAACATTACCTCCTGAACACACACAGCCTCCCACGTTCGTATTTGACCAAATAATCAGAGGGTTACACGCTTGGCTTGGTGCAGCAGGGTGGCCCTCTCAAATCCTGTCCACAGACATGGACAGGACAGAGCTAGACCTGGAATTTTCCTTTACACCCTTAAACCTCTCTTCTGCTGCTATGTCTTAAGGCAATTTTACCTGCAAAATGAGAATTTGGCCAGCCCTCCTTCACCCACACACTGAGGAACATTGAGGCAGTGGCCACACCAAGAGCTATCTCTATGGGTAGGCCTAGCAGGGCCAGGGTCTATGTGCAGGTAAGTGGGCAGATGTTTAGGTATTAAGAAGTAACAGCCTTAGCTTAAAGGTGGAGTTAAGGATAGCAAGGGTGGGCTGGGGTAAACACTCTGACCTGTCAGCCACTGGTTGGCTGTTCCTTAAAGACCAGGGCCCCTAATTCCAGAATTGTAGTAGCCTGGCCAGGTTTGGCTGAGTCACAATGTCCTCTGAAGATACTGGAGCCTGGGGGAAGGGCTCTGTGAAGGTCCTGTTTCCTCTTCCCAATCAGGGCAGGGCCTTTGTCCTGTTCACCTGTAAATGGGGAAGTGGGACAGGTGGTCATGGTAGCTTCTCCCTGGAGCACAAGGAAAGTCCCTCTGTTTCAGTTTCAAGAACAACATATGTGGCCTGTTACTTATGCCGAAATCAACCTCAGAAAAACGCTCACCGATCTCCAATGTAGAGGTCCTGAGTTGTCAACTCTGCACACACACACACCCCACACCCCCCGACACACACCTGAAATAGTGCTCATGCACACACATGTGCTTGAGAACACACACACACACGCACACACACACAAACCCCGCTGCACTGGAGGAAGAGACTACTAAGCTTCTTCTTGGGTAAGATTTGTAAGAAAGTGCAAATGGAAGCTGACCCCCTTCTGAGCCAGCAAGCCCTAATGATAGGGCTTTTCTGGGTCTGGATCTCCAGATCTCAAGTCAGACAATTGGGATACACAGAGCTGGGGATGATCTGGCAGGACATTGGTCACGGCCCCTGAGGACTCTGGATGTAGAACAGTCTTGACAGCTGTCAGCTAGCTCAGCACAGCCACCAGTGAAACACCTCAGGGTCAACTCCTCTGAGTGCCATGAGAAGAAGAGGGTGGGGACTGACAGACCAACCAGAGTGAGTCCCCAACACAGGGACAGTGCCAGAGGATTGGGACTTTGGAGGCAATTGCAAGCCTCTGGCTTCCCTTGGTTGGCTATTCTTTTTTCTTTCTCACTCAGGCCCCGCTTGCTCTGGTCCAAAGATCCATCCATTTATTATATGTGAGTACACTGTCACTGTCTTCAGACACACACCAGAAACGGGCATCTGATCTCATTACAGATAGTTATGAGCCACCATGTGGTTGCTGGGATTTGAACTAAGGACCTCTGGAAGAGCAGTCAGTGGCTCTTAACCACTGAGCCATCTCTCCAGCCCCTTGGTTTGCTGTTCTTGTTCAGCCCCTGCATAGGAGAAGCAGAACCTCTGGAGCCTGGGTCCTTAGTTCCCCAATCTCTTGGGTGGAGCCCACATGCTCACCCAGCAAGCTGAGAACCAGTGTTAGCATCAGTGAGCCTCCAAGGTGGAGATTTGACTTCAAGCTTAAATCTCAGCAAATTAAAGCCACATCACACACATCTCAGGAATTTTCCCTAAGAAGAGAGTTGTTAACCTGCTGTTTCCCAGACAAACCAAGCAACTGCCTGGTCCAAACTGCCTGCAAACAGCCAGCTGCTTCCTCAAGGTGTCAGACGAGGTGTTTACACCTCCATAACTCAGGAAAGGTGCAGCTAGTATTGATCTAACAAGCTGGGCATGCCTGTGATCCCAGCATTGAGGAGGCTGAGCAGAAGGCTGGGGGGGTGGGGGAGGGAGGTGTCCAAGGCCAGCCTGGGCTATGTAGGAGACTATCTCGAACAAGCAAAGCAAACAACAGGAAAGCACAGACATCTTAGACATCACCTCTCCTGTCTTCCTTTACACACACACACACCCATTGCACCCCGACATGCCCTAAGGATTAAATGTCCATGATCTGAAAATAAACATTTCAGGCTCTTGCCCTCCCTGGTGCCCAGGCACAGGGCTAGTGGCAAAACTATTCACACCAGGAAAAACAAAACAAAACAAAAAAACCTCTAAGAGAATTTAATGACAACTCTTAGCCAGGATTAAGCTGTGGCAAGGGACCTCAGGGGGATGTTGGGGGACTTTTGAACAATTCAAGGGACTGGGAAGGACAGCAGCTGTTCCTGGGCTCTCTGCAGAGCAAGTTCCATAAATAAGTTTGCTGACAGTACTAAAAGTTGTTTTTAGTCCGACCTTTTTTTTTTCCCATTATAAAAGAACACACACTCATTCTTTCTTACAAGTAACTAAAACTTGGAAACTACCCAAAGTCCAGAGCCAACTAAATACCATTATAAACTGTTTATACATTGGAATACCACACAGTGATGAAAGGGAAGAGCCACAGTTGTGAGAACGTTGGCAAGTCTCATACCATAGTGTTGAATGAAAAAATACAAAGTAACTGTGGATCCAGCTCTGCGGTGCCGCACTTGCCCAGCGTGCACAGGCCTCTAGGTTCAGTTTCCAATACAGCAAAGGAAAGAAATGGTTTCCCGTTTTAAAAAAGAATCTATATAAACTGGGTATTGTGACACACATCCATCTGTAGTTCCAGCGGGTGGGAAACTGAGGCAAAGGTTTGAGTTATATGTCAACAAATGTGTGTGTATGTGTGTGTATATATGTGTGTGTGTATGCTTATGTATACGTATGTGCATGTATATATGTGTGTGTGTGTACAGTATATGTTCACAAAGAGGGACAGAGAAATATCAGTGAGATTTATTGGCTGCCAGCCCAGCTCCAGAAGAGACCCTACCAAAGAAACTAGGTAGAATATGTGTCTTAGTTAGGTTTTACTGCTGTGAGCAGACACCATGACCAAGGCAACTCTTATAAGGACAACATTTAATTGAGGCTGGCTTACAGGGTCAGAGGTTCAGTCCATTATCATCAAGGCAGGAGCATGGCAGCATCCAGGCAGGCATGGTGCAGGAGGAGCTGAGAGTTCTACATCTTCATCTGAAGGCTGCTAGTGGAAGACTGACTCCCAGGCAGCTAGGAGGAAAGTCTTAAAGCCCACCCCACAAGGCCACGCCTACTCTATCAAGGCCACACCTACTCCAACAAGGCCACACCTACTCCAACGAGGCCTCACCTACGTCAATAGGGCCACGCCTTCTAATAGCGCCTGGGCCGAGCGTATGTAAACCATCACAGCATGGAAGGTAAGGACAGTAACATCCTCTGGCCTGGCCACATGTACCCACCACTCTCTCACACACGAAAACCTAACCGTCTAGATAGGGTTTCTACTGCAGTGATGAAACCCTGACCAAAGCAAGTTGAGTAGGAAAAGGTTTATTTCGGTTTAAACTTTCAGGTAACAGTCCATCGCTGAGGGAAGTCAGGGCAGGGACTCACACAGGGCAGGGAGCTGCAGGCAGGAGCTGATGCAGAGGCCATGGACAGGCTTGCTTCTGTGAGTTGCTCAGCACACTCTCGGACAGAACCCAGGACCATTTGACCAGAGGTGGCCCCACCCACAAGGGGCTCACTAATGGGCCCACAGAACTACCTCTTTTTTTTTTTCAAGACAGGGTTTCTCTGTGTAGCCCTGGCTGTCCTGGAACTCACTCTGTAGACCAGGCTGGCCTCAAACTCAGAAATCTGCCTGCTTCTGCCTCCTGAGTGCTGGGATTAAAGGCGTGTGCCACCACTGCCAGGCAATTTAAACACTTTCAAAGTTCAATCTCGGGATGGACAGGTGTAGCACATGCCTTAAATGCCAGCACTTGGGAAGCAGAGACAGGGAGCAAGCAGATCTCTATGAGTTCGAGGCCACCCTGTTCTACAGACTGAGTTCTAAGACAGCCAAAGCTACAAAGAGAAACTCTGTCTCAAGAAAACAAAACAATAAAAGAAGACAAAAGAACAGAAAAGAAAAGAAAAAAGTTGAGTCTGGGGGTGGGGTGGGGCAGTGGTGGCCCACTCCTTTAATCCCAGCATTTGGGATGCAGAGTCAGGAAGATCTCTGAGTTTGGAGCCAGCCTGGTCTATAGAGCAAGTTCTAGGACAGCCAGGGCTGTACAGAGAAATCCTGTCTTGAAAAACCAAAAAAAAAAGGTTCATTTTCAGTCTCAGTCTCTAAAAATCCAAAGTTTTTCAATTATAGGCCACTGTAAAGTAAAAAGAAGTTAAATGCTTTCTTAGTCCAAGAGAAAAGAACATGGTATAGTTTCAATCTAAACAAACCAAAAACAAACTCCCCAAAGGGTAACTGACTCAGTGCTTAGTATCTGAGAGTCATGATTTTCTGGGCTCCTCAAAGGGCTGGGGTCACTTCTCCAGCTCTGCCTTCTGTAGCACACAGCTTGTCTCGTAGGTTCCAGCTGGCTCCTCTCCACTGCTGCTGCTGCTCTTGGTGGTCATCCCACGGTACTGGCATCTCCAAAACACTAGGTCTCCTGCTGTACCTGGGCTGCACCTTCAGCAGTGGCCTCTCACAGCGCCAGGCCTCAGCTGCTCTCCATGACCCCCGTCCATGCCCTCAAAGCCAGTACAACCTGGGTGACTCTTACGCCACCAAATTTGGTTGCCAGCTCATGCCATAACCTAGGCCACCTCTAGAACAGGTTCTATGTGTTGACCTGAGCAAATCTCTCCCAGAAGATTTCGCCTCTGTGATACTGATCTCTTCTTAATAACCACAAATTTCTTAGCTCCAGCTGTCCAGTCTCAATCGCCTCAAGTAAAGCAAAGGTTTTGCTTCGGCATTTCTGCTTCCCTGTTAATCACGCTGGCTCTTCAGCCCCAGCTGACCAGAACCACAGATCCTTCACACAAACAGCCCCATGGAGTCTCTGCTTCCCTCTGTAGCTTCACAAGCCGGGTCTCCATCTTCTCCACTTGCTCAACTTTCTTACTTTCTAAACTCCTACAGAACATTTCACTGAGCTCTCACCACTCTGAGGCTTTCCTAGCCCAAAGTTCCAAAGTCTTTCAGCAATCCTCAACAAAACATGGTCTTATTGTCACAGCCGTACCCTCCTACCCTGGTACTAATTCCTGTCCTAGTTAGGGTTACTACTTCTGTAATGAAACAGCATGACCAAAGCAACTTGGAGAGGAAAGGGCTTATTTCAGTTTATACTGCCAGGTAAACAGTCCATCACTGAAGAAAATTAGAACAGGAACTCAAGCAGGGCGGGAACCTGGAGGCAGGAGCTGATGCAGAGGCCATGGAGGGGTGCTGCTTTCTGGCTTGCTCCCCATAGCTAGCTCAGCTTACTTCCTTATAGAACCCAGGACCACCACCCCAAGGGGCACTCCACCCACAATGGGCTGAGCCCTCTCCCACCAATTACTAATTAAGAAAATGCCTAACAGGCTCGAGTACAGCCTAGTCTTATGGAGGGATTTTGTCACTGGGGACTCCCTTCTCTCGGTTGACTCTAGCCTGTGTCAAACCGACATAAAATTAGCCAGCATGCTAGCTAAATAAATAAATACAATTTTTTTTTTTTAAAGGAAAGGCTTGATGATGCAAACCTGTGATCTTAGCACCTAGGAAAGGGACAAGAAACTCAAAGTCATATCATCTTCAAGGTCAGCCGGAGCTACATAGGACCCCATCCAAAAAAACATGTGGAGAGAAATCAAACCTGCCCCTCCTATGCTACTAGTGAAGAAGACCATGCAGACACTTTGGATGGAGGCCATGCATTCCTCACAGAGACAAGCATACGACCCAGCTATTCCACACCCAGGCACATGCCCAAGAGAACTGAAAACATGTCCACATAGCATTTCTACCTGAGTTTTTACAGTAGCATGATTCATTGTAGCCAGAAGGTGTTTCCATCTGCTGATGAGTGGATCCACACAATGGAATATTATCACTCACAGGAACAAAAGGAATACAGATGCTTTACAGCGAGGGAATCTTAAAAATATGCTGAGTGAAAGAAACCAGACGCTAAAGCCTGTGCACTATGTAATCCCATTTTAGATGGCCATTGTGTGGTTTTCAACATTGATATAGAATCATTTCTTGGCTTTCTGAATTCTTAGTATGAAACTCTCCCCCCTGTTGGGAGCCGCCTGAGCGCCCACATCCGCCATTACAAGATAGCGCCTACATCTGGCCGAGGACAAGTTGTAAACAGGCTAGTGCGCATGCACCAGGTAATTTTCCACCTCAGAGTCTCAGCCTCTCTCGTGGCGGCATCTGGCCTGGTGTGCGGGAGCCAATGGGGAAGCTCCATGTCCCAGGCAAGCGCTGTGACCCATATAAAGGGCGAGTATTCTATTGTTCTGAGTCTCCACTCGTGGCAAGCTTATGCTCTCCCTCTCAAGATGCATTAAAGCTGTTCCTGCAGAAGGATCCTATGTGTGCCGCGTCGTTCTTGCTGGCGAGACCGTAGCGCGGGACACCCCCCCTTTTCAAAATAGATTCTTTTTTTCATACATTATAGTCCGATTATAGTTTTCCCTCCCTCTATGTCTCCCTGTTCTGCCAACCTCCCCTTCTATCTGGATTCATTCCCTTTCTGACTCTCATTTAAAAAAAAACAAGATCTACTTATTTGTGTTTCGTGTGTGTATGAGAGTATGCCTGCATGTGTGCCTCCCCTGGAACTAGAGCTACAGGTGACCGTTAGCCCTCGTGGGTGCTGGGTCCTGAACTCAAGCCCTCTATAGGAGTGATGACTGCTCTTCATTGCTGACCCATCTTTCCAGCCCAAGTACTTGAAGGAGAGCAAATGCTGAAGATTAGATCATTACTATTATCTTAGTCAGGGTTTCTATTCCTGCACAAACATCATGACCAAGATGCAAGTTGGGGAGGAAAGAGTTTATTCAGCTTACACTTCCAATTGCTGTTCATCATGAAAGGAAGTCAGGACTGGAACTCAAGCAGGTCAGGAAGCAGGGGCTGATGTAGAGGCTATGGAGGGATGCTGCTTACTGGCTTGCTTGCTCCTCCTGGCTTGCTCAGCCTGCTTTCTTATAGAACCCAAGACTACCAGCCCAGGGATGGCACCACCCACAGTGGGTCCTTCCTCCTTGATCACTAATTGAGAAAATGCCTTACATCTGGATCTCATGGAGACATCTTCTCAACTGAAACTCCTTTCTCTGTGATAACTCCAGCTTGTGTCAAGTTGACACACAAAACCAGCCAATACAACTATGGTTGCACAAACTTGCAAATGTACTAAAACCCAGTGACTGGTAGGGCTAAAAGGGCCAATATTATGACAATAGAAATACAAAGATTTTAAAAATTATGTGTGTGTGTCCATACTGGCTTATGTGCATTCGAGTACAGTGACCTCAGAGATCAGGGTCATGGGATGTACTGCAGCTGGAGTCATAAGTTGTGAGCCACCAAATATGCAAGCTGGGTCTTTTGCAAAAGTATCTCCATCCCTAAAAAAATACAAAATGTTCAAATAAGAAAAAGACTCTGTAATTGGAAACTAATGCTTCCTTATTTTTTTCTTTACATGTTACATATTTAAAATTATATTTTTATTTTATGTGTATGGGGGTGGGTAGGTGCCACTCACAGGTGTGGAGGTCAGATGACAACTTATCTCTTTCTACCAAGTGGGTCCTGAGAATCAAATTCAGATCGTCAGTGTGGTTCGGCCATGCCATCTCACAGGCACTAATGTTTTATTCCTTACAATCGCACCTGGCGCTAGAGAGATGGCTCAGCGGTTAAGAGCACTTGCTGTTCTTCCAAAGGATCAGATTGGATTCCAGCCCCCACATGGGGAAGGGGGTGGGGAGTCTGCCACCCTTTTCTAGCCTCTGTGGGCACTGCATGCACATGGTAGAGGTGCGTCCATGCAGACAAAATATCCACGCACAAGAAATAATAAAATGTATTTTTGAAATAGCACCTAATAAGGTATGTAGAATAAGCAAGGAACTAAAAGTGTATATGTGTATATTTCAGTAGGTGAACACGTCGTTGGGATATGTAAGGTCCTGAGTTCCACTCCCAGCTCCACAAAAACAACACGTTCAATGTAACAAAAGTTAGAAACTTCCCCAAATCACCACCACAGACCTTGTGAAGACTTCGAGTACCCAGGCTTCAGGAATGTAGGTCATGCTCTGGACCTCTTTTTGCCACCATCGGAAAGAATGTCTCCAACAACCGCCCCTCCCCTCCCCAGCACACACGTAAGCAGGCTGACCAGGGGAAAGTAACATTAGCCCTAAAAATGTCATTCTCCCCTCCCCCCACCCCCAGGACGGGATGTCCTAGCCATTTGCTAACCTCCTAGAGTAGCTCTGGGAGGCGGAAGGCAACGACTGGGGCAGGACTGGGAGGTACTGGGAAGGAAGGGAGGAGGGAAGTGTAGAGGCGCAGAGGCCTGGGGGAAACGTGGGGAAGCGCTAGAGCTTGGGGCTGAAAGAGCATCAGGGCGGAGCAACGCGCAAGTGGAGGACATGGGAGGAGCTTGACAAGGGCTGGGCGGGGCTCTGGGGCTACCGGGCGAGAGGTGGAGAGCTCAGGGGCGAAGGGCTGGAGCTTCAGATCCCGGGGTGTTACTGCGCGGTGGCGGGGCGCAGGGGTGGGGCGTGAGGAGAGCGCGCAGGATTACAGAGGCGGGGTGTGGAGTGCTCATGAAAGAGCTACCCAGTTTGGAGACAGAAGAGGCGGGGACTAAGGAGCTCGGGGGCGGGGATTGGAGAGCTCAGGGCGGGGATTAGAGTGCGCGGGGCGGGGCTTGAGAACTCAGGGGCGGGGATTAGGGAGCTCAGGGGAGGGACCTGGTGGACTCAGGGTAGGATTGTAGAGCTCAGGGGCAGGGAGTGGAGGGCTCCGCCTTGAGACCGCTGCTAAGTAGTTGTTAGATTGGGCGGGGCTGGGACGCGGGCGGGACCCGTGGGGACGCGAGCCGGGGCGCCTAGATGCCCAGACAGAGGCGACCGCGGGCTCGGTTTGGCCACGACCTCTCGACACCCTTGGGCCTGTGCACCCTGGCCATCTGCCCTTGGTCCCCAGCCGGCCATGCCCTCACCTGCGCCTCCCACCGAACTGCTGCCGTGGGAGCGCTCGGTGGTGCTGCTGTCGTGTGCGCTGTCAGCTCTGGGCTCGGGCCTCCTGGTGGCCACGCACGCCCTGTGGCCTGACCTGCGTAGCCGGGCGCGGCGTCTGCTACTCTTCCTGTCGCTAGCGGACCTGCTGTCGGCTGCCTCGTACTTCTACGGAGTGCTGCAGGACTTTGCGGGCACTTCGTGGGATTGCATCCTTCAGGGCGCGCTCTCTACTTTCGCTAACACCAGCTCCTTCTTCTGGACCGTGGCCATCGCCCTCTACTTATACCTCAGCATCGTCAGAGCTGCGCGCGGGCCCTGCACGGACCACCTAATCTGGGCTTTTCACCTCATCAGGTGAGTAGGAGACACTGCTTGGCCTCCAGGCCCCAAGACCCAGGTTTATGAGTCCCTGGCCTCGCTTGCTGTGCTGTGGCGTTGGTGCGTTCCCTCTCTAGGTGGCAAGGTGGTGTGTCCTACTGGCAGTCATGCCCTCAAGCATCTCTGAACCATGGAAGGATGCCCGACTTGCCCAAGAAATTGGAGCCAAACCTGTCTGAGCATCTCTAAAGAGGGTGGTCTCTGTATCTGCCCCAGCCAGAACATCCCAGCAAGGTGTGGGTGGGTGCAGAGCTCGCCCATAGGGAGAGGCCTGCCGTTTAGAAAGGAACTGGGGACAGTCTGCGCCTTTTGCCCTCTACTTCACCGTGATCTGGCAGTCTCTGCTGCCCATGGAGAGAAGTTCCAATCTGCAAGCTAGGAGATGAGTTAGTTGTCTGCCCTGGCCTAAGATCCCACAGCTTCCAATTCTATACCACAGTGTGCGTGTTGTATCCAGCCACTCTCAGATGATCATGCGTCAACTATAAAATACGCAGAGGTATGCTTTTTAAGCTTTTCCTGACATTTATAGACTTGAGGCCCCCATCACTTGCATTTTTTCTTGTACTTATTTTTAAAAAAAAAATTATTCCTTTTATTTTATGTGTGAATATTGAAAGGTCAGATGAGGTCATCAGATGCCCCAGAACTGGAGTTACAGCTGGTTGTGAACCATCTTGTGGGTGCTAAGAGCAAGAAATTCTCTTAAATGCCTCTCCTAACCATGTTTTCAGCCATTTCCCCAGCCCGTTATATGTGGTCTTGATTGTTGAGAATTCAGGCCATCAGCAGAAGCTGGCCAGGATCAGGCTCAGCAGCTTCCTGGAGTCCTTGAGAGTGGGGAAGCCCAAGGCCCTAAGCTGTGCTGGTCTGCCCTGCTTTCACGCTTGTCAGCAAGAAAGCTGTGCCCAGAAGCCAGCCTCCCTCCTGTCAGTTTCAGAGTTTGAAATTCTCAGCAGCCTGTGCAGAGTTTAAGGCAGGAATACTAAGGCTTGTTTCCTGTCTCCTTGCCTCAGCTCAGGGCACCAGCCTCGGCCCTAATTATAGATCCTTTCTATTAAAAACTTGAATGCTTTCCAAAGGCCGAGAGGGTAGTCAGCACTTTGGTGGAGACAGGTCACCTGGATGTCACACGAAGAGGCAGCAAGCTGGGAAGAGTCACTTGACCTCCCGTTCTTGTAGCTGCTGGGAAGGAGACCAGTGGTCCCAAAGAAAGAGCCCTCTTCTCCACTGGCCAAGCAAAATCATTGTACCATGTCACCATGTTACAGGGTAGGGACCTGCTGAAAAGGAATCTGGGGTTTCTCTCCCCTCCAGCATGCACCAGACACCAACTATGTCAGACACCAGAAGTCCTCCTTGGCAGGGTTGAAGTGTGAACACAGGTGGTCATTGGCACTGGAAAAGGAGTCCAAGGTTGGACCTTTCTTTGCAAGGACCTCTCCTCTGCTGCATTCTTTAAAAACCAAGGAAGACCATATATTTTAAAAGCAAAGAACCAGAACCCTCTGTGTGGTCCCTACAGGAGATGAATTCCCTAACCCATCTGAGTTGGGAGTGCTCTGCTCAGTTCAGTCCGCATCATCAACCCTCTGAGAGGGCAGGCTGTGTTTAAGAGACTTGCTAGAACCTGCCCAGCAGGTTCATTTTTGACCCAGATCCTCCCACACTGGTTGCTAGGGGCTCTCCACTGTTTAGCCTTGGAGTATGAGGTTATTGTTGCTGATGGATCAGTTCGTGGAAGAATTCTTATTCCTGGACACAGCCTACCTGAATCCTCACTGTGTGTCTGTGTATTTACTTATTAGACAAGGTCTCCCTGTGTAGCCTTGGGTGGCCTGGAACCTCCTGCCTCTGGCTCCCATGGCTGCTGAGATTAAAGGCGTGTGCTACCACACCCATCGATTAGCCTGGCTCTTCAAACTTTACAGCCTTGCAAAGGATTTTAAAATACTAACAGCACAAATGGATATCTCTGTGAAGAATTCTTAAGAACAGTCAGGGTTGATGGCACATCCCTATAATCTCAGGGGAGATAGAGTCAGGGGAATCAGGAGTTCAAAGTCAACATCAGCTTCATATAAACTTGGAGGTCAGCCTGCCAGGCTGGGCTGCATGGGACCCTGTCTACCGCCAGCCCCTAAAAGTCACTAGGAATTGACAGAATAATGAAGTACCATTTCTCATTGAACTAGAAGAAAAATCATGAGAGTATTAACAGGAAGGAGTTGGCAAAACCGAACTGGTTTTGTAAACCAGCGTAATCCTTGTAGGAAGCTCTGGTTCATACCTTCTGGTCCTGTAATCCTATTGACCAGAGCCTAGCCTAAGACGATAATACAAAGTTCACACAACGCTGTGTGTTCTCAGGACTTTCGGAGGCACCATTGCCATAGTGAGAATTAGAACTGATTTCAGTGTCCAACAATAGAGGAACAGTGAGTTAAGAGACTTCTTTCCCATCCTAAATGTCATGCATCTCTTACACGCTGGTGGCCAATGCTCTAAATTGAGTTTTCACTGGTATAGTAGAATGTGGGACCAAAGGGAGACTTTTTCTGCTTGTTTTCTGGAAATGCTGAGGACCGAAGCTAGAGATACATCCCCAGCCCTGAGAAATCCCATCCCCAAAACCAATTACAGGCATGAAACCCAGAACTCTAGAGGTGGACAGGACAGCCACCCACCGCTCACAGAAGACAAATGGTCCAAGACCACAGAGCTGGGAAGTGGGAGGCTTGGGGTGGATACTGATTCTGACCCCCTCCAGAGTCTGTGTCCTTTGTGAGTCTACCTGGGTGGAATAACTGAATTAACCAGAATTTAAACAACACTTATTTTTAGCTTTGCAGATTTCCCAGACATTAGCACCTTTTGGGCTCCTGTTCTTTTTCTTGAACAGACATAAATGCTTATGTGTGTGGCTCTCCAATAGAGGTACACAGACCTATACATAAACTACAAGTGCCAGGATGACACTGTCACCTGATAGTAGACTTTCTCGAGCCTTTGTCTCTCTGAGGACTCTCAGCATGTCTCTGAGAAAGATCTGGTTTATGCGTTGACCTGGTTTTCATGTCTTTTTACCCCCTCCAGTCTTCCATTTCCAAAGCCATATTGATTCCTAACACTGACTTTATTTTCTCTTATTATTATCAGTCAGGGAGTACATGTGTCACAGCACCTGTGTGTGGAGGTCAGAAGACAGCTTTGAGGAGTCAGTTCTCTCCTTCCATCTTTATGTGGGTTCCAGGGATTGAATCAGCAGTCTTGGGCAGTAGGCACCTTTACCCCCGAGCTGCATTGCTAGCCCAACATTGAGGATTCTGTTCATTTACTTTTGTTTTGAGTCCGATCCTGCTTCCACTTCCAGAGGACCGTGATTGCACTCTCTGTGGAATCACTGAGTGACCACTCAGGGTTCTATGCATGGCTGAGGGTCAGGATGAAACCCAGGCAAGTTTTCTACCCACTGAGGTGTATCCCAAGCTCCTATTTATATTTTGTTCAGACAGGGCCTTAGTCTGTAGTCTAGGCTAGCCTGGAATTCCATATGTAGCCCACACTATCTTCAGACTCAGGGCAAATCCTTTGCCTGGCCCCCAGGTGCTGAGACTACTGAACGGATCACTGTACTGGATTGTGAGGAGTTCAGCGTGGTGATTTGTAGAATGTCCCTCGGTTTGTCTGTCTGGTGCTTTCTCAAAGGGTTTCAAGTTCTGCACTCTGGCAGGTTTCAGGAGTGCTTTGGAGTTGACGTGGCAAAGTGACATCTGCCAGGCATGCTGTGGTTATTGCCCTGTCTCTCTCTCTCTCTTTCTTTTCTTTCGGTATGGGTGTTTTTGCTGGCATGTACACTCAAGGAGGTCAGAGGGGTGTTGGGTCCCCAGGGACTGGAGTTACAGATGGCTGTGAACCACTGGGTGGGAGCTGGGTATTGAACCCAGGTCCTCTGTAGGAGCAGCCAGAGCTTTTAGCCGGGCTACCTCTGCAGCCCCTGCTTCAGATTAGATCATTCCTGTTTACATCCATAAGAATGTGCCTCTGTGGTCATTGGCTACAGCGCCCACCTGTGGCCAGGGCTGGAATTGCAGGGGGTGTATTGAACTCACCCTTCCTTTATGGCAACAGAGATAACCCTGAAGCTGTCTCCACCCTCTCCTTGGCTAGGGCTCCAGAGTCAGCACGAGCTGGCTAGCCACCTACCCCTATTTTGCCAGATCAGTTCTAGAGTCCTGTGGATAGGGGTGAAATGTGGGTGTTATCTCTTAAGGGTCAGAAGTAAGGGTCCTAACTGAGCTGGCCTCCAGCAGTCTGTGAGTAAATGTGACCACAGCTGTTTTGCCTTCTCTCACTCCCCTGCCTCTGGCGCTCCCTTGGGTGATGGAGAAGAAAGAGTCTTGTGTCTCAAGTTGACCATAGAAACTCTTTGTGGGGGATTGAAAGTCCCAACATAATGAAAAGGAACACAGAAGATAGGGTCCAGCCAAGCATCACAGGGCATGCCGGTAATCCCAGCCCTTAGAAGGCTGAAGGAGGATTGCCACGAACTCAAGGACAGAGCTGGATTTGGGGGTTCTTCCTGCGGTGTCCCAGTGTCCTTGTGCAAGAGACGGGGTGGCGTGGATGGGGGAGAGAGAATCTGTTTTGTTTGTGTTTTCTGAGACAGGCTCTCAGCTAAGCCTGGCTTCAAACTTGCTGTGTAGCCCTGTGGGCGGTCAAACTCTTGATCTTCCTGCCTCCGCCTCCCAATTGCAAAGATTCCAGGAGTGATCTTCCGTGCCTAGCTTGGCGTTTGTTCTAGCCGAGGTCTAGCACTGTAGCCCAGGCTGTCCTAGAACTCACTGTGTGGACCAAGAGAGTAGCTTTGAATTAAGGTCAGGTTTCTCTCCAAGTGCCATGCCCCCCTCTTGTTCAGTTGCTGTTGTTGGGGTCTATAGACCTGGGGCTTTTAGAGTGGATAAGGGAGGAATAGGTTCAACAAAAGGAAACATTTCCACATTTTCTTTTTTCTTATTTTTTTGGACAGGTCTCACTATGTAGTCTTGGCTGGCCTGGAAATCCCTACTGTAAATCTGCCTGCCTCTTACCTAGGAAGTGCCAGAATTTAAGTCGTGTGTCACTGTGCTCCGCTCATCTCTACAACAAAGATCCTTCCTGAGTTTGGGGATGGGGTGGAGATATACTAAAGTGGACTGCAGGCAAAACATCCTTTAGGGCTCCCAGTTCACAGCAGGTGGCAGGGAGGGGGTCTGGGCTAGGAGCACCTATTGCGGTTCATAGGGCAAAAGGGAATTCCTTACATTTTAGACTTGAGAGTGGGGGGGTCTCTGTGCTTATAACGGAGCAGCCTCCGTTGAGCTGTTAGGTAAAAGTGTAACTCAGGAAGCCAATCCCATGACCCCACCCTACCTTGGGCTGCTGCCAGCTAAGAGTTTAGCTGCTTAGGGAAGGTACTGGATAGGAAGTACAGGTCATCCATGATCCCCTCTACTGGGGCAGCCTCTGAGCAGCAGTCTCTTGAGTCTCCAGGGCTTCAGTGCCCCCCAGTTGACACTGGCTGGTTTTGGTTTGTTCTATCCAAGTTTTGTTCCTCCCCTCCCCCCAAGATAATACGGTAAAGTCTTAGCAGTTGGAAACCCAGAGCAAGGGCCCCAGGGGTGGCCCTGGAGGCTACCTTTGATCCTTCCAAGTGTAGAGCAGAGTTTATCTTTCTTCAGGCCAGTACAGCCAGGAGCCAGGTGTGCAGGGCCGTCTGCCGGGAACTAGAGTAAGACTGGGTATGCTGTGTATTGCACAGGATACCCCCCCCCCCACAGCTGAAGCCACAGAATGACCTCAAGTTGGCCTTCCTAGAGACTGACCCCATGAACCTCTCCCACGTCCTAGCTTTGCCCCACCAGGGGACAATGGAAGGCCATTGTCCTGGGGATGCTGCCTCTTTGCTGCCTTTACTCGGTTCAGCCCAGTTTCCCGCTGGCTCCTCCCCAGAGCCTTTATAAACGGAAACATTGTTGCGTTAGAGTTTCCTCCCCGCCCCCCCCCCAATTCTGTTAACGTTTTGTTTTTCTGTTTTTTTTTTTTTCCGAGACAGGGTTTCTCTGTACAGCCCTGGCTGTCCTAGAACTTACTCTGTAGACCAGGCTGGCCTCGAACTCAGAAATCCACCTGCCTCTGCCTCCCTAGTGCTGGGATTAAAGGCATGCGCCACCACTGCCTGGTTTCTGTTAACGTTTAAGGCTTTCCACAGCCACTGGGTCTTTAAACCAGAAATTGCCGTTTGGCTCATAGAGGGCTGAAGGAAGACCCCCTCCTTGTTTTCTAGCCAGCAGTTGCCAACCTCCAAAGATCAGGAGGAACTGAGAAATACTGAGATCTGGTTGTGGGAGGAGCTGGCAGCACAAGTGATTCCTGGAGCCCGTTTACAACCTGAGCCCTTAGTGGGATGGGCTGGGGCCTGGGCAGGGGCTTCAAACACTCTTTGGAAAGCAGTGGGTAGCTTCTCCACTGAACTCTGTGAAGCGGGAGGAAGGATGCCCTTACAGAAAAGTGCTCTATAACAGAAGTTCCTCAGACAGGTGGAGTTGGGATGCCCAAGGGGCCTGGTTCCAGCAGGCATCCAGCACACTGGTATTCTGAGGACAGCCCCGTGCCTGTGGCCATCATATGGATTCCTAGTATGAGGGTGGTTTGCCTCTTTCCTGTGCACAATCAGTTTCAAGTCCCTGGAAATTTAGAACTACAATGAATAAAGAGGTCCTGGAAGGGCTTAACTGGGGGAAGCCAAGTGTCATTGTGTCTGGTTTCTCTTCTCTGGGCCCTTCTAGTTCATTCCTGGGACTCGGGGAGGGGTGCTCCCCAGGGTTGGGGCGGTGGCCCCTCCCAGAACTCAAGCCCCTTTTGTGCATGGTACACCAACAACCGGCAGCCTGGCCAGCTTGGGTTTTCCCTCCTGGCTCTGGAGCTGGAAGTTCATGGTGTGGGCGAAGAGGTTTCTCCTGGGTCCTCTCTCCCTGGCATGTAGATGGCACTGTCTCCCGGGATCCTTACAAGGATGCCCTTTGGACTTGTCGGTGTCAAATCTGTTCCTACAGAATACAGATGATTCTTAGATGTAGACCTGATCTGGCAGCCGGTTCAATTGAATTGAGTTAACTCTTAAAGAACCTTGTCTCACACCCAGTCATAGCCCCAGGTTCTAAAAGTTGGGGCTTCAAGAGAAGGATCTAGAATGGAGTACAGTGTAGTCTAGAACTGCCTCAGAAGGAGGAAGACGGTGCACAGCCTGCCCTCAGGTTCTAGGCAAACACAAACCAGGGGTCCAAGCAGTCCTGGGAGGTACTGTTGATGCCACCCACCCTAAGTGAGAGATCTGCTTGGCTGTGATGTGCTAGCCCTCCTTCAGTTAGACAGACCCGAATCCTTGAATGCCCCTGCTTCAGAATCAGAGCTTTAGAGTGGAGAGGCCCCTTCCCATCTCATTAGCCTGGTCTGCATGAGACTGTCTCAAAAAAAAAAAAAAATTAGCGATAGAGATAAGTAATCTAAAATCGAAGGACAGACTGAATCCCACAAGCTGCCCTCTGACCTCCACCTGTGAGCCATGGACATCCATGCCCTTCCTCACAAAAAAAAATAAATGTATAAAAACACACATGCTTGCCGGGCAGTGTTGGCGCATGCCTTTAATCCCGGCACTTGGGAGGCAGAGGCAGGTGGATTTTTGAGTTCGAGGCCAGCCTGGTCTAAAGAGTGAGTTCCAGGATAGCCAGGGCTACACAGAGAAACCCTGTCTCGAAAAAACAAAATAAATAAATAAATAAATATAAAAACACACATGCACATACATATTTCTATACCTAGTACTCCCTATGACCACGCCCATACAGCCAGTGGACTTTCCAGGAATGCTTTGCTGACCCCTGCTCTCCCCAGCCGGGGACCAGATCCAAGAACGCTGTATTCTGTAGGGACAGATTTGACACCAACAAGCACCAAGGGACATCCTTGTAAGAATCCTAGGAGACAGTGCCATCGACGAGCCAAGGAGAGAGGACCCAAGAGAAACCTCCTCACCCACACCTTGAACTTCTAGCTCCAGAGCCATGGAAAAAGAACAGTGGGGCAGAGGCAGGCTGGAGAGATGGCTCTGCGGTTAAGAGCATTTACTGCTCTTGCAGAGGACCTGGGTTTGGTTCCTAGCATCCACATGGCGGCTCACAGCTGCCTGAACTGTAAGTGATGTCACTTCTGGCCTCCATGTATGCGTATATACATGCAGGCAACATACACACGTCCATGAAATAAGCAATTTTTTTGTTTTGTTTCGGTGTCTGTTTGTTTTCTTTTTTCGAGACAAGGTTTCTCTGTGTAGCCTTGGCTGTCCTGGAACTCACTCTGTAGACCAGGCTGGCCTCGAACTCAGAAATCTGCCTGCCTCTGCCTCCCAAGCGCTGGGATTAAAGGTGTGCGCCACCACTGCCCAGCTAAAGGAAGGTCTTTATAGATGCAGTCTTTTAGGGGAGGAACACCCATGCCCCTATGAGTAACCCCTCACCCATGGTCTGTAAGGATGGCCCACAAATTCACTGGTTCTCAGTAGTGAATTTGGCAGAATCCTGTCTCATTTGGGGACCTTAGGAGAAGGGCTAGACATTGCTCATGTACCCAAGGATATGTGTGCGTTCGTGCATGTGCGTGCACATACACACACACACACACACACACACACACACACACACTATAAACACCTATCTACACTCTTCTGATGAGCACCATAACATTATAACATTGCAGCCGCGTAGCCCAGGTTGGCCTCTAGAGTGTCTGTCTTCCAAGTGCTGGGATTACAGGCATGCACCGCCAGGCCTTGGCTCTAATCACAGCCTTGATAGAGTCCATCAGTTGTGGGGTTGCCTGGGCTTGTATGAACAGTGTGAATGTTCGATGGATTTCCTCAGACGGTGCGGTCACCATCCCCACCCTGTGGGAACACTGGCCTGGTGTGTTGAAGCTTAGCAACTTGCCTAGGTGGCAGCAAAGTGGTCATTTGGACCCAACCCATTACATCAAAGTCAGAGTCCTCAACCCGTGTGTCACCTCCATAGGAGGTGTCCCTCTGAGAAGCTGTTTTGGAAGGAAACTGGATAGGGATTCTTGGAAGGAAACTTGGGACTTGAACCTAGTTCTAGTTGCATTGCTGTGAGGGTGTTCTCCAAAAAGAGGGCATCGGATCCCATGACAGATGGCTATGAGCCATCCCAGGTGGCTGCTGGGATTTGAACTCAGGACCTCTGGAAGGGCACTCAGTGCTCTTAACCGCTGAGCCATCTCTCCAGCCAGGTGTCCCAGGAGGTCACTTTGACCCTTACCAGGCTACATACACTTTTTCCACATAAGAAAAGAAGCCACAGAGCCAAGGGGTTTTACCATAGCCTATGATTCCGGTGTTCTCCCAAATCCCGTGACCTCAAGCTCCCCGGGTCACCAAGAGACTGACTGGAGTGTTAAGCCTAGCCGTACATATATGCTGATGTTTGCAGACTGGGGCCCACGCCCATCCAGATACAGGGAGAAAAGCTGGGCATGTCGGAGCTGGAACTGTCTGGCCACACCTTCTCTGAGGAGCACTGAATTTTTGTTTTTAAATTATTTTATTTTTCAATATGAGTGTTTTGTCTGTATGTATGTCTGCTCACCTGTACCAGAAGAGGGCATTGGATCCCCTGAAACTGGAGTTACCAGTGTGTACCAATCTGCAAATACCAGCATGTGCGTTGAGGTTTAAACCCTCCTTCAGTCCCCTGGCAACCTGGAGGAGCTTGGGGTTGGGTTAACCCAGGGTCTGGATCGGGGATTGTAAGCTACAGGTAGGTAATAAATCCCCTTGGCCCCAGATGTTGTGAGTTACCAAGTGGTGCTTAGAATCCTGAAGAGCAGCCAGTAATCTTGACCACTGAGCTTCGTCATTTGGGAGGTTGTTTTGAGAGAGTCTCACTCTGTAGCCCAGGCTAGCATCTCACTTTGTAGTCCAGGTTGGCCTGGATCTCACAGTGGTCCATCTGTCTCCACCTCTCAAGTGCTGAGCTACAGGCAATTACCAGCATGCCCAGTTTCTGTGGTGCTAGAGATGGCCATTTCCCTTCTGACCAAGCTGTATCCCCAAGCCCAAAGTCCTGGCATTCTAAATTAGAGCAGGCTTCCCCATGCCCTTCCTGCCCTCCCTTGTTTTTGCAGTAGCGCTGATGCTGGTTTGGGGAACCCTGTCCTCTTCAGAGAGGACCCCAGTCAGCATGTTTGCCCATGCTGACATCATAGGGTGTTATGGGCTAACCTTGGCACCTCTCTTTTCTCATTATTCTTCAGCTGGGGTGTCCCGTTGGCCATCACAGTGGCCGCCGTCTCTCTAAAGAAGATAGGCTACGATGCCTCGGATGTGTCCGTGGGCTGGTGCTGGATCAACCTGGAGGCAGAGGACCGTGTCCTGTGGATGCTACTGACTGGGAAGCTGTGGGAGATGCTGGCTTATGTCTTGCTACCTCTGCTGTATCTTTTGGTCAGGAAGCACATCAACAGGGCGGTAGGTGCCACTGCATTGGCCCTTAGGGGACAGGCTGTATCTCTGAAGAACCAAACTAGTGCTAGGCCATAGGGACTTCGCGCCTGGGCCAACTTCGAGGCTGACTGAGCAGGCTCTAACAGATAAAAGTAGCTGGACTGCAGAACTGCATTTTCCACATGGTCCTGCACTGCCTCCGTGTGGCAAGCTCAGGTATTACACTAAGGAGTTAAGATCAAAGTAGAGGTGGCCACAGTTACACTCTAGTTACTTAGTCACCTAGTTACGCCCGGCAATCAGAATTGTGGAGACCATAAATCCACAGGGCTATCCAGAAAGGGAGGCTTGTCCTCAGAGAGGTGGGAGCCGATAAACTGATAAACCGATCAGTAGTTAAAGCAGTGATGACTTCCAAAGAGCTGTGCTGAGTTCAGACTCTAGCCAACAAGAACCTCATTTCCTTCTTTGTATTTTTGTATTTTTTTTTTGGAGATGGAGTCTTGTTTTGTTGAGATGGGGTAACATGTAGCTCAGGCTGGCTTCGAACTCACGATACAATCCTGTCAAGGATGACCTTACATTTCTGCTCCTCCTGCTTCCACCTCCCAAGTGTTAGGATTACAGGCACACACCAGCAGTGCCGGGGCTGGAACTCAGGGCTTCACGCGTGCTAGGTGAGCACTCCATCAATGTACTATATCCCTTAGCCCCAGAGACAGGTCTGATGCACCTCAGACTGGCATTGACCTATGCAGCGGAGGACAACCTTAAACTCTAGCTTCTCCTGCCTCTGCCTCTCAAGTAGGGAGAAACTTTACATTTTTAACCCCCCTGAATTTCCAAGGCAGAAACTCTGAGAGGATGTGTCTTACTGGGTTGTTTTGTCTTTCCATGCTTGAGATTGACCCCATGGCCTCTGCTTGCTTAAACAGTCTATTACTGAGGCACGCCCATGGCTGTAGATTCTTCTGACCCAATTTGTCTTCTCTCTCTCTCTCTCTCTCTCTCTCTCTCTCTCTCTCTCTCTCAGACAAAATCTCACTGTGTACCCCTGGCTGACCTTGAACTCACAGAAGCCACCTGCCTCTGCCTCCCCAGTGCTGGGATTAAAGACTATCCTGCCTGGCCCTGAGCAGCCACTTCTGACTGACAGATACTTCTTGTAGGTATCTGTGTTCTTAGGACACCTCACCCCCGTACATTTACATCTGTGTCTTTTGAGACCCTGTTTCTTCATTTAGCCGATCCTCACCATGTCCTCGATGGCTCCACTGGAGTCCTGACTGGAGAGCAGGGCCAAAGGTGGGTCCTACGCAGACAAGTGGCTGAGCCTTTCTGGATGGCCATATCACCTCCCACTGACGGGAAGATGAGGGCTGCTCCTGGAGGATGAAACCCCGCCCCCAGCTCTACCCGGCTTCATCTTCTTATGGGTGTCACGTACTTTCTAGAGCAGAGTGTGGGCCCTGTGTTTGCCAGGCTGGTCTCTGCATGTGACAATTTCCTCTTGCACTTTGGCAAGAGTTTTCAGAAAAGAAGATGAAGTGGGCAGAGAGGTGGGAACATAGATCATTTCCCTCCTGGAGACGGGAAGGAAAGCTGAAAATGAGTCAGGAGGCACGCTTGGCTCTGAGGAGCAGCCCAGCGGGTCTAGGTTCTCCAAGCTGCATGCCTTCTGTCCAGCTCTGCCCTGCCCCTCCCCAGCTGTGTGAGACAGGCATTCAGCTCCCTGGGCTGCTACAGACCTTAATGGGAGGAGGAAGTGGGTCCCTTTATCAAGTGAGCACTCAGGGATGCTAGGCAGATGGGTTATTCCCTTACCAGGGCTTCCTTGTCCTAGACCAGACTCAAACCGGCACCTCTCGTTAGCCACCTCAACTGGTTTTGCAAATTTGTGATTGGAAACTGAACATGTTTCCTGCCATGACAACCATTCCCAAGGAATGCAAGAGCAAAGACTGGCTCCATCCCTTCCTCTACCCCTTCTGTGGGCAAGCCTGCATTCTGGGGATCTTGTATTGTGTGTGGGGGAGGGGGGATGAGCTGAGAAACAAAGGTGGATGACCTCAGAGGGTGGAGGTTGGAGGAGCAATGGGAAACAGACAGCAGCCAGTGGCTAGGATGGGGTCAGGGCTGTTTGCAGAATGTCTGGCTGTGAGCTTCATTCTGAATGTGACTGACTAAGGACTTGAAGGTGAGGGAACTTCGGGGGGGGGGGGGGACTGGGGATGCTTTCCCAGATAACAAGGACCTGATAAGACCTGGGGATGGAGGACAGCGACCTGGCTGGAAGGAAGAGTGAGCAAGGGAGAGCATGGGATTGAGGTCCGAACTGAGCCAGGCTTGCTCACCCTGAAGGGGTCGTGTGAGAAAAGGCTGAAATGGAGCCTCCGAGGGCTTTGAGCAGAGGGCTTGTCAAGCCTGCCTGAAACCGTCTCAGAGCCTGCGACCTGTGTTGGGGATAGCCAGCGGTGGGAAGAAGAGACAAATTAGGCATGGCGATCATGCCTGGCCCACAAGTAGGTCAGAGTGTCAAGATTCTGGATCTGATTTGGAGGTGGGACCCATAGGACTGGCCTATAAATGAGGCATGACTGGGAAAGAGAAGACTAGAAGCTGATTCCCAGGTCACATGGGTGGCAGGAAGGACGAAGTGCGTTCAGCTGAGATGAATGCGGGGCTGGGGGCTAAGATGGCTTGCTCATCCTGCACAGAGGCCTCTGATGTCTATGGAGATGTGAAGTAGGCAGGGTGTGCAGTCTGGGAGCTGGGGGTTGGGGAGAACCCTCCTGGTCTGATAGGTTCCAATTCTCCCCAGTGTCCTAATGGAAAAGACAACAGAGTCTATCTCTTGCCTTCCCCACCTGATGTGGGCATCACGTGCAGGGGTGATCTGGTAAGAGGCCTATCTGGCTCATTCATGTCTTTGCTCCCTGTCCTCCACCCAGCACCAGGCGCTCTCGGAATACCGGCCCATCTGTGAGGGGCACCAGCTGCATCGGGGTTCCATCACCTCCATGGCTGATAAGAAGCTGATCCTCATTCCATTCACATTCATCTGCCTCCGGGTCTGGAGCACCGTGCGCTTCATCCTGACCCTCTGTGGCTCCCCTGCTGTGCAGACACCCCTGCTGGTTGTAATGCATGTACGTCTGTTGGAGGGGGGCCCTGCTCCCCTACAGTGGCATGGCCAGATCCCCTCCCTACAGATGCATCTCAGGTCCCAATGTGTTAGCCAGGATAGTAGTTCATTGTCCCTTCCCTGTCCCAAAGCAGGTGTGGAGTGTCATCTTGTCCTCAGCAACCTAGCCCTGGCAGAGTTGACTGATCCCGGGTTCTTCTCAGTGCAGAAGGCCTAAATGCAGGTCTGGGCTAGGTGGCCAGTTTAGACCTGTTCAGAACTCTGGTTAAGGCTACATGTCCGAACCCATCCTGTTTAGAGGCAGGGACAGGAAAGGTCATGGGATTTATAGCTGCCCACCGACTCCCCATGATTGTGTTTCTAAGACACCCCCAGCTCTGTGTTTATGCCTCTTCCCCATCCCCCACAGGGCATTGGAAACACCTTCCAGGGAGGGGCCAACTGCATCATGTTCGTCCTCTGCACTCGGGCAGTCCGCACAAGGCTCTTTTCTCTCTGCTGCTGCTGCTGTCCTCGGCCCTTCCCCCAGAGCCCTCCTGGGGCTCCTACTTCCCCCAAGATGGGAGAATCTCAGGAATCCAGACAGACCCCAGAAGTGCCCAGCACTTGAGCTGTTGGCTTTCTTCACTGTTTCTCGCTGGTGCTGCCTTCCTAGTTCCTGCTTCAGGATTCGGGGACCAAGCACACTGGAAGCCTCACCCAGTGAAGATCAGAGCCCAGTGGAGGGACAGCCATCGGTGTGGACTCGTCTACCTCCCAGACTCACAGGCAGGAGGTGCATTTCTTGCACACTCATGTCCTGGTTCAGTGGGATTTGTTTGTGTAAGCACAAAGAGCTATGCAGGATACTGCCAGGGTACTGGTTCTCAGTGTCTCCAGTCACCATCGATGTTTACAATTGGAGGGATCCATACCTGTGGACCCATCTCAGGCATGACTGAATAATGAACACCATCTTGGATCCCAGACATCACAGTATGGGGTCCAGGTTTGCCAGGGTGTTGAGAATCCCTAAAGATCCTGGGGGTTGTTAGCAGTGCTGGTCAGCAGAGGGTAATATCCTTAAACTAGGTCCTAAGTCCACCAAAGTCACAGGAGACTGCCATCATTGATCAAAACCACCCAGGCACACACTCATGGGCATCTCACGGAGTCTCTGCATGGGTCATCACCCCTCAATGTTTATTACATCTGAATTTCAGCACAGGCCAGAGTCCAGAGTCCTGTCTATTAGTCAATCACTTAACATCCACGTTCCCTCCCAGTATGAGGACAGAAAAGCAGCTCAGCTCCAGTCACTATGGACAATTACTAACTCACCCGCTGGTCTCACAGAACCCTGTCCTCACGGTGACTCATGCAGGGGGGGAGTGGGATGGGGGTCTGGCTCTGCACTTTGTTTAGGAAAGATGATCAGAGAGTTAGTGAATGGACTGATTCTACCCCAAAGGTAAATGTTTTACGATTCAGCCTTGGGCTAGCCTGTAGCTTGCTGTAGTTTCCAGGTTGGTCCCAGCACCCAAAATATTTAAAAGGTCTTTATGTTTTGTTTTGTAGTTATCTGGGAGATATAGAAATAGGATTCTGAGATTATTTTATTTTATTTTATTTTATTTTATTTTATTTTTTGAGACAGGGTCTCATGTAGACAGGCTGGCCTGGAACTTGCTATGTAGATCAGGTTGGCCTCTAACTCACAGAGATCCAACTGCCTCTGCCTCCTGATAATTACATTTTAAAAAAATGTTTTGTTTTGTGGTGTTATGCCTGTTAGGCAGGTGATCTGCTACTGAGTTCTATCCTATCTCCCCCCCCCCTTTTTTTGAGACAGAATCTCACTAAGTTGCCTAGACTGACTTTGAATTCTCTGCCGACCAGGCGGGTCTTGCACTTGAGATTTCCCTACCTCAACTTTCCAAGAAGCTAGAATTGTAGCCTTGGGCTAACAAGCCTGGCCAGAAGGGGGCTTAACTGAGATCAGCATCTTTTTCTACTCAGTGGCTCTTCTAGCTACACATCCCTCATTTCAGAAAGCAGTGTGTGCTGACTCACAGGCTCTTGGTGTGGGAAGTGTGCCTGCCACCTTTCAGTCAAGGTGAGGTAGTGCCCTTGGATTCTATCAATACCATCCTCCGAGAGGATGCTCAGAGCCTGGTAAAATGGCTCAAAATGAAAGCAGAGAGCCGGGCCATGGTGGCACACACCTTTAATCCTAGCACTCAGGAGGCAGAGGCAGGCGGATTTCTGAGTTCGAGGCCAGCCTGGTCTACAGAGTGCTGGGACAGCCAGGGCTACACAGGGAAACCCTGTCTCGGAAAAAGAAAGCAGAGCCACACGGAGCCATCTCTCAGAGGCTGTGTCCATATGCTCCTTTTCTGGTTTACTAAAGCATTTCTTTAGAAAAATCTACAAATGTGGGTTCCCTTTTGGGAGTCAAAGAAAGCTCCTTGGCAGTAAGTAGTCTGTCTGCTTACAAAACAGCCTGTGTAGGGCATCCTGAGGTCCTGGGAAGTTATTACAGCTAATTTGTGCACTGTCATCATGCATTGGTAATGATACTTCTAAAATGGGACAGAAATTCTAGGAATTTGTTTCCTGTAGAGGAGAAAATAAGCTACAAAATACCACAGAGGAAATGATGTTGGGATAAACCCAGCTGAACAGGGCACCGTGGAGCCCTGGCTTGCAGAGGGTATCAGAAAGCCCTGGTCCTGGAGCCTGAGGCCTACCCAAGCTTTCTGGTTGATGGTTGATGCCACTGGCCAGGATTGCTGCCCGTAAAACCCTCAACAAAGTCTACGCTTGGCTCTTTCCATCTGTTTCCCACGCTGCCCTGTCACCGAAGGTGGCTGGTAGTGACCTGAGGCCTGGTGCCTGGCCTCTAGCCCTACAACCTCACAGATATCAAGCTTAGGTCAGCCAGTGACCAAGTGGGTCTTCTAGGCACCCAGGGTTCAGAACTGAAGAGGAAGAAAGAATGCTCTGAGCCAGGAGGGGACTTAGGCCGCTAACCCTTATGCTCTGCTCAGCCTGGCAGGTTTCTGTCTCTACTAGGTAGTGTCATTAGTCTTTGTCTGTCTCTGTCCCTCAGTCACCCAAATGTGACCTCAGCCTTAATGGGTGCAACAGCCCTTGCCATGTACCCCCCCCTTCTTAAGCACTTTATGAATCTTGTTCTGCTAATCTGTTGCCAGCTGCTTCCTGCCTCTGACTTTCTGAGGCTGTGTGTGTGCGTGTGTGTGCGTGTGTGTGTGCGTGCGTGCGTGTGTGTGTGTGCGTGTGTGTGTGCGTGTGTGTGCGTGCGTGTGTGCGTGTGTGTGCGTGCGTGTGCGTGTGTGCGTGTGTGCGTGCGTGTGTGTGCGTGTGTGTGTGTACGTGTGTGTGTGTGCGTGTGTGTGTGTGTGTGCGTGTGTGTGTGTGGTGTGTGTGTGCGTGCGTGTGTGTGCGTGTGTGTGTGCGCGTGCGTGTGTGTGTGTGTGTGATATTATGCTCTAGCATTTAGCCATTTTTCCATCCCTTTTCATTTTGTTTTTTTTAAGTTTTGAAACAAAGGGTTTTCACTAGTTGTCCAGGCATGCCTTAAACGGTTTTCCCGTTACTGGGATTGCAGGCCTATGCCACCCCCAATGCCCCCCTCTCTGAAAATAAATATAAAACTTATTATGTGTCCAAAGTTCAGAATACAAATGAGACCACATGTCTTTGTTTTTATGTGTATGGGTGTTTTGCGTGTGTAAGTGCACCTTAGTGTGTGCACAGTGTCCTTAGAGGCCAGAGGAGTCTGATCCTCTGTAACTGGAGTCACAAATAGTTGTGAGCTCTGGGTAAGGGGAATTAAACCTGGGTCCCTTGCAGGAACAGCCAATGCTCTTACCTGCTGAGCTAGCTCTCCAGCCCCCTCTGCAAATGTTTGTGTGAACTCACGGTTGTGGCATAATTAAACCTGGCATGAGATTTTTTTGGAAGTGACGTTAACTCTGAGTGAAAGCCCAACCTCTTGCTGTTTTAAATTAAACGAATTAAACGAAATTTCCCCCCTGTGTTTGCTGAGCTGACTCTACACTGATGTGGAGAGGGGTGAGTGAGGCCAGTCAGGCGGGCCTGGCCGTGGCTGAGACCTGGAGAACCTTCTTCCAAGGATATAGGCACTGGGCACAGATACTTGAGAAGGTGCAGGTACCTGCTCTGATTGGCTGCAGCAACCCCATCATCACCACCTTGTCTAGCTTCTGTCCTTAAGTCCCAGGTCAGTTAACAGTCTGTAGCCCTGAAGTCACAGCCCTCTCCCATCAGAGCCTTCCATCTTTGGCACTGTGTTCCCTGCCCTCCATGACCCTCTGTGACACCCCCCCCCAGGCCTTCCCTGACTCTCCATGACCAACACTCCCTTCTCACTGATGCCTGTACCTCTCTCCCTTTCTGTCCATCCCTCCTGCCTGACCTAACTGCAAACCTCACTCTGAACGAACGACAGCTTCTGTCTTCTTCTCCTGCAGCACCTCAACTCCATCTAGACCGTGAGTCTGAACCTCAGCTTCTCACTGCTGGGACCACAGGCCTGCACAGCCATGTAGGATCCACATATCTAGTCCCTGGATGTGGTGTGCCAGGCCTCCCTGGCCTGGTGCTTTTCCCTGTTTCCCAAGCTGTCTCTAACTTTCTGCCTGCAGGAACCTCCTGCAGTTCCTCCTTTCTTGCTGCTCCTTGTTGTCCCACGATGTCCCTGTGCTTGGAGACCTCTTTCTGCCCTTACCCAGTGGACACCCAACAGAATGACTTCTTGTGCCCACAGATTCCCCCAGCAGAGCTCTACGCCATTTTCTTCTGGGACTGTACGTTCCAGGGACCAGCCCAGCATGCACCTGTAACCTAGTTTCATAAAATGTCCTGACAAAAAGCAATTTAGAGGCTGAGCCTAGTGGCTCACACCTCTCATCCCTGTGCTTGGGTGGTAGAGGCAGGCAGATCTCTGAGAGTTCAAGACCAGAGAGACTAGAGAGTTTCTGGCAAGCCAGGGCTACACGATGTCTCAAAAAGCAACTTAGGAAAAAGGCTTGTTTTAACTTTCCAATGGCGCTCACATATAGTCCATCGTTTTAAGAAATTCATAGTTGCAAAACCTCTTTCTTTTTTTAAAGATTTATTATATATATGTGAGTACACTGTCACTGTCTTCAGACACACCAGAAGAGGGCATCGGATCCCATTACAGATGGTTGTGAGCCACCATGTAGTTGCTGGGATTTGAATGCAGGACCTCTGGAAGAGCAGTCAGTGCTCTTAACCTCTGAGCCATCTCTCCAGGCCCTTGGTTTGTTGTTCTTGTTCAGCCCCTACATAGGAGAAGCAGAACCTCTGGAGCCTGGGTCCTTAGCTCCCCGATCTCTTGGGTGGAGCCCATATGCATAGTTTAGCATTAGCCAGCAAGTCCTAACAGCCACTAAAAACATAATGCATAATGTTGTGTGCCTATAACCTCAGCATGAGGGAGGCAGAGAGAGGAGAACCCCTGGGTCTTACCCAATACCAGTCTGGTCAGCAAGCCCCAGGTCCCAGTGAAAGAGCCATTCTTGAAAGATGGCACCAGGGGGCTGGAGAGATGGCTCAGCAGTTAAGAGCCCCGACTGCTCTTCCTAAGGTCATGAGTTCAAATCCCAGCAACCACATGATGGCTCACAACCATCCATAATGAGATCTGATGCCCTCTTCTGATGTGTCTGAAGACAGTTACAGTGTACTCACATACATAAAATAAATAAATCTTAAAAAAAAAAATGGCACCAGAGGAATGACACGTGATGTTGTCCTCTGCCTCCACATGCACACACACACGCACACACATATTGGTGGAAGTGAGAAGCAGGCAAAGGTAGGAGGTGTGGCCCTGCGGAGAGAACTCGCCTTGGTCACATGGTCACAGGGCCCAGGTCACTAAGCACTTTCTGCCACTGCAGAGCCTTCTTCATGCTGCGACTCTGCACAGTTCCTCCTGTTGCTGTGACCCCCAACCATAAAATTCTTCTTGTTGCTACTTCATAACTAATTTTGGCGTCGTTATGAATCGTAATGTAAATACCCGTGTCTTCTGATGGCCTGAAGCAACCCCAGTGAAAGGTCGTTCGACTCCCAAAGGGGTCACGACTCACAGGTTGAAAACTGCTGTACTACTAGGTCTGGAAGCCCCTCCCATTAATAATCATATCCTGGGTGATAACGCCGGCCTCCCAAGCTCAGTTCTGTGTTAGGTAATCAGGAGACGAAGATGACCCCAGAGTGTCACACAAAGACAACTGGAGAAAGCCTTGAGGCCCAGAATACCCCCTCCTCCGACAGTCAGCCTGTCTTGGGTAATGAAGCCAATCCTGATGATTCTAGTTCCTGCTTGACCCTTCATGGAAGACATCACAGTTGATACCAGCCACAGCCTTGGGTGTCAGTGGGGATCCGGGGAAAAAGGAGGGTTTTTGGGCTTGTTTGTTTGTTTTGGGGGGGTGTTGTTGTTTGGGGGTTTTATTGAGATAAGGTCTCACTATGTAGCTCTGGCTGGTCTGGAACTCACTATGTAGACCAGGTTGGCCTTGAACTCAGATCTGCTCTTCCTGCCTCTGCCGCCTGAGTTCTGGGATTAAAGGCAGGCTAATGTAACATTTTTTATACGTAAGTGTTTTGTGTGCTTATATGTCTGTGTTCCACGTGCATGCCTAGTACTCTTGGAGGTCAGAAGCAGGGTCAGATCTCTGGAATTGGAGTGACAGGAAGTTGTGGGCCACCATGTGGATGCTCAGAACTGAGCCTGAGTCCCCTGGAAGAACAGCCAGTGCTCTGAGCCAACTCCTCAGAACTCCCAAAAATTTAACTTAATTAACTCATTTACCTTTACACGTTTTGTCTACATGTATGTCTATGCACCATTGCATGCCTGGTGTCCTCATCAGCCAGAATAAGGCATCCGATCTTCAGGGACTGAATGGTTTTGAGTCACTACGTGGGTGCTGGGAATTGAACTGGGGTCCCCTGGAAGAACAGCCAGAGCTCTTAACCACTGAGCCATCTCTCCAGCCTAATAATGACTCCTGTTGGTGCTCTAATTATACAAGCATCCCTGGCAATTTCTTATACCCATGCTGCCAGACAAGGAGCTCCCACCTTCTGGTTCTCCCTACAGCGTTTCTTCCTGGCAGATAGCAGAGCCAAGAGCTTGCCTGGACTCACTGGGCCAGGGTTTAGTCACCAAAGATTCCATGGTTAGCTAAAATAAACTGACAAAAATTAGTTACAAAATAGATAAACTTGCTAGATCCAAAAGGCTGTCAGTGAAAGTACCCACTAGGCCAGCATAAATTACAAGTTGTATATTTCTTTTTCTATAGAGAGGACCAGGAATGTAGGCAGATTTCAGGAGTGAAATGGCTGTGGGGAGAGTCTCCCCTGGAGGTAAGAACTAGTATGTAAACAAATTACATTTGAGATACATCCAGGACTGGTGTTAGGGATGGAATCCAGGGCCTCATGTGCTAGGCCAGTGTTCTCTGAGACACACCCTAGGCCCCGGGGCTACTTTGCTCAATTGGTTTGGTTTGGGGTTTTGGTTATTTAACAGATTCCCAGACCTTAGCAGCTCCTAGACCTTAGTGGCTCCCAGACCTTAGAGGCCATCAGACCTTAGCATGACTGACTCCATGATGGAAGTACCATTCAGGCTGTAAAACTCAGCCTGCAGACAGCTCCACCAGCCAAAATGAAAACAAAGACCTAATCTATCAAAGTCTCTAGTTCTGGACAAGTTTCTAAATGTACTTTGCTTTTTGGCTTCTGTAGTTCTGCTTCTGGCTAACTGTTCTTGTCAACTGAAGTAGGACATGGGCTTTGTGCTTAAAAGCGCATTCTTGAAACGATTTAGGGCTCCCCTGAGATCCAAACATCAGTGTGGTCAGCAGCTGGTTAGTAAAGGCTTTCCATCGGCTCACACCCATGTCCAAGCAGTCTTCTCTGGCAGATACCCAACCACAGTAACTGTCCCAATTAGTTGCTTCGTGTGTGTTTATGTGTGTGTGTGTGTGTGTGTGTGTGTGTGTGTTTTGTTTGCTTGTTTTTCCATCTTGAAATGAGCTAGAATCATTTGAGAGGAGGAAACCTCAGTCGAGAAAATGCTTCCATCAGATTGGTGCACGGGCAAGTCTGTGGAGCATTTTCCAGATTAACGATGGACGTGGGAGGACCCATCTCAATTGTGGGCATCACCATTCCAGGGCAGGTGGTCCTGGATTGTAGATATAAAAAAGCCAAACAAACCGGTAAGTAAGCACCGTGGTATCTGCATTAGCTCCCGATGCCAGGTTCCTGCCTTGAGTCCCTGTCCTAATGTTTCGATGCCCCACATGATGGACTGTAAGTTTGAAGGTAAAATAGAACTTTCTTCCCCAAGTTGCTTTGGGTCAGTGTTTTATCACAGCACTAGAAAGCAAACTAACAGGGCTATTGAGACAGACCCTCATGTAGCCCAGGCTGGCCTCTATCTCGCTAAGGTTGGCATTGAACTCATGATCCCTCTGCCTCTACCTCCCCAGAGCTGATATTACCAGTATGCACCACTATAACCAGATGACGTTTTTATTTTCATTGTGTTGTCCAGAATCAAGTACCCTCTTGCCCCTGTTGCTGGGGATACAGGCATGTATGAACTATCACACACCAGCCTCTGGCAGTCTTTCTGTGAGTAGATCATTGGAGTACAGGGTAGAGGTACAAGGCGGTTATGTTTTCTTGTTCAGTTCTGCCTTTATGCAGATAAGATACCAGAGTGAGCCACTCACTGGCCCTAGGGGGACAACCCTGCCTCTCCTCTTCATCATCCCCTTGGCCACCATCCCAGAAGGAAGCACAGGTAGGCAAGAGAATCCTCGCTTGATCTGCTGGGGAGGCATCAAGTAGAGTCTTGAGGGTGAGTTGGCCTTGGGCTGGGCGCAAATCTGGGAGAAACAGTTTTGGAGTTTGGGTCTCACTCTGTATAGTTCAGGGGGGCCTGGAACTCCTGTTCATCTCCCTGACTGGGCCTCCGGGTGTTGGAATTATCAGCTTGCACCGCCTTACCCAACTCGGAATTACTGATGGGTGACATTCAGGAAAAGCAGAGGGCAATGCTTCTCAGATATCTGTCTTAACTGACGGGAGGTCTCTGGAATGCAAACACCGTAGGTCTGTGTATCTCGTAGCCGAGGTTTTCAATATCGGAGGACCAAACCTAGGTTCCTGAACCGCACCCCAACCCGGCTGCCCCCACCCCATGGCCTTCCTATGTAATCAAGGCTAGCCTCCAATTCACTTCAGCTTTCTTAGAGCGGGGCTTACAGGAGTGTTTGTAGTACTGGGGAGTGAATCTAGAGTCACACGTGTGAGGCAAGTGCCCTGTGCTGAGCTACACTCGCAGTCTTTGAACTGTCTGAGGTGGAATGTAGCAAGTCAGCTAAAGACTTTGAGTTCAGTTTGGATTGGGTGGCTATTGTGAAGTGTGCTTAGGTGTCTACATCCAGGCCTACTGTAAACACATGGTGGGCTCATACAAGAAACCCTAAGAAGTCATTAGATATCATAGCTCAAACCTGAGACGGGGTCTCGCCAAGTTACCCGGACTTACCCAGAATTCCTTCTATAGACCACCCAGCCAAGACCTCCATTTTCTTGAACCTCCTGCCTCAGCCTCCCAAAGGATTAAAGGTGTGTATCCCTGTGCTCATCCCCAAGATTGCCTTTCCAATAAGCTCCCTCGTGAGGTGGCCAGCGGACTCATCGCCTGGAGGAACCTCCAGCTCCAGGAGCCCTAAGGGTGGGTGGGGGACCATTGCTGGTAGTTTTGGATTATGGGGGACGCTATGTGGCCCCCACGATGCGGCTGGCTTCCACGGCACACCCCTCAGGTTGTGAAGGTTGGAAATGGAAGATGGATTATCTGGACTCGGTTTTTTCCTGTGCTGCGGAATGATTGACAGCACAGCCAGGGGGTGGAGTCGTATTGCTCGCTCATCTGTGTGCTGATTTGACGATTCAGACAACTGTAGGGGACGAGCTTGTGAACACTGCCCGTTCTGCCCTCTGGTGGCCTGGAAGCGTACAGCGCCACACAGCGGTTACCTGAGACTCTCACATAACACTCTGAGGAATCCTTCCCGGAGGAAGCCATGTCACCTCCTCCTCCTAAGGTCTCAAAGTTTCTGTTTAAATGGAATCATGTGAGGTCTTCTGTGTGGATTTTTTTTTTTTTTACTTAGCATTATGCTCTTTTGAAATACGTCTTTATTGAAGTAGCATTATGTTATTTCCTCCTATCTCCCTCCAGTCCCTCCCAAACTCTCTCCCTCCAACAGCAAATAGATTTGCTTGCTTCGCAATGTTGGGGAATCAAACCCCAGCCACGCGAACATAGGCGACATCCCCTCCCTGAAATTCGCCCGTTTAATGGTTAAGGTGGGGCTGGATCAATAGCTCAGAGGTTATGGGCCCTGGCTGCTCTTTTAAAAGACCCTGATGCAGTAAATTCCCCGAATATGACAGTCACCATCATCTGTAACTTTAGTTCTAGGGGATCTGGTCCCTTCTTCTGGCCTCTTCAGATAAATTACTCACATGATACACATGCAAACATGAAGCAAAACATCCTTACGCACACACAAAATTTTGTATAAAATGTTTAAGATGGCTGAGGATCCCAATGTCGAAGAAGCTGAGGCAGGAGGGTTATGTGAGTTCCAGCTATATCCACGTCCAAGGCAGTCCTGGGTTCTAACCCCCAAAATGACCATAAAAAATTTAAAAGGCTAGAGAAATCACTCAGTCATTACGTACTTGTCTGGCAAGCATGAGTCCCTGGGTTCGATCCTCAGAACAGCTGTAAACTGAGGCAGAGACGGGATGGCTGGAGCTCGCTAGTCAGCCAGTCTAAGTTGAGAGCTCCAGGCCAATGGGCTGCATTATCTCAAAGGACAATAGTCAGTGTTTCTGAGGTTGTCTGCTAGCCTCCAAAAGCGTGTGTACACACGTGCACATACACCACACACAAATACTTGAATTTTTAAAAGGCAAATTAAGTAAGATCTAGCCCGTAAGTATTTTTTTAACCACAAATTAAAAAGTGATGATGTTGAGGGGGACAGGGGCAGCTAGAGAGATGGCTCCATGGTTAAAATGTTTCCTGCCCTTCCAGAGGACTGAATGATATGTCAGGTACCTCACAGCCATTTAAAACTCTAGCTCCAAGAGATGCTGACATCTCTGGCCTCCAAGGGCACCCACATACACATGACATATATGCACAAACGCATAAATAAAACTAAAAACAAGACATCTTTTAAACAAATAAAAGGAATGTTTTTTAAAAAACAAAAAACAAAGAGTTCATGCCTAATCATAAGAAGCCACACAAAGTTGCTGAGAACATTAACAACCTGGCTCTCATGCTGTGGGCCCGTGATTCTGAGGAACGCACCCTGCTTGCCCACTGTACCCTGTGATAGACAAGGTCAAATTCTGTTCTTGGTAAAGGAAAAGCACAGAGCAAGCTGATCATGCCCCTGGAACGTCCACACCGGGTGCAGACGGTAGGCTCCCTGCTTGGGAGACCTTGGTAAGCAGCGTGGACAGCGGCTGAAATGATGACCAGGCACAAACTCCCGCTCTTGCCTCTTCCTCTCATTCATTACTCATTGTTTTGGACTTGGGTTCTCCCAGTCAGGGGACACACCCCCGAGCAGTGTAGCTAGGAACAGGGCACAGGTGACAGAAGAAATGTTGAGTGAGCATTGGACTTTAGACATCCTGTGTCAGCCTCCCTCTCAAGACAAGGTGCAAGACAGCGGCGTGGCTGAAGAATGGGTGTGCTTGGACCTCCTTATGACCCTTTCTTATCGAAGCCTGGAATACAAATGATGGGTGCCAGATCCTACCCGAAAACAACCTCCCTTACACGCCTGCCTCACGCTGTGCCCTCAGAGGGGATCAGGGCTGTCCACTATGCTGTGCATACGCATTGCTGAATAACCTGACATGCTGCCCCATGGCATAGAAAGATAACGGCTTACGGAGTGGCCAGTTTGTGCTAGCTAGTGGAATGCCACGTAATTTGAGTGTGAACGGAATTGATTGCAAGTGTGATAAGACAGAAACTGGGAAACCTCCACAGGCATCCAGCAGCACACCAGGGTCCGCATGCCACTCACTGCCAGAATACTGTTTCCTCGGCTTTAAAATCTGAAGGGGCGGCAGTGTGGCCCAGTGGTAAAGGCTGTGAGCTCTACGTACACAGGTATGAGACATAAAACAGCGCCCAGTTAGGGAGCATCAGAACAAATGGAAGAGTCCTCCACCTCTCCACTCCTCCACCAGTGGAGACATGCAGTCCCAGCACACAGAGGACCAAGAGTTTAAGGTCATCGTCACTACGTATGGAGTTTGGATCAACCTGGTTACATGAGACAACCACCAAGGGACTGGAGAGATATATGTCTCAGTGTTATATGAACTCTTGTTTTAAGAGGTCTGATGTCTTTTCCTTGGCTTCCTCAGGCATCAGGCATGCACTGCGTGCACATACACACATGATGGCCAACATTCATAGACAATATAAAGTTAATATAAGAAACTCCATAAAAAAATCATGTGGTGTATCATGTCATCAAATTATTTTTCTTCTTCATTTATAGTGTAGCAGATGAACTCAGGGCCTATTCCCCAGTTCCCCTCCCAAACGTTTTTCGTTGAGCCAAACTCTCAGTATATAGTCCAGACTTGTGACTACTTAAAATCTTCCCACCTCAGCTTTCCTATGTTGGAATGATGGATATGTACCACCATGCCCAGTGTGATGCCTCCTGTGACAACCTAGAATCATCTGAGACAAGAGCCTCGCCTGAAGAAAGGCCCAGATCAGACCAGTGGACTTGTCTTTAGGGGACTGTCTCTGTTGTTGATTGATATGGGAAGTACCAGTCCATTGTGGGCAGCACATTCCCTAGGCAGGAGCTCCTCCACGATTCAGAACAAGTAAAAGCTACATGAGAACAGCAGGCAGCTTGGGGTGTATTTGTTTCTCTCTGCTCTTAACTATGATGTGACTGACTACTGACTGAATTCCTGCCTTGATTCCCCCTAAGTGATGGACAGTAACAGGGACTGTAAATCAATTAAATCCTTCCTCTCCTAAGTTGCTTTTGGTCAGGATATTTTATCATAGCAATAGAAAGGAAACCAGGACACCTGGCTTGTCCCAAATTCTAAATACCTTCTCTATGTTTAAAAAAAAAACAAAAACAAGCTCCTAAACTCAGGAGGCAGCGGCAGGCAGATCTCTATGAATTTTAGGCCAGCCTCATCTACATAGTGAGGTTCTAGACAGCTAGGGCTATGTAAAGAGACACTATCTTAAAAACAACAAAAACAAAAAGAAAGAGCGAAGGAGAGAGAGAGAGAGAGAGAGAGAGAGAAGGAAAGAAAAGAAGAAACAAATAAAGGCTACACGCACTGACAGTTGTCGGTCCATCTTGTCATTCTCCTTTCAATGTCCAGCCCTTTCCTTTAAGCTCTTCAGAAAACCTCATTTTGCAGCTTCCTCAGTGCAAAGCACAGGCTATCAGCACACAGGGTCCCCTGTCTGGACCCCCACACACCAGAGCACTCTTTACACCCTCCCCCTCAGCTCCCACCTCAACTCTGCTGAGTTGCTCAATGTGTTCATTTGACTAAACTCTGCCCTCGGCTTAATTTTGTATCAACTGACTAGAGAAGAGGGACCGCTTTTGAGAAAATGCCTTTATCTGATTGGCTTGTGGGCAAGTCCGTGGGGCGTTTTCTTGAATAGTGATTGACTTGGGAGGGCCCAGCTCATTAAGTATGGATGTTGCAATCTTTGGGCAGGTGGTCCTGGGATGTATCAAAAAAGCAAGCCACAGAGACAACCCAACAAACAGTGTTCCTCCACCGTCTCCGCTTCGGTTCCTAATTTAGCTTGAGTTTCTACTGTGGCTTCCCTCCAGGATGTACTGTGATCAGCAGTTGTAAGCTGAAGCAAGCCCTCTTCTTCCTAAGCTGCTTTTGGTTGTGGTCTTTACCACAGCAATGGGAAGTAAACTAGGACATTCCGTTTCCCCAATGAGAGTCTGAGCCCCAAGTGGCCAAGGCTATTTTTGTATCCATTTTCTCTCTTCTCTATACAGCCAAGGACCCGGTAAATAAAAAACGCAGACTAACAGGAAAATCATAGCATAAACTCACATCCCAGAAAAAGAGCAGCTCCCAAACTTTAAGTTTTCCTCCCTCCTCTCCCCCTCCCCTTTCTTTCTTAATTTTGTCTTGTTTTGTTTTGTTTTAGCTAGCATCTCAAATAGCCCAGGCTGTCTATCCAAGTATGACCTGGATCTTCTGATAGCCTGCCCCCACCTCCCAAGTGCTGGGACTGTAGGCTGTGCCTCCACACTGGGCAGGACTCTTATTCTGAAACCGTGCACTGACAAAGTTTCTGTGTTGTGTTACTAATGATTTTAGAATTGAGATTTGAGACCTAAAACATCATCCCAGAATTTTTGGCAAAGTTAATTCCCTACTTAGAGGCAATTTAAGGGCTGGAGAGATGACTCAGCAGCTAAGAACACTTGTTCTTCTTGCAGAGGACCCAGGTTTGGTTCCCAGCACCCACCTGGTGGCTCGGAACCATACAAGTAAGTCCAGTTCAAGGAGATCTGTCACCCTCTTCTGACCTAAGCAGGCACCAGTTACAACGAGGGGTACACACATACATGAAGGCAAAACTCTCACATAAAATGACAAATAGAAATTTTAAAATATTTTAGAAGCAACTTATTGCAAAAGGTTTGAGAAGGTGCTTGGTGGGCTCTTCGTGTCTCACATCCTTCCTTCCCCACAGTGGATCAAATGGCTTCCTGAAGGTATTAAAGAAGGCCCTCTAGAGTCCAGCCCCGAGAAATGCACCTGGTCACTGCCTTTGCTCTTTATGGCAATCCCTTTGCTCTTATCAGAGATGGCTGAGAAACCCAATCAATTTCCTGGAAATATTAGTAATTCTTCATATCTGTTCCTTCTACCCGCTTCATTCTGTGCTCTGTAACTCACCAAAATGTCTGTGGGTTCATTGGTGCGTATTAAAGGCCTTTTTAAACGCATCGTTGAGCTGGAGACTCAGACCAGTAACCCTAATTAATATTTGGGAAGCCGAGTCATCTCAGGTTCGAGGCCAGCCTGGACTATACAGTGGATTCCAGAATAGCCTGGACCACAGAATGGGACCCTGTCTCAAAACACAAACAAATGCAAGCGTAAAAATGAATCCCAAAGCTACAATACAGTAGCCGATTTCCTTCCTCATCCAGAAGTCACAGGAGCAAAGACAGGAAGGCTGCCAGGGAAGGCTCAGCAGGCCGAATCCATCTGGGCTGTCTGAAAACCATGAAGATCCATCCACACTGTCCAAACCAGAAGCACCCAGGGTACTGTGTCCCCAAGAGTGCCCACTGCCCACCTTCCAGCCCTCGAGCCTGTTGGCCGTGGCTTGGATGGGTCCTGAAACTGGGGACAGGTTCTTCAGAGGACACAGAAGTCATGTCTGTAGAATAACCTCCAAGAGAATCCTGGGGTGTCCTTGGGGCAAGGCCCGTGATTCCTATGAGCAGGCTGCCCTCCCAAAGGACCATTCAGGATGAGGAGGACCAGACAGAATCGCCAGCTTCCTCCAGGGGACTCAGGGTCCAGTGCAGCTACACCCCTGCCACCCGCACCCCTACCCCCGCACCCCTCCGCAGCTCAGCTCAACCGCAAGTGCTCTTGGGACTGAGGATGAGCGTTGGTCAGGCTGAACTGCGACTGCGCAGATCCCACTCTCTGGCTACTTCTCTCAGGGTCTCACCACAGACCTGCACTCCCCCACCCTGTTGAGAAAGATGAGGCAGGGATTGAACCCTCAGCTTTCATATCTCATTTTACCGAAAAACAGGCAGAGAGAAGAGTAATAGTTGGGAGCCGAGAAACTAGTCTCTGGTCTCTGCACTCCCAAGATTGCAAACTTAGCTTGTGATTTCTGTACTTCACCTCTCACTCCAGCCCCTGAAGTAAGTGACACCACCCTCAATTTGCGTGTATTTTTTTTTTTTTTTTTTGGAGTGGTTTTTTTATTTCTTCAAACTATTTGAAATAGATGGAAAGCTCGGGTCCCGTCACTTCGTAGTTGGAGACCCGGGTGTTGGCGTGAGAAGAAAACACGGAAGTTTTCCTCGAAGGAGATGTCCCCACTGTCCGTTGCCATTTCTGGACTCATAGTGGGCTCCTGATAAATGGCTGAAGTGCGAAGGAGAGGAAGAAAGACATCCGCTGATTGAACTCGAGTACAGCTAATACATCAAAGGAGCATGTCTAGCAAGGATGAAAATCTGCGGGCCCGGTAGGACTTTGCTCTGGATTTGGTCACCTGATCTGGTCAGCCCCGTTACAGCTGAACACGTGCTGAGCTCAGGGGCCCGTGGTGGCCAGCTTGTGGGCAGATTGCTGGACCCAGACCAGCCTCTGGTGACTTACCCTGCCCTGCAAAGAAAGAGTAACGAGGTATTTACTGCTTTCCCAATACTGAAAAGTGTGTCTCTTTTTAAGAAACTCGGGGTTCCTTAAAAAGACAAACAGCGTTTCTTGAGACCAGGGTATAGCTCAGCGCTAGAGCACAGGCGTCCGTGCTCAGTCTCCAGCACCAATAATAATAGTAATAACAACAATAATAATAGTTTCGGCATGGTTGCTTGGGCAAGAACTGACTCTCCACCAGGAACTCTTGGCTGTAGACCTCGTGGTGGGCACCACTAGGCTAAGCCTTGATGGCCCCATATGTTGGCCCAGTATCTAATGTGGCATGGGGCCAGTGACAGCTGTTTGTGTTCCAGACAGAAATACCTATTCTAGCCACTCTTCGGGACCATGACTGGCGAAGACTTGAGCAGTGGGGACTGTTTCCCCTGGGTACCTCACTGGGCCCGCAGTTTCTTAACTATTTAACTTAAAAAGCAGAAGTGAAAGGAAGGGCAAACGCCGGTGCCCGAAAGGGATATTCTGATTTAGACTGGCAATAAAAATGCAATTGGCTAAGAGTTGGCATGGCCAAAGTGCAACTAAGTATCTTCCCTCCTTGAACAGCACAGCTGGCACTTGGAGGACGGTGAGCCACTGGCTGCCTTTGCAGATCAACTATGGAGAAGGACCAAGAGAAGGCAGGGGTGAGTGTGTGGCTGGCAGCAGCCAGAGCCGCGGGGGGTGGGGGGAAGATCAGCTTCCTGGGGGACTCCTCAGGGTTCTGGTATTGCAGAGCCTGCCCTCAGCTGGATGTTCTGTCCAGAAGAGGATGGCTTGCTCAGAAGCCCAACAAACAGTGGGGTTTATTACAAGAGTCAGTGCGATGTTTGTAGACAGATGCCCGTTAGGAATCCTGCCACTGGAACAGCTGTTGAGAAAGTGGCTGGAGCTGGGCTGGGGAGTATGCTTCAGTTTGTGGAGTACTTGCCAAGGGTCCAGAAAGTCCAAGGTGAAGCAGGTATGGCTCACACATGTGTCTTAGCACTTAGGACGGAGCGGTAGGAGATAAGGAGTTTGAAGTTAATCTCAGCTACAAAGGGGAAGTCAGCCTAGGATAAAGACCCTGTCTCTCAAAAAAAAAAAAAAAAAAATTTTTTTTTTCTGTTCCAAACTCACGGTGTAACTGGAGATTAGGTGTACACTCCTTGATTGAGAAAAATTTCCAGTGCCAAGAAGGTAACATGGATTGATGAACACATTCAAGGAATTTGCATTTTAATCCTTCCCACAGCGTTTGCGCCTAGGTGGGTGGGGAGAGGCAGGCATCTGTGCGAAATATTATTTATCAAGGTCTGTAACACACAGGAATGGAAGCATGGCCTATGGCATACAGAGTGGGCGTGGGTTTGGGAGGGAGAAGCACCTGCGATTGGTTCCAGCTCCTCCCCGTTTTAGCTTCGGCTAAGACCTTGGCAAGATGCTTTATTTAGATAATTTAGTTATCGAGACAGTTTGTGCATCTGAGGCTGGCCTCAAACTCCTGATCCTCCTGCCTCTAACTCCCAAGTGCTAGGGTTGTAGGTGGGTGCCGTCACACCTAGGTGCTTAATTCTTTCGGTGACTTCTCATCTGTAAAATGGACTGATAACCACACCCTCCCCTGGGTGCTGGAACACTTGGACAATGCACAGGAGGCATCTGGCTAGGACTGAACCCTCTTGCCAGTACTATTACTTGGTTTGTCCTGTGGAGCAGATGACCTCACTACTGACACTGGGCATGGGATATCTCTGGAGCTGTCTAGAATGATGAAGAATATCCCAGCCACTTTCCACCCTACTTCTGGTATGACAAACAAATGTCCCCTAGATGGCAAAATCCAGCCCTCCCTGAAACCCAGAATTAGAGTTCACCAGGTTGTTCTGGTTTTTCTGGTTTTTTGGTTTTCCAGTGCAGGGGACTGAAGCCAGAGCCTCATGCACGCCAGGAAAATGTTCCACCACTGAACCAAGACCCCTAGTCATTTTCTCCCTTTCAATTTAAAAGGAGGGGGCGCTCTCTAAATTGTCTCAACTGGCCTTGAACTTGTGATCCTCCTCCCTCAGCCACCCAGGTGGCTGAGATTCCAAGCCTGTGCTACCACCACGATACCTATCTGAGATTGTCATCCTGCCTGAGAAAGCATTTGACAGGTCAAGTGTTATCACCTGTATTTGATAGGAAGGAATCTGGGGCTAAGGACTTGAATGGTCAGGGTCACAAGAGTTCCCATGCCTGCTGCTGAAGGGAGAAATCAAAAACAGAGAAGTCCCCACAGGGTGCACTCTGCAGATGAGCACGGTGGGAGGAAACAACCCAGACAGCCATTAGCATGGGTCATGGGCTGACCTCGGCTGCCTGCCCCTCAGCTGTCCAGGCATGAAGTCTGGGAGTTAGGAGAAGCCAAGGAGTTACAGGATGTGTAGTCTTCGGAGAAAATGCCAGACAGCAGTTGGGCCCAGCTGTCCCTCAGTAGCTGTGCAGCTCAGGTCTCAAAACTACTTAAGAACCATTGAATGAAATGTTCCCTTTCTCCTATGAAACAGTGCTTTGGACAATGAAAACATGTTGTGTGAAGTGTCTCTGCCACAGCTGCTTTAGTCCCCAGGAGAGACTCACCTCTCCCTTGTCCTGCCTGGGTCCTTGAAGTTGTTTTGTATTGACTGACTAATTAGCCCACCTATGTGTGACACTTGCTATATAGACAGGGTGGGGCTGGGCGGCCTTCCCAGTACACCTGAATCATAATCCAACACAAGGTAAAGCCTTTACTGAAGCCTCAAGATGTTTCCCCGGTAATTTGGGGAGAGTGGGGTGCTGAGGATGGAATCCAGGGCCTTGCCCATGTTCAGTAAGTGCTCTGTCACTGAGCTACATCCGAACCCCAAATTCTTCTCCTCCCTCTCCTTTGAAGAATGGATGGGTGGGGGGAGAAAAAGAAACCCGAGGTGAGACTGTAACTCACGTGCCACATGATTCAACCTCGGAAAGATGCAATTCATCGCTCCCAGAAGATGAATGGAGTCCCGTGGCTTTGTGGCCTCCATGGTTTTGGAAGCAGATGGTCAGGCTAGGTGGCAGAAGTCAGGCATAGAAGAACACAAGCTGCATTATCAGACTGGGGTGCAGACTAGAAGAGCGGTTGCCAGGGGCCTGGGGAAGAGGGTCATGGACGGTGCTGGTCAGAGTACACTGTTTCTGTTCCGTGGGACAAGCAAGCCCTGGTACTGCACTTCAGGGCCTGGTGATGCAGTTAATGATGCAGTGGTGGATGCACACACTGTGAACATACTGATTGTAGCTACACCTGCCGTGGGTGCTTGGAGATCTCCGAGTGTATTAACCTGTGTTCACCACTGCACGTGGTGAGGAATGTATTGATGAGCTAACCTGTGCTAACCATTTCACAAATGCATATGTGTTAGGACACCACATTACACACCATGAAGAAAACCCAGGCCTGCCTACTACTTTGAAGGCCGGGGCACGAGGAACACAAAATCGCGGGAAGCCTGGGCTACAGAGAGCTCAAGGTCAGCCCAGACAACTTAATAACACCCCCAGAAAATAAAAGGTTAATTTATAAAACTTTACCCCACTTCTGGTTTTGACCAAGAATTCAAAGCCTCTTTCATTACTAGTTGGTGCTTAGTCTTGTTGGTCCCTTAATTTGAGGACAGCGAAGGGGAAAGAACCCAGTTTTTGGTACCACAGGTGGGATGTGGCCTTAGGAAGTGCATTCCCCACCAAAGAATAACATAGCTGCCTAGGGACTGGAGCAATGGCTCAGCGTCAAGAGGCCCCAAATCAAATCAAATCCCTGTCTCCTACATTGGGCAGCTTACAACTGTCCATGACTGTAGTTCCAGGGGATCTGACACTTCTGGCCTGTCTGGGCACGGACATTCATATGCCTGCATACAGACCCACACACATACACACAGTTACAATAAAGCTAAGGTTTAAAAGTTGTTGGCAGCAAAGGGGTGCTCATGGGGTTGATACACTGACAGTTTATTTTGGGTAATGGCACCCGTTGTAAAGCAGTTATCTAGGAAGGCAGTGATCTGGGGAGACTTACTTCTAAGGAAGAGAGAGATGCTTCTGTTGTGAGGGCCCCCAGCCCAGCCAGCTTACTTCTTGAGAGAGAGCTCTGGAGCTGGAGACAGATTTGAAAGCCTAGGACTCTTCTAAGAAATTTCCCAGCACAACCTGTTGTTGAAAGTCAGGCACAGGCTAGGTGTGGTGGCTCACAGCTTTAGTACCAGCACTGGAGGCAGAGCCAGAGAGGCAGAGAGACAGAGAGGCAGAGAGGCAGAGAGAGAGAGAGACAGAGACAGAGACAGAGACAGAGAGACAGAGACAGAGGCAGAGAGATCTCTCTGTGTGAGTTTGAAGCCTGGTCTACATAGGAAGTTCCAGGACAGCCAAACCTATGTAGAGAGACTCTGTCACTAAAAGGAAGGAAGAAAGGAAGGAAGGAAGGAAACCATCCAGCCAAGGTAGCTCACATCTGTAATGAAGAACTCAGGGAGGCTGAAGCAGGAGGATTACAAGTTCAAGGCCAGCCTGGGCAACTTAACAAGACCTGTCTCAAAACCACCACCACCACCACCACCACCACCACCACCACCACCACCACCACCCTAAGTGGTGAAAAGCTTGATTCACCAGTACAAGACCCAGTCAATTCCCAATTTCCATCCATCCACCACTCCATCTATCCCACAGCCAACTGAGCCAAGGCATCGTTCTAAGTGCCGGTAATACCATGGTGAGCAAACCTGACCGAGGGCCCTCTCTGTGGCTGTTGATTTTGCCTGTAGAGAAGGAAGGGCCCAAGCTGTCTAGATAAGCGAAGGT